>CALQYR020007456.1:442953-576587 GCA_943334845.2 Auanema sp. JU1783 | reverse complement strand
GTACAAAAATGGAAAAGAAGTTGGACCAGAAGATGGTGTCAAGCCTATCGACAACGGCGATGGAAGTTATTCTCTTGAGATTCCAAACGCTCAGTTGGATTCCGCTGGAGATTTCCGTGTAGCTGTTGCTAATGATGCCGGAGAAGCTGACAGCTCAGCTGCTCTCACAGTTAAACCAAAGGCAGAAATTGACGACGGAAAAGACAAGAACAAGCCAGAGATTGTTCAAGGACTTATTCCAACTACTGTTGACCAAGGAGAAACTGCTCGTTTCACCATCAAGACTAAGGGTCCAGTAAAGAAGGTCACTTGGTACAAAAATGGAAAAGAAGTAGGACCAGCTGATGGTGTTAAGCCAATCGACAATGGTGATGGCAGCTATGGCTTGGAAATTCCTAACGCTCAAATGGATGCTGCCGGAGATTTCAAGGTTGTTGTTGGAAACGATGCTGGAGAAGCAGACAGCTCTGCTGCTCTTACCGTAAAGCTTCCAGCAGAAAAACCAAAAATCGTCAAAGGTCTAGAAGATGTTGTCCTTCCTGTCGGTTCTCCATTAAAATTAGAGATTCAAACATCTGGAAGTCCAAAGACTGTCCGATGGTACAAGAATGGAAAGGAGATTGCTGGATCAGTTGCTGGTCAAATTGAACTGCAAAAGATCGATGATAACAACTATATTCTGACTGTTCCCAAATCAGCTGTTGAGGATTCTGGAGAGTACCGAGTTGAAGTTGAAAACGATGCCGGCAAAGCTGAAAGCAAGGGTAAAGTTGAGGTTGAACCTAAACTTACCTTCTTGAAACCCCTCAAGGATTTGGAAGTCACCGAAGGAGATCAAGCTGAGTTCATCGTTGAAACCAACGCTAAACCAAGATCAGTCAAATGGTATAAAAATGGACAGGAAGTTACCCCAGATGGTGCTAAACTTATGGTTCAATCAACAGGAAACACCTATAAGTTGACGATTCCAAAAACAGTTCGTGATGACGCTGGTGACTTCAAGGTTGTGCTAGAGAACTCTGCCGGTCCAGTTGACTCTTCAGCTAAATTAACTGTCAAGAGGGGTAAACCTCCAGTTCCACGAATCATCAAGCCATTAGAGGATCAAGTTGTAGCCAAAGGAAGTCCTCTGGTATTCGAAGTCAAAGTGGACGGTGAAATTGATGATGTCAAGTGGTTGAAGGATGCTATTCCTCTTACCGCTTCTGATCGCATCAAGATCGATAAAATCGATGATCAAACTTATCGTCTGACTATACCTTCTGCTGAACCATCAGATGCTGGATTATACACAGTAGAAGCAGTCAACCCAGGCGGAAAAGCTACATCCGAAGCTAAGGGAGAAGTTGATGAGAAGCCAGAGATTGTTAAAGGATTAACCGATACTACAGTGAAAGTAGGTGACGACGATGTCTTCAAAGTGGAAACTTCCGCACCTATTCGATCCGTCAAATGGTATAAGAACGGACAGGAAATTGCTCCATCTGGTCATTTCGAACCCAAAAAGATCGGACCTAAGAAGTATGAACTAGGCATAAACCGTGCTGTTTTGGACGACGGAGCAACTTATCGTGTTGTTCTTTCTAACGCAGCTGGAGAATGCGATAGTTCTGCTCAGTTAACTGTCATTAAGCCAGACATTCTGAAAATCTTGGATGGATTGAAGGACGTCGACGTTCCAGAGGGAACTCCTGCCGAACTGAAAGTACGCGTTGAAGGAAAACCAAAGAGTGTTAAATGGTATAAGAATGGTCAAGAAATCAAGCCAACAGATGATTTGAAACTTGTTGAGTCTCCGGAATCAGGCGAGTATTCCTTGGTTATTCCATCTTCTAAGAAATCAGATGGCGGCGCTTATCGCGTTGAACTCGGAAATGATAATGGCGAAGTCAGTAGTGGTGCAGTTCTTCATGTTAAACCAGCGAAGCAACCATCAACGGAGTGCGGAGCAGGCTTCTTGACTCCTCTGCAAGATGTTGAGGTAGAAGAAGGAGAAACACTCACATTATCCTGCCGTGTATCTGGTGATCCCTTCCCAACTATTCGCTGGGAGAAAGATGGCAAAGAAATCAAGAAGGATGATCGAATCGCTATGAGAGAAGCTCTAGATGGAACTATCACTCTTAGAATTCGTGATGCTAAAAAGAGTGACATCGGACAATACAGAGTTTATGCTGAAAATCCATTGGGATCTTCAACTTCAGCCTGTATGGCTTCGGTTAAGGATAAGGGTGAAGAACCATCTAAGCCCCGTTTCATTATTCCTCTCAAGAGCGTAGACGCTGCCCCTGGTGACAAGAGAGAATTCAACATCAAATTACGTGGTTGTCCCAAGCCTCAGTTAGAATGGCTTCTCAACGAGGAGCCTTTGAAGTTCGATGACCGAGTCTTCGTAGAAGATCTCGGAGCTGGAAATTACTGCCTCACTATTCTTGATATCAAGGATTCTGATTACGGAACATTGAGATGTCGCGCTAAGAATGAGCTTGGAGAAGATGAATGCCAAGCAGAGCTCGGAAAGTCTACAGATAGACTTGGCCGCGAGAAGGATGATGATCGTTATCCACCAAGATTCAATGTTCCACTTTGGGATAGAAGAATACCAGTGAATGATCCTATGTTCATTGAATGTCACGTTGACGCTAAGCCCACAGCTACTATTGTCTGGTTCAAGGATGGAAAGATCTTGGAATCCAGTGAAGAAGTGGAAGTCAGAAACAGCACTGATGGAGCTTGTCGTGTTAAGATCCAACAGTTCACCGAAAAACATTGCGGTGTATATAAATGTGAAGCGACAAATGAACTAGGTGTAGCAGACACTTTATCTACATACTCTGTGGAAGTACCTGTAATTGAAGAACAAGTTCAGAAGAAGGAATATGCTCCCAAGTTCAACCCTGGCTTGGAAGACCGCAACGTTAACGCCGGTCAACCAGTCAAGCTTAGCTGTTTAGTTGATGCTGTTCCTCGAGCTGCTGTTACTTGGTATAAGGATGGTTTACCATTACGCCCATCTGACAAGATCTCTATTGAGTATTCTGAAGATGGTAACTGCCAATTAACAATAGCCTCTACTCAAGAATCGGACGCTGGAGCCTACCGATGTGTTGCTACTAACTCACATGGTAGCACCAACACCAGTGGCTTGGTTAACGTTAAGGTGCCTAAGCAAGAAGTGAAGAAAGATGGAGAAGAACCATTCTTCACTAAAGGCCTTGTTGATATCTGGACTGATCGCGGTGACACTTTCACCATGAAATGTTGTGTCCAGGGTGATCCCACTCCCGAAATCAAGTGGTATCGCAATGGTCAACTCGTTCGCAACGGCCCGCGTTGTGTTATCGAACAACTTCCTGACGGAACATGCCAGCTTACTGTTAAGGAATGCACAATGTCTGATGAAGGAATCTATCGCTGTGAAGCAGAAAATCGTCATGGTAAAGCCAAAACACAAGCTACTGCTCATGTACAAATGGCAATCGGAAAATCAGATAAGCTTAAGCTGGACGAAGGTCAACCACCTCGCTTCGTCGTTCCTCTTGAAGATCAAACTGTTGTTCTTGGTAGCAGCATTGAGTTGAGTTGTAAAGTAACAGGACAGCCTATGCCAAATGTCAAATGGTCTAAGGACGGTGCACCAATTTGGGAGGAATCTCGTCACGATTGGGAAATCGATGAGGCTAAGGGAACTTACCAATTGAAGATCAAGAATGCTACTATCAATGATGAAGGAACTTACCGTTGCGTCGCAACTAACGAATCAGGATCAGCTACCACTAAGGCTTTCATCAGAATTGATGATGGAAGTCTTTCTGCTGCTTCTGCTCCAAAGAGTACTCCACCAAGATTCACCATCGCACTTGGAGATGCTAGAGCAGTAGAGGGTCAACCTCTCAAATTCGAGTGCAAAATCGAAGGATTCCCATTGCCAGAACTCACTTGGCACAAAGACGGAGCTCAGGTATGACTATAGGTTCACGTGATTTTTTATCATCCTATTAAGATTCAATCTTCTGATCGTTGCCAAATTACTTTGGATGAAGGAGGAAATGCTAAATTGCTTATCCCTGCATGTACCATGGACGACGATGGAATCTATCGTGTCATTGCTACAAATCCATCCGGATCTGCCAGAGATAAGGGAACCGGAACAGTAAAGAGAGCACCCAAAGATACACCCAGGTAAATAAATCTATATCGAACTTTCAAATAAGATGAGTTTCAGTGGCCTCACTAAGAATGAATTTGATGCCAGTAAGGTACCCAAGTTATTGCAACCTTTGGAGAACGTTCGCGTACCTGAAAAGGAAGGATTCCGTTTGAGCTGCAAGTTCTCCGGAGATCCAAAGCCAACTATCAAGTGGTACAAGGATGGTGAACGTGTCTTTGCCTACGGTCGTCTACAGCTTGTAACTTTTTATTTCTTTTTAAAACACTGTATCAATCATATATATTAAGCTTGAGCAGGATGATGGAACATGTGAACTCATCATTGATTCCTCATCTCGTCAAGATGCTGGTGGATATCGTTGCGTAGCTGAAAATAGCTTTGGCTCTGTTCGCACAACTTGCGATGTATCAGTCATTCGTAAGTTTCGAATTTTCTCATAAAACTCGTATAAGTTTACAATAGTCTCGTCTAGCATGTGAATTTTGTCCAAATTTGTTTATTTTACTTTCATTTTTTATATCAAAATCTTGTCTAAATGTGTATGTGTTTATATCATTTATCTGCCTGTGAACATCCCGGTGATCGACGTGTTCAACCAACAAGCTACATATCTCAGGATTTTGAATGTTACTTCTTCTCTTAACAGATATATATATATGTCATAACTACAATCTAATTTTAATAAACGAAAATTTGGAACATCAAAAGAACGTTCCGACGTAATCTCTAACAGAAATTAAAAAAAAGCACGAATGAAATAAAAAAATAAAATCAAATCAAATTAAACAGAGAAGCTTCTCTCACTTTTAATGACCCAACTCATATATATGTTATGCAGGTACGTCAAGATTCGGAAGTTCTTCACACTCTTCCGGAAACTATTTGTCCACGTCTTTGTCCATGTCTGCTGTAGGTCCATCTTCTTGGACGTCTTCGTCTTCGTACCATCATCGTTCATCTTCTCCATCTACTAATTACCGATCGTCGTCTCCATCATATGTTCGATCAACTTCTCCATATGTGTCATCTTCAATTCGTTCATCATCACCGTACTTACGATCTTCATCACCCATATCATCTTCGTTTAACCCACTTGAACGATCATATTCAAGTTCACGAGGATATGGTGGATTTAGTAGTTGGTACAGCGGTGCAAACGATTCAGACTACGATTATTCCAGTAAGTATCGTAACCATCGTTTTCTGTACAACAGAAGGCTGTAAATAGATATGAATGGCTTAATAAATGTTATACGTGAATGTTGTATGTTTAATTCTAATATAGAACCTCCTGCTTGTTCCATAACCTTAAATGGATACAGATACATCTTACAAAATATAACGACGCTTATTTAATATTCTAATTGAATGTTTTTATGGCATGTGCGAACTGAAAACAACTTTTACATCATTTCTCATTGTGTCTATTTAGCTAAGGAAAGAAAGCCAAGAGATCTTGATTCGGCTATGTCTTCTGGTAAAGCTCCAGGATTCACTATTCCTCTTACTATCCGCCGTGCCAAGCCTGGAGAGTCTGTGACTTTCGAATGCTTACCTTTCGGTCAACCATTCCCATCTATCAAATGGCTCAAGGTAAATAAAATAGTTCAGCTTGAAATATTATATTCAATGTTCAGGACGGTATCGAACTTGTAGCTGATGAGAAGATCTCAATCGAGGCCGATGCTGACGGAACACAGAAGCTTACTCTCAAAGACATCAACTTCTTCGCCGAAGGATATTACAGGTATTGTTTTCAGTGAAGTTCTCTGTATGATTTTTCTTTTCAAGATGCGTTGCTACCAACATTCATGGAACAGCATCTACTAAGGCTGAATTGGTAGTTGAAGGTGAGTTGATTATAAGCAAACAGTTTATTCAAATGAGATCATCCAAATATGTGTTCAATCACAGTTTAAAGCTCTCAGTTCTCGTTGTTTTCTTCATTTGGTTGTTCCAGTTTTGTATTTACAAACAGCTATCGAGTTGTACTGCGAAAGTATTTTGTCAGCATAATGGTTAATCCATTTTCCCCGTTTGTTCATAACCAGAACGGCCAGCGCCCGTTTCCCGTATGGCATGCCTCGATCCCAGTTTTGATAATCAAAGAGAGTCCCTGAAGTATTCTATTTTCAAGCAGATACTTCTGTCTCCTACCATCCATCCAATGCCACTTGCTGCCATCGTTAGATCTTCCGAAGCCTCCCAATAGAACAAAATCGAAATTAGCTTTCCGTTCTTTTACTATTTTCAAAATGAAACTGTTCTCTTGGGCGTTTGCTATACTAGCGAGCATGGCGTCCTGATTGTGTTCATAACCTACGAGAATACATTAGTTGGATAGAGAGCCTCCACAAACTGACCCATCTGGAAACATCTGTTATCAGCTTCTAATATAGTCAAATTCGTTCTCGTGACTGTCCTTAAAATAATTTTTTTGAATTCTTGAGGAGGTTTAGAATTCACCTGTAACAACTGGAAGTTTGGTTGAAGTAAACCCAATGTTTCGGGCAATGATTATCAAATGTTCGATGCAACTTCTTCTCACAGATGGCCAGAGCTGGTACATGACATCCTGAGTTGACCCTTAACAGAAGAAATGGGACAAGCTCTCGGATGCTAGATACCATTTCCCAGAAGGTGTTAGTTGAACACATTTATGCTGACGATCAACCAAATCCAGTCCATTACCAGTCAGCCAATTAGTGAACCGAACCATTTTGCCTGAAGAACGAGGCCTAGCTTAGTACGCGAGTGAGGGTTACCATTTGGCCATCTCAATACGAAACCGGGGGCAAACAACCCGGCTGAGCTGTCAACGATATCAAAACGAGCTCGAGCATCAATCCAAGCAGTTGAGGTTGATAAACTTGCTTGGTTCTTATTTGATTTCAAAATGTTTGTGATGAAGTCGTTCTCGCTATCGCATTCGATCCTTAAGAGATGAGACGAGTTATCAAAACGTTGACAATATTGAGAAGCTTGTGTATGAGTTAATCTTCTTCGAGTTATATGATAGCATGAGCGAGCATTCGAATCATGAATCCAGCCTTACAATGAAAATTGTCAGAATCGGAGAAGCTCATTGAAACGAACCTTTAGGACAAGTTAAAGCATAAGTAGTTGATAATATAAATAAGAGATAGTAATAATAACTATACGATCTAGTGGTATTCATAGTTAGTTGGACTGATGTCACCGTCCTAGCTTGACTCTCTTTAAGCTCATTCAAACCAAAGACGAGAAAACCCCTCAAAGAAGCAAATGCAACTAGAACTACTGAAATAAATAGTTTATAAATGGGAAAAAGACTAATATTTAAAGCATTTATATCAATATAAGAATACATTATAGGAGATCGTTCACTACCAAAGAAGATTGTTGATGAGAATGTTGAGCCAGAAGAAAGTAAGCCAAGAATTCGTAGAGGACTTCACAACATGAGCATTCATCAGGTATGTTAGTTTATATGTGAGAATAAAAGAGTAAATGCGGAAGAGTTCAGCGTTTTTAAGTTGAAAAATCATCGAATATTTCACAACCTATTTTACAGATGGGTGAATGAGAATATTTGATTAAAGGTAGGAGAAAACATTCTGCAGCTATTTTTATCCATTACGTTCATGGCAATGAGCACATAACGAGCTAAGATAGATTTAGAGAGTATGAAATAGAAAAGTAAAGGCGAGAAAAAGTTTGGGAGAACATAAAAATGAAAATTTTGTAATAAGAGAGTATACTATAAGGCTTTGTAGAAATAGTTTTAAAACATCATGAATAGCTAAAGTAATGACGTCAAGACACTTTGCAATGATTCGTATGGGAATGAGTGAGTTAGGCGCTTTGACCTCTCTCTATACTTTACGCATTTTAAAGTATATGTATGTGTGCTGCTGCGAGAGAGAAAAAAAGAGAAAGTAAGCAAAAGTAATTGGATGAAGGATGATGAAATGGATGAATAAAATGTGTGCTGGTTGAAAGATGAATGAATCTACAACCGTTCTAGACGTCCACTATATTTCATTTGTTGATTTTCTGAGTAATTCACTGCCATTTCGTACTTCTGTGTGATGACGCTGACGAGTATATGATATTGAGAATGTGGGTGAGAAAAAGTGAGGAGTCATAAATGCTTTGAAATAAGATGAAAGCATAGAAAGTAATAAAACCTCTCATATACTTCCTATAATGCTTGAAACAAGCAAAAACAAACTTTGAAAATTGCGAAATTTAGTCAAACGAATGTGTGAAACTTACAAGCAAACAAATGAGTCAAACAGCCCTTTCCTTCATTATTTTTATTTACTTAAAGTTCTCAAATAACATTTCTTTTTTCTTCCCTTTTTCTTCTTTTCCTTAATTCTTGATTGATTATGAATGATGAAATTATAATTTTACATGTTCATATTTACCGGAAAAAGAGAAATTGTAACTTTTGACTTTTAAAGTTCAACAATAAAACTGAACCACGTGCGCTTAGCATTTTAAATGAACTCATGCGTAGGCACTCTGACGCTATTCACGTACGCCACGTGGCTATGAAAACATAATTATATTATAAATTAGATTAATTATTATTATTTTAGGGTAATGTTGTTGAGATGATTGTCTGTGCCACTGGATGGCCAACACCAACAGTTAAATGGTTCAAGGTAGATAGTCAAATGAGAGTGCTTTCATGATTACTGTACTTTGTAGGATGGTCAAGAGATCATTTCTGACGGACCTGATGGTCGTCGTGTCATCTTCACGGATGAACGCGGTGTTCATCATCTTGTCATTCTCAACTGGTAATCCACATCATTGCGATGATTATTCGAACTCGATTGTTTCAGTGAACCTGGAGATGAAGGCGAATATTCACTTGAAGCAACCAACAAGCTTGGATCTGCCAGAACTGAAGGATCTTTGAATGTTATTCGTCCAAGACACCCTGACGATAATGATGACAGAGGCGGAATACCTTATCCTCCTGGATTCGTTCGTCAGTTGAAGAACAAACACGTCTTCAATCATATGCCAACTATCTTCGACTGTCTTGTTGTCGGACATCCACCTCCAGAGGTTGAATGGTTCCATAATGGAAAGAGAATCGTTCCTGATGGACGTATCAAGATTCAAGTAGTTTTTGAGCAGTTTCAAGTAGCAATACTTTTTTTCAGTCTTGCGGTGGTGGCTCTCATGCTATTATCATTCTCGACACAACTCTTGAAGACGCTGGCGAGTATGTTGCCTGCGCCAAGAACTCTCATGGAACTGCTTCATCCTCCGCTATCCTTGATGTCACAGGTATCATTTACAGATTTTCAAGTGTAGCTACGGTTTCTTTATAGTTCCTCATCTTGATAACATCAAATTCGACGGATCTTTCGATGTTTCTTCTTATTTGACCGAAGAGTATGGATTCAAGAAGGTTAACTATGCCAGTTTACCAACTCCACCCGACCATGGACCTTTCATCAAAGAAGTTACCGGTCACTTCCTTACTCTCTCGTGGATTCCAACTAAGAGAGCTCCTCCTCGTTATCCACAGGTCACATATGTCATCGAAATCCGTGAACTTCCCGAGAAAGAATGGACTCTACTCGATTACAATATCCCTGAGCCAGTCTGTAAAGTTCGCAACTTGGAGCTTGGCAAGTCGTATCAGTTCCGTGTTCGCGCTGAGAACATTTACGGAATATCTGATCCATCACCAGCTTCCCCACCATCCAGATTGATGGCTCCTCCACAACCTGTATTCGATAAGCGCACTCAGAAAGTTATTCCTTTGTTGGACCCTTATGCTGAAAAGGCTTTGGATTTAGCACATGCTGAACAATATGGTTAGTATCACTTCCAAAAACCTTTCAAATCTTGTTTTATAGCTTGTGCACCATGGTTCGCACCTGGTGTCGTAGAGAAACGATACTGCGCAGAAAATGATAGCTTAACGATCATTCTTAATGTTTCTGGTTATCCTGATCCGGATATTCAATGGAAATTCCGTGGATGGAATATAGATACTACTAGCCCTACTTCCAAGTGTAAAGTGTACACTTACGGAGGAACTGAAACAACGTTGAGCATCATGGGATTCAGTAAAGAAAATGTTGGGCAGTACCAATGTTTCGCTAAGAATAATTATGGTGAAGCCCAACAAAACATCATGGTTGATTTAGCTAGTAAGTCGCTTTCGTCAGAAACAACTAAGTTCTGATCATTGCAGCCAGACCATCATTCATCCAACCATTATCGAACAAGACCTTCAGCTCCGCCCATCCCATGAAACTTGATGTTCGTGTTGATGGACAACCCTTCCCAGAACTAAAATGGATGAAGGTCGGAAAACAAATGTCATGGAAGGTTAAGACAAGTATTAAATATTTTAGGATTGGCGACCGATTGTCGAATCGTCAAGAATTAAGTTCGTACAAGACGGCCCATATCTCTGCTCACTTATAGTGAATGATCCTCTGTGGCGAGACAGTGGTATCTACACTTGTGTAGCAGTTAATGAAGCCGGTCAAGCAACAACTTCTTGTACCGTTACTGTTGAAGGTATTTTTCATTTTTGACACTCTCTAGTGTTTTTCATTTTCCAGCTGATGGTGATTACAACGATGTGCAATTACCTAAAAAGCGTGTAGCCATCGAAGCACGTAAAGTTCGGGAAGTCTATGATATAGATGAAGAGGATGAAAAGTAAAATTCTTCTTCTATTTATTCTTTTCATGTTTCTATGTTCTTCTGCACGTTAATCAACGCATCAGATTTGTCTCAACTTTTCTCTTTATCGCTTTATTATTACTCTATGTGATTTTACTATCTGGTACCCTGCGCCATCCGGTTGACCCGTTTGTTCTACCCGGAGAAATTATGCCCCCCAGTTTTTTTTTGCCATTAGGTGTAAGCTCACCTTTTATCTAAAACTCTGAATTCAAGGAGTTTCCATCTTCTGCTCAGATGATAGCGGAACGATCTGAATTTAGTTTTTGCATGTAGATATCGCTTACCTTCATCAGTAGCTCAAATCACTTCAGTTTTATTTATTAAACTGAAGTTTAGAGGAAGAACAACTGAACTGTATATGTAAGCTTACACCCGGCCGTAAGCTTTCACATATCAGCTCATTGTTACTTCAGATAGCGTTTTAACATTTTGAGGGATGCCGTACATCCCCCAGAATGAGAGATTGAACTTCAAATTGTTTTGTTCATTCTTTTTCCTAGGCGACTTTATTCTGTTTTTTCTTTTTGTTTACGATTTTACGATCGACAGCCCGATTGCTCCTCAAATTTAAAGGATTTTCTGAATTGGACCATGCTGAAGATCAGCCCGGCCCGCTTATCTTTCAGTACTTCTACATGTCAGCTGCTCCTCTACGATTTGCTGTTTTCTTCTACCCTCAAACTCGGAATGGATTTTGGCAATCGGGTTCACCTATTCTGGCTTTTCGTATTCTAGTCGAATCCCTTTTAAGCTATTTTTTTAGCTCAACTTTGCATTTTTATGTTCGTATTTCCATTCTAATTATATCCATTTTTCTTATTATTATATATAATAAAACAATACATTTATGTGCTTGAAGTGTGCGTGTGTGCAGTCCAATTCGTCCGTCTCTTGTGACTTCCTGCCTGCTGATCACCCCAGTATCATCTGCATACCCCTCCTCAATCCGAGTTTAATCTCGTAGAACGGCTTGGACCATCCGATATGAATGATTTCTTCGTTCATCCATGAATGGAATGACTGCGGATTCAGAACAGCTTTTTCGATTTTCTTCTTTATGCTTCCATGAAGAGCGTCGTTCCCGGATTGTTTGAAGAACTCATTTATGTTGCATGTAACAATCCGATGTCCGATCGTCTTCGTACATCGGTGGTAGAGTGAAACGAGTGCGGTTTTCCAGCTGTGTCTGCCTTCCGATTGACTTTTTGACTTAGTCATTGGTGGAATGAGGATGGCAACTTCATGCGTTTGCCACAGGACGTCAATCACTTCTCTCTACGAAATAGTTCTAATTCGATGTTTGTCTAACTCATAGCTAGTCATTTCGCATACTCTTTATGAATCCAGCTAGTGGGATAGAGAAGGATCGAACTGGAAGATGACTTTTTAATATTTCAAAGCTTTCTATGATTGGTGGTTGACGTCAATGGGAAAACCATATTGAGACTTGCTTTCTGAACTTCTAACCAGATGACTATCTATTTCTCGGAAACTCGGAGCACAGAGTTTAGGCACACAAACAAAACAGCTTGATAATAACTATCGGAAACAAACTCAGCTTTAGCTTTGCCACCGTAAAAGGTCCATTTGTCACCGCGTCGTCGTCAAAAAGCACACGAGCACGCACGCACCGACCATCCCATGGACGGAACTTTCTAGAATTCACCTTTGGTAGTTCTCTCTGTCTTCAGAGAAAAAACTCCAGAAACTTCACTTTCGATTATGATGCTGAATAATGCAAGCACTGGTAATCTTATCCTTTTTCGAAATATTGAAAAAGGAGCAGCTTCATGCCCAAATGCTGCACGAATCAGTAACATGAGAGAATTGAAGGGATTCGAACAAAGAAAATTCCGTACCTAGGATGTACACGTACATGTCATTTACGTGTAAAATGGATTTTGCGAAGCTAAAGTTGTTTTTACAGACGAGCTGTTAGTGGTGCTCCTTTTACGGTTAAAGAACGATCTACGGGCCTAAAGTTTCTGGCTCAGTTGAAGCCTATCGATGATTCGTTAAATCGAAGCATTGATATTCACAACGTTCTTGAACATCCAAACGTCATTCAGTTCAAGCAAGTTATCAAAGATAATAAGATTGCAATGGTTGTATATGACAAGTAAGTTACTTTTCACAGTCACCCATAGACCCCCGTCCCGTTCCCATTATATGTTTGATCAGCAAAAAACGGAAGTCACTGATACGGCGAATGAAACTATCACACTGAAATTGAAACAATCAAAAAAGAACAGCAAAATTTTCAGCAATATTAATACAAAATACGAAATGTCAGACCTCATCATATGTACGTGGGTGGGTGTAAGAAGAACAGAAAGAAGGGAACAGATTTTATTGTTTTCCTCAGTCGCAACATGTCATTTGAAGTTTTCAAATTGAAATTTAATCGTTTTTTTGGGAAGGGTGAGAAAGATATGCTGAATGCAGTACGTGGTCAAGGTAAACGATGAGATTAGATTGATTTGTAATCAATCAAGCTTTCAGCTACTCTTTCCACCCACCTGATGATTAAGAATCTTTCTTTTTTTTTCTTTATTACCATCAGAATGACTTTTGCTCTTATTGGTACAGATGGAGACTGAATGATTCGAGAGAACATTTTGTTTTGAATAACATTCAGTTTGTAAAGTTTGTTGGATTAGTTTGAAGTCGACGAGAAGTTAAAGAAAAAAGTTTTTAATAGCTGAAATAGCTGTAAGGTGATTGAACCTTATCCTCCTCTATGGCTATTCTCCCTCGTTTTCCTTCTCTTCTTTTTTCAATCTTCCAGCTGTTGTGTCCTTTACAACACTTCAAAAGAAGACACTTTTTCTCTAATTCTCTTTTCTTGTCTAAATCTATTGATTCTCTACTTTAGCTTCTTACATACTATCTTACAAGCTATTATGATTCTTTAATTATTCTTTTATATTATTATAATGACTAGACATGATGATAAGTTCATCGATTTCCATTTACCCAGGTAAGAGAGTATGCTAATCACTATTAGTCGCCACGTGGAATTCCACGTCTGTTGAAGTTTTATTTTTGGTTTTTTTTACTCATCAGAGCGGTTGCTTACACCTCCCCTCCCCTATAGCCACTGACAGTCTAGCAGGTTATTCCGTTTTCTATTTTAGCTCTTCTAACACTATCCTAAATGATCTTGCTCATCCCGGAGTACCTATGGGAGGGCCCACCGGCCAGGAGCGTGAGCGAATGGTTCAAATCTTTATAAGGTATTATTTCACCCAATGATTCATTCAAACCTGCTTCTTATTAGATATTTGGTTTTGGCTTTGGAGCATATGCACGATCTACGAATTGCTCACCTGGATTTACGTCCAGAAACTATTCTGCTGCAGGATGATCGTTTGAAGTTGGCTGATTTCGGTCAATCCAGGTAAGCAGTTACATCATTCAGTCAGTCGAACCATTTGATCATTTAGACGCTTATTACGTGGATTGATTACTGGTCAAATACAAGGAACTCCAGAATTTGTGTCACCGGAAATAGTTCGAGGATATCCACTAACATTGGCAACAGATTTATGGAGTGTAGGAACTATTACTTACGTTCTGTAAGCTCTTTCAATCAAATTTGTTTTCATCTTTATCGATTTAACAGATTAACGGGTCAATCACCATTCCATGGAGATAATGATGAAGAAACATTAGCTAATGTAGACAAAGTCAGATACTCTCTTGATGGACCAGAATGGAGTTCATTCTCTTCAGAAGCTCGCGATTTCATTTCGAAGCTTTTATGCGAAATTCCAGCGTAATATTTATTTTATTAAATTATAATATATAATTGAATATCTTTAGTGATCGTTTAACTTGTAAAGAAGCGTTACAACATGAGTGGTTGTCATCTAAAGATGTTTTGACTGCTCCACTTCCAGCAGATGGTTTACGTGAATTCAATTACACACACAAGTGGCTTGTAAGTTTCTTTCATTCAATCTTCAATGTTATTTGTTGAAAATCAATCAAATGATCATCTTTGAAATCATTCTATTATCTATCTAACTGTGCAAGAATGCCTTCTTGCTTGCACTTGAAAATTTGATGTTTTCTCGACTAAACAACCGGATATGTGCCTGTTCCTCAACGTTTACATCTCACAGCCGTCAATCTATACATGAAGCATATCGTTCCTTTCACGCGTCAGCTTCTTCTATTTCATTTAGCCTAAAAATTGATTTCTTTTTTTCATTTCACATTTCTTTAGTTAACAAGGTGACTATTGACATATTCACCTGTCATTTTGACTTCTTTCGCCACTTTCATTACGCCGTATACCGGCAAATCTGTTTTCCTTCTTCTTCATTTTTCTATCCAGCTTATCATTCTCATTATAGGAGAGAAGAGTTTTTGTTCAACAAACACCTTCTGAACAACTGCTTGATGCCATTTTAGTAAGATTTACTTTGCTTATACTGATTTTTATAATCTCATTTTCAGGCACCTTCGATTGCTTTGGCTCAACAAGCTGACTCAAAGAAGCCTCCTCGTGAAACCGATCGACCAGTTGAAGTATATCATTTCGATCGAATATCTGCTCATGAATGTTTTGCTTTTCAGCTCTATGATTATTTACGAATTAAGCCACGACCTCCTCCAGAGATAGTAGATATTCCAAAGCGTCGAATTGAAAGAACACCATATCTCGACCAATACGGAAATCCAATTGATGAACATGTTCGTATTCTTTACATTTAATTATAATACATAATTATTCATTACAGTATTTGAATCAACCTCCTCCATACGCATTCAACGATCCCAACTACATTGAGCCATTCAATCCTCAAGGTACTCCTGTTTATCAGTTTTGCATTTAGTATGGTTTTTAGCTCCATCTCATCCTTCTGATTCACGAAGGAATACAGCTGGAGTTCCTCAACCACCTAATATTCCCATTGGCCATCCTCAACAACGCGAACAACGTCGAATTCCATTAGATCAATACGGTTAGTCCAGCGAATATACAAATATATTTATTCATTTTTCTTCAGGAAGATTGATCAGAGCCGAAGATCTTGCTCGAATTCCTCACGATCAATACGGCAGACCAATCGATATTGACGAGAAGCAATTTTTGAGTCCAGAAAAACTTCCTCGTTTGGACGAATCAAAAGTATATTATTATTTTATGGCTAAAACTGATTCTTCTGTTTCAGCTACGTCAGATTCTCCCACCTGGACATCCCGGCAAATCTGGATTCAAAGGTTGTTTCGCCTTTCAGTAGAATGCTCTTTACATATAGTCTGTTAAGGTCCTCATCAAGATTATCCAGACGATTCTCAAATGACGGAAAAACGCAAACTTGAACCTCAAACAAAGGTTTGTTTTCAGTAACTTTTTTAAAACTGAACCTTTGTTTGTTTTTTACAGGGTGAAACTCCTTCAAAATCTCGTCGCGATCAGCCCAAACAACAGAGAGATTCAGATGACAGCGAAGATGATAATGTTCAGGTGAGTAGTGAATATAGACATAATTTGTGAACATGTGTCTGAGTTAAGGTTCCTGTTCGAATGGTTCGCGGAGAACGTCGCGATATTGAAGAAGAAATTGCTAACAGAATTCTCTCTGATATATCTGAAGAAGGTTCTGTTGCTGGAAGCTTAGGTTCATTAGATGACTTTGAGCAAGTCAATACCATTCGTCAGGTAATAATATAGAGAGGATATTAGTTGAAATACCATGCACTTCTAGAAGTATACGAAGAAGTCACGCTCTCGTTCATCTACTCCAAAGGCTGAATCAGATGCTTCAACGCCAACATTGTCACCTGTTAATACAATTAAAGAATCAAACTTCTTCCCAGACACCACCCTAGATGAGCTGCCACTTCATGAGAAAGAAGTAAGTGTCTATTTAAATTGTTTGATAAGAAAAAAAAATCTAAAAAAAAAGACAAAGTTGCACATGCTCAAAGGTTTCAAAGTATTCTCCAGAACAAGAGGTTGGGTTTGTCAACAAAAGCTTGTCATCGTTAGAACTACTCGGGAAATTACGTTTATCTTCGATGTTTGTTCTCAATTGCTTAACAAAACCATCTTTTCATTTCATTTCTCCTTCAATCCATCTCACATCTCTAGAGTTTTCAATCAAAACTTTTTCGTTTGTTTAAGCAATTTCAATATGAAAACATGATGAGAGATTGTTTTTATTGTTTCCCTTATAACATCTTCTGCAATGTTTTCTTCATCTCGCTGCTTGTACTCCAACAAGCAAAAAAAAAACGAAAAGAAAAGAAAAGTCTTCATTGATGAGAAGATACAGAAGATGAAGGGAAAAGAAAAACTTTTCGTCCTCCTGATAACTCCTAGTCATCTTCCTCCCACTCGCTCGCGACTCCACGTTGAGAAGTCATCGTCAATTCCTCTCCATGCTTCATCTCATCTCTTTCTAGCTTACGTTATCTCACCAAGAGGCTTCCGGATTGCATAGATTGTTTACTTTCCAATAGATATCGATTAGCTTATTTTATCACAGTGCTTACATAATGATGCCCTTCATATCTCTTCTATCGCTTTTTTAATTATCTCTCTATATATTTCATAATTACAACTTCATTTCTTCTTAGAACAAAAAAACCATCTTAATTTCATCTCTGGGTATGTCATCCTTAACTACAACGACGGTTGTTGAACCAATCGTCACTTGTAATGTGGATGATGCTGCATCAACGTCATCTTCTTCATCATCAACTTCCTCAACCTCTCCTTCTGGGAATAATAAAAGAGCTGTTAAAACTAAAATAAGCTGTCTTGATCCAAGTATTGAAAAGAAACTTAGATTACGTTCAGTTGATGTTCAAAAGGTAGTTCAACTACTCTATTTGGCAGACAATTCCCATTTCTAATGTTTTCTTACTATTTGTTCTGTTTCAGCTTTTGGAACAAGCTGATAATGATCCGAATATACCAATTGGAGCTCCATTGTTCTTGGAAGGACTTCACAACAACACCTTGATCATTGATACAGCGTAAGTTGACACACTTGAAAGATCACAGAGAAATTATGAGAAAAAGCTTCATTGAGGAACAAAAACATTTAATTTCTCTCCAAATTCTTCTGTTAACACTTTTTGATTCTCATGAACGAGCTTTTCAGTCCAACACCTTCTCCAAACTTGTTGACTCCCAAGAGTCCACGCAGATCAGTACCAGGAACTAAGAGCCCCGTTCTGCTCTCACCTGGAAAAGAACACTCTATGGAAGTATGATCAATGTTTCAAGTTCGCGTAATGGGTATACGTATTTAGGTACTGATTGCAACTAAACGAGGAAAACCATCCTTCTTACCACCTGGTGAGCAAGCAGCGGAAATTGATGATGAAGATGCTCATATGGATGATAGAAAGAAAAAGGTTAGCCATACTTGATGTTCCCTGTCTTCAAACAATCAATTTGCAGATTAAGCCTACAGATCACAAGGACGACTTTGAAGACTTGAAGGATGATCTCACACATCGTAAGAAGGTTGTGTCTCCAGATTCTGACAGCCATTCACTATTAAAATTCTTCCAGGTTGATGATTTGGACAAGTATCGTCCAAGCAACTTCTATAAAGATGATGTTGATTTTAACCATCCCGGTTATGATATTGATGATTCTCCTTGGGACTCACACTATCAAATTGGGCCTGATACATACTTGATGGCCTCCCGTGGACCTTCCTTCAACAGTCGAGTTCGTGATTACCGACGAAACCTTTGGGGAGATGGAGCTCCTCTTGTTCGTCAAGGAATTCTCGGAGTTCGCAATGGTGAAGTTACTGTCAAGGAGCGAAGAAGGTTTCGAACATTCTATCTTAGTTATCTTACTCTCTTGTTGTAGATTCACTGATATTTTACGTGAACATTCTCATAACCTCGAACCAAAATCAAATGAGAGAGCAACTTCTCTCCAAAAAGCTCCTTCTGCAACCAACGCCATTGACCGTATTAGAACAGATATTCAGAAAGTGGCCCCGTCTGCTACTAGACGAAATGCTGATGGAAGTGAGTAACCACATATGTCTGATTAATTAGTTCTTATGTTCAGCTTATGCTCCTATATTCATCACTCGTATGCGCGATGCTTATTTGGGAGAAAGATCTGCTGTATTTGAGTGCTCCGTAACTGGAAGCCCTGCTCCTACAGTAGAGTGGACTTTCCATAATCAAGTTTTGACAAATGATGACAAACGAACAATCGAACAGGTATGCTAATGAAATTGATAATTTATAAACGATATTTAGAATGGAAACATTCATCGATTGATCATTCACAAGCCATTGCCATTTGATTTGGGAGAATATTTATGCACTGCCACTAATGAGTTCGGCAGCGACAAAACAACAAGTCGCCTTATTAGCGGAGGTAAATACCTTTCTGGATAAAAGGATTTTAAAATACATGTTTAGAAGCACCTTCTCGTCCTGGACGACCTGATGCTGAGTTATCTTCCGATACTGAAATATTCTTAACATGGGAAGCTCCTGAAGGTCATACATATTTGGAAGGTATCACATACCGCTTGGAATACCGACCTGCCGGCCCTGATGATGTTGGTGCAGCATGGATTGTCATCAGTGAAAACGTGGATGATGAAGCTGTTGTTGTCAAACATCTTCAACCATTTGGAATATATCAATTCCGAGTCACAGCAAGAAATGGATTTGGTCTAGGATTGCCTTCTCTTTCCAGCAGAATCATCCAAACACATGGAAAAGGTATAATTGATTCAATAGCATAGTCTATGATGTTGTTGTTGTAGGAGCAGCTAAGCTTCAAATCGAAATTTTGAAGTCGTATGTACGGTTGAACGTGGTATCATTACCACAGAAATCAGCCAATCAGTTGAATGAAATTTCTGAAGAAAGTGAATCGGAAGATAAGACTCTCCAAGAACAAATTACCAAAGAAAACATTGAACTTCAAACCGACAATGTTCTCTCTAGGTTCCAGGTATATAACATTCCACTCTCCTTCAGAATCATATCTCTTTCACAGATTGATGCTCTGATCTACAAGGGACGATTCGCTGTTGTCCGGAAAGCAGTTGATAACTCACAAGAAGGTTCAGCTCATTGTATTGCTAAGATCCGTGATATCAATGAGGAGAGTGTTCTTCGCGAATATGAAATTCTTAAAGATGCTCAGCATGAGAATGTTCAACGTTTGATTGCTGCATACAACAGGTTCAGTGAAACATTTGTCCTTCTCTCATAAACATAATCATTCCAGAGAAGGATTCTTATATCTCTTCTGTGAGCAACTTTATGAAAACGTCTTCTCACGATTTGTTTTTAATGATTATTATACTGAAGAACAAGTATGTCTGACAATCCGTCAAGTAGCTTCTGCCCTTCATTGGTTACATTTCCGAGGGTGATTGTTTACTTCCACATTCCCGATAACATTGTTTTTTACAGAATTGCCCATTTGGATATCAATCCACATAACGTTATGTTCCAATCAAAACGAAATTGGATTGTTAAGCTTGTTGATTTCGGAAGTGCACAGAAGCTTTCGACTGCTGTGAAGCCTAAGGAATTCAATGTCTTATGGGCTGCTCCCGAATTCCATATCGATGATGTTCCTGTAACAGTTCAATCTGATGTATGGGGAATGGGTGTGATCACATTCTGCTTGTGAGTAACATGACTAAACGTACATTCTAATCATCTAAATCTATTCTAGACTTGGCGGTTTCCATCCTTTCACTTCCGAATATGATGAGATCACAGAAGTTAAACACAATGTGTTGAATGTGAAGTGCGATCCAAATTTGATACCTGTTAATGCCAGTCAAGAATCTCTCAGTTTTGCCACCTGGGCCCTGAAAAAGAGTCCAATGTATGTTTTATATATCATCACAGTTCTAAATGCTATATTCTAGGAGACGTATGCGAACTGATGAAGCTTTATCTCATCGATTCTTATCATCTGATCCATCGATGGTCCGAAGACGAGAAGCTGTCAAGTGAGTCTAATTCATTCAAAAAATGGTGATAAAACTTAATCTTTCCAGATATTCTGCTTCTCGATTACGTAAAACTCTTTTCTTGACAAAGCAAGAGCAACAAAGGCCGACGAGTGACTCGTTGGAAAACAAATTTGGAGGACCTGTTATCCAATAAATTTATATGTATGTAGTCTCACTCAGGAAATTATTTCTTGATGATGCCAAATTAGACGAATACTAGAAGTATGACGTGTAGGATTTTCTTATTTGTATATTTCTAAGTTTTTCTACATTTTTTTCTTTTTCATTAATGCATCCCAAACTTATTACTATATCCTAGATATGTTTTTAAGCACAATACTATGCATTCGGAGATCGGGGGGTCGATGTTTGTATGATTTGTGACTGATGCCGGCAAATGCTTGTTTCTGTTCAAATAATTTTAAAAATAAAATTTTCATAACCTAAGCTGCTTGTCAACTCAAATGCACCAGCGTATGCACTATCATATTTTTTTATTGAAAGCTTAATCAATTGATAATAATTATTTATGTCATGTACATCTTCTTGTTGCACCATGTTAAAACTATCTGATGCAACATTGGTCATGATTCCTACATACATAACTTGAACAAAGAAAAGCTTGTTGGAATATATAGTTAAAGACATGTGTAACAGATTTAATGCTTTCTGCTGACTGTGATAGATGCAGATCTCTTATCAAAAAAGTTATTCTTCGGACTTTTAGATGAGCAGTGTCAGAAGTCGTATAAGCACTCATACAACGCCTTACCTATCTTCTGGTAGAGCGATTCTTCATGAATAACATTGTTGCGATTAAGTTTTACTCGTCTTCTGAAGAAGCAGTCATGCTTCATTAAATCATTCTCACATCACCCATCTACTTGGCGGTAGTGCGCCAGACACAAGTGGGTAAAAATCATTTCGAACTCATCTGACCAATTAAGCGGTTGTTAAACGTGCCGATCAAGTGTGTGAAATCATTTTCAGGCAGTTCTGATAGGGTGTGGTTGCTCTTTTCCGCGTCACGTGAAGTTATTTTTATCTGATCCCATGTTTTATATGGACCACTGCTAGAAAAAACAAGTAAAAGGGGTTACTATCGACGTACTACCGTGGGAACAGGGGAAGAGAGGAAGAGAAAGATTCAAAGAGAGTCATGGCTTCCTTATTATGAATAATTTATTTCAGTTTTCATTCGAATTATTATTTTGTTCGTTCATAACGACATTATCATATGCTGGAGGAAGATCATTGGGTTGTAGATTTGGACTTTCTTCGAGAGTCGTAACATCTAACACTTCAACTGATAAGCTGTAACTTGGAGGTTTTCCCAAGCCTTAATAGAGTTCATTTTACTATACACACAGAACGTCCTAACCTGGTAAAGTTTGGTTTGACATAGAGCATTGTGAGTATCTGGGAGGAAAATTTCTATTTATGACAGGTATTCTGGCTCTTGGTGGTCTAAACGAAATGAATGTTTAAGTAGAGAGATAAGAACGCACTGTTCCCTGGTTTTTAAAAAGTGTCGAACAGCAGAACAAAATCGTAATTGGATGAAGGTGAGGAAAATGTTGATGGTTGAAATGATAATAAAAAGAACTTGAAAAACAGCAATATAGTGATTTGAAAAGTTGAAACATACGATAATTGCTTTGTTCCTCACAAGGAGATGCTGTAAGACAAACATAAGAAGAGATAAGAAAAAAATTTCAAACTAATTGTTGCAGATGTTGTTGTTGAGGATGAAGAGCCAACTGTGCTCGTATACGATGAAGTATACGTTGTTGGAGCTGAAGTGCCAACTGTGCTCGTATACGATGAAGCATACGTTGTACTCGTACAGGTCAACAGATTATAATTATTCAAAAAGACGAAAAGTACACTTATGATGAGGTACACGGAATAGAAGACCTGAAGAGACAATATGTAAATAAATTTTGAATTAATAGGAAAAGCTAACTGAAAATAGAACATAAAGATGGAGATTTGACATGTTGAACTTATTGAATAGCATATATATCATTATTAACATTCCAAAACTCATTGCAGCAGCAATTATAATCCATATTGCGGTGGAAAAATAGTAAATGGTCATGGTTTGGAAAATTAGTTGAAATAAACCAATTACCCCCATAGAATGCTGGAAATGGCTAACTGTTACCACTGTAGAAGTCTGATCCAACTTACCATTATACTTATTTTACAGAACCTTGGCAGATCTCGTTCCTCCATATTGCTTGAGGCTAAGCGGAACGGAGTATGTGGAGTTTCAATCAAAAAAATGTGACAATTAACGAAAAATTTTCTCCTGATTGGATGCTTCGATCGGCTGCTTCAATCGGCTGTAAAATAATCAATAACAGCTGATAAGGCTAAAAGAAGTTTTAAAACTTTCTTTTTGACTCGAATAAAAAGAGATTTGAAATATAAATGTTTAATAACAATGGGACATGTACTCGTATTGATTCTAAGGATTTGCGATGATAATTTTAACTACCTTTTAAAGGCAAAGTTATAATGCAAAGAAATATGAAAATTAGGATTAATTAGTTCAATAAATCAACATTTCCTATTGTAGGCTGATTATCGCTATGAATTGAACTATGCGTCGGTTCAGCTGTACTTGTAGAAGGATGAACGGGTGTTTGTGGATCCAAAATAATGGTTTCAAAAGTCTCTTCTTCTTGTGACGCTATATTTGCTGTTGGGTTTGATCTGTTTGATTCCAAATCAAGGAGATCAGAAAAATGTCTGCTAGGAGCTGCTTGTTGCTCATCAGCTCTGTTCAAGTCTTGCATAAGTACTTCTGGTTGAAGCTGAATTGCAGGGGCTGGTTGAGTGGGAGATGACAGAGCTTCAGCATAACATGGTGGTTTTTCTGGTAAGTTGGTTGCTACAAACAATAATCATAAGTGAACATTAAAAAAGAAACAGAAAACACCTGTTGCAAGAGTTGATGGCGGAGGTGGTGCGGGTGATGAGACTGTATATCTAGGTGGAGCTGTAAATCCAAAACGGTTTTGATATGTTACAATGGCCATATTACGGTTTCTACTACAAAACGATATCTTTAAGATTATTTTCGTAGAAGAACTTACTGTTCACTTTTGAGAATTTTCTGAAGAAGAAAACAAAGACGAATTTGATAAGCACAAGCCAACAAGCTGATTGAGGAGAATGCGATGCAACAAACGAGTAGAGCAACATCTAGAACAAACCAATTGGGTCAATGAATAAGATTTAATATGGATGAATATAGGCAAGTGAGATGTTTCTTTTAAAGCTTACATTGTCCTCCCATATGATTACCACATAAGCCTGGTAGTCCTGTAGGTGGAACAGTATTTACTTCTAGTAGAGTTTTGACAGGTGTAGGTGTGGATGTTTGTCTACATGGTAATCCAGCTTCTAAGCTAATATACCATATGAAGATCATAACTCCGAAAGAAGTCCAAAAAACATAAATAATCTATGATAGAGATGATGATTATGTTAATTATAGTATATAAAACATACTAAGAAGAATGAATAAGCCAATATGTTTCCAACTTTCTTTTGTCGAACTCCAGAGGATAAGACAAGAAGCATACAAATATAAATAATAACTTCAAATATGTAAATGTATACTGTAGTTAAAAAAAATGATGCAAACAATTGAGTTAATAATACTATTGAGCTCATTATACCAATGAGAGCCTTAATGAATATCATTATTGATGAGCGTATAAGGAGATGAAGCAACTTACTGATAGTGGTTGGTTAAATAGCATACGAGGATCATTCTCATACATTATGACGGCTTCCTAAAGTATTCAAAGGTATTTCTACATCATCGACAAGCAGATCATATTTCACAATGTGCTATAAGCTTAAGAAAAGGAAAAAACATTTCGCGAATTACGATTTACATCATATCCTTCGATATGGAAATCGTTGTGGATGTGAACGTGCATAGTGTGCAACTTCATGAAATTAAATTTAAAAATTAAAAAAACTTTTGAAGGTTCAAGTATAAAAGGAAGTTTTCTGATTGGTCTGATCAAACAAAATGTAGGAACGAGCGTAAGAAGCAAATATTATATTGATTCTTCTTATCAAAAAGCTTAAAAGAGTATGGAAAGGCGTATAGATGAAGAATATCAGAAAGATAATCGTGGAGAAAGAGAGAGGTAGAGAAAGAGAGATTGGAGAGTATGGAGAGGGTGAGTAAGAGCAATTGGATGAAAATGAAACGAAAATCGTATGAAATATTCGATTGAATAGTGAAAGTATTTGAAAAGCAACCGATGCCTGCGGGAGTTGAATTGAAAAATGATGAAATGCCGCACGTGAATGTTCACGTATGCAAATGAAGAAACATATTGAAAGCTGTTTATTGGGTCAAATGCTAATACTCTAATTGAATATTGGAGGGGGAGGATAAGAGAAAAAGAGAGAGAGAGGGAGGGAACGAAGGTAGAAGGGTGGGAAGAGGAGGAATAGAGAATAAGAGAGAAAGGAAAAGGGATATGGAGGCTAAGTTAGTGGAAGGGATGGAGAGACAGAGAGAGAGAGAGGTAGAAACACAAAGAAGAGAGGAAATTGAGAAAAAATTTATTCATTTTAAAGCATGAAATGGCACAAAAAAATAATTTTCATAACATCTGAAGAGTTGGCCGATATTGATTTTTATTTAAACAAAGTTGTTCGCGCGTTTCAGCATTATCAACCTGGATCCAGTGATATCTATAATATGGGTAGTGATGTATCATTCACATGAGTTTTCCTTTCTTATAAAAGAAATATGAAAATGAATATTACCTGGGTGAGCGTATCATAGCTTTCGTAGTGCTTTTCTTGTGCAAACAATACAAACGAACAGCTAATCCATGAGCAAGGCTTTCCATCGGTTTTGGATGGCAGCGAACTCGAACAACATGAGATGGAGCAAATACCACATTTGCACCTTCTTCTAACAAATGCTATAACCAATTGTGCTTATATGTATCCCTATTATTTCCTTTGTAATGCTTACCCTATAACATTTGGAAATGACCATAGCGAAGAAATATTCAAAGCCGAATTCGACAGTTGGAAAGGGTTGGTCATGAATTCGTAACATTTCTTCATCCTGTATAGATTTGTGAACCAAAACTTCCGTGCGAGATCTTAAAAAACAAATATATGTTAAGCTGTATATATAGTATACGATATTACTCATCAAGGCTGTGTCGAACAATCATAAATTCAACGAATAATCCAGGCATATTGACGTTTTGAGGTAAAATTCGAGGAATGTTTTCGAATTTTTTCATTTTTTCATAAGTTACGGCTTCTTCTACCAACTTCAGGAAGTCTTTCCCTCTGAAATGATGATTCATAAGAATTTGATATGAATAAACAAACTTTACCTTAAGGGCATCTTGCGTTTGAGAACATCATCGATGGGAAACCATTGAGCAGCCAGAGATTCAATATCAGCAGTTGTTTTCAATGAACCACCTTGAACAGCAAAGAAAGGCTTAAACCTCACAGTGCATAACACTTTACCTGTTATTTTACAAAAGAATGAAAATCTATACCATCCACTGCCTTGAACTTGCAGTGAAAGGAGCTCGATGACATCACAATCATAACCAGTTTCTTCCAAAACTTCACGTTTTACAGATTCCTTTAATAGTATAGTATAATAGTATGAAATAAATGTGAAAAGCTAAACCTCTAATGTTTCTCCAGCTTCTACACGTCCGGCTGGCATGTACCATCTGCAATTGGATACGTTTCAGTTCAATGCTATCTCACTATAGCCTTACTTTCCATAACAACTCTTTTTAGCCTCTTGAATTAACAGAACTTCCAAATTTGACCCGTTTTCACGTAAAATTAATGCAGCTGCTACATAATTGACATTATCATGAAGACGTACATATCGACATCCTGTAAATGAAGGTAATGAGTAAGTGAGTAATGCTCATTCATTATGTCCAATCGAAGATTGGCGTGAAGATTGCTAAACGAACTTCCTAATTGCATATCCGGCACTCTCTCTTCCTTCTTTATATTCTCTCCTTTTAATTGTGTTTCTTCCTCAATTATTTCTGTTTTTTTCAGAATTCCATGAGTAGGAGTAGGAGCTGCAAATGTTTTTTTTTTTTAAATTTAAAACCCAAATGATACGTACTTTCTATAATTTCCATTGTTGGTTCTGGAGTTGGATCTCTGCTTTCAGCTATATATTCTTCATCTGACAGAACCATCTCTCTCCCTCTCTCTCTGTAATCAAAAAAAAAGTTTTTTTTTCTTTTTAATAAATTGATGAAAACGACGAGAGAATGGATGAATGGGCGAGTGTGAGACAATGAGATACGGAGGGAACAGTTAAAACTTGAAATAAACCGATTTCAAATGGTTAAACCAGCCACTAATTATCGAATGATAAAGGGTGGAGGGGGTTTGATTCAGATGAGAAGAACAAGAGGAGTGTAGAGGAAGAGGAACAAAAGAAAAAAATGGGGATGGAAGAGAGAGAGAGAGAGAGCTGCAAGCATACATGGAATGCTGGAAGAGGAGTAGAACGATAGAGAGAGAATGAGATGTATTTACTTAAAGAACTGAAAAAAACTCAAAAAAAGAGGTTGAAATTCAAGAAGTTTGAGTGGAAGAGATGTTGGAAGGAATAACTCTCAGACGAATGCCATTCCCTTGCATTTCATCAAAAACACAAGGAAAAGCCCTTGCGGAGACATGCAAATTTTCCTTTAATTCTCACAGAATGTCTATTTTTGGAGAGTAAAAGAGAGCTTTTCTTTAAGATTGAAATAGGAGAAGCATCTGGCATTAAACTGAAAATGAGATGAGTAAATGGTTTTGAAAAGAAAAATATTTTATTTTTGATGATGATGCTGATCTGTGTTCTATAAGCTATAAATTGAAATGGAACGCAAATGATGATATGATAAAGGATTGTGACTGAAGACTGCGAATAGAAATTAGGTGAGAGAATAGTGAGTGACGATTTGTAATAGTTTGACTTTTGCTTTTCTCTCTTAGGAGATTTCTCTTTATCTATTATTCCCCTCTCTCTCTCTCTTTCGATCTCTCTCTCCCTCAATCATTCTCTCTCTCTCTTTCTACATGTCTTAACGTCTCTGGAGGATCTCACAACGAAAAGTTGCACATTAAAAATTGAAAGAAAGAAAGAAATATTAATAGCGAAATGAATAAATTATTGATTAGATTTTGAGAATATCTGTTTTCTATCTTTTTTTTGTTTCTGAAAATGTAATCATCAGATGGAAAAGAGAATTGATCTCACAAAATCTCTATATAACAGGATTCTTATATTGACTCTGCTAACATACAAAAAGAGAGAGACAGAGATATAGGAAGAGAATATTGAAAGCTGAATGACAGAAGAAACATACGCATAATTTGAATATAGAGATGTGTGATGACGTCACACGTAGAACGTGAGTATAGAGAAAAGATAATTTCTTATTTTTGTTTGAGCAAATGGTAAGAAGCGGTTGCATTCAAAATAAAGCTTAACTATATGTATAGTTAAACGGAGAGTGCAAACTACTCGGAAAGTCCATATTTGGTCAATCTAAACACGTCTCAGCATGTCTTTTACAATCCAACAATAGAAATGAGCTGAATGAATGGAAATATGGATGTAGAAGGTAAAATATATTGTTATCAAGTTGTTCAAAAAGATTCAAAAAGTTAGTAAAGAAGGAAGTTGCAAAAGCTTTATAAGGTCAGAAGCTTGAAATTATTTGAATACAATGAATCTTCTGAGTCATTGGATTGTGGAAAAGAGAGAGAGAGAGGGAAAGAGATAGAAGATAGAGAGAGAGGGAGAGTCGAAGAGAATGAGAGTTGTTCATCGATTGGCGGATTTAGTGGTTTTCGGAACGACGATGTCCACTTGCAGCCAGAGAAACAGACACGAGCATTGCCATGTTCGGACATGAGAAAGGGAGGAGGAAAATGAAAAGTCAATAAAATTACGTTAAAAGAGCAAAAGAAGAAGCGTGAAACACTCGAATAAACTATATAATATGGTTAAGTGTTTATACAACAAGAAGAAGAAACAAAAAAAGCAGGTGAAGACATATTAAATAGAGAAAGAGGAAGAAGAAAATGGAAATATGAAAAGAGGAGAATGCTGCATGAGAGGGAAAGCCAGATGAAAATGGAGGAAAAACTGACTGGTCTTTTATGAAGTCAGGCTGACTGGCCCTTCAAGGACATTCTCAGTTGAAATCATTTTTGCCGGAAATGGTTTGTGGCGAAAGGAAAAATACAAAAAAAGCCATTTATGAGCCTTTTTTGTGTCCGAACAAGAGAATGAAAAAGCAAAAAGAAAAGGATCCGCAATCGTTTTTCATATGCAGATGCAATGGTATTGAGGGAATGGAGAAGGGTTTGGTAGGAAAACTCAAATTCTTTATCTTTTCGTGACCATCTTACTGGCCTGGGCAGCTCCTCCTATCTTATGAAGAGGATAGTTATTGATTTCAAATTATCGCCGCTCTAGCTTTAACCAACAGACTTTGACTTAGCCCTATAGCCTGAGGGCATTTCTCTTTCTCTATACACTCTATCCATTTGGCTAATCTTACAACTGGCAGTCCGAAGTATTTGCTAAGCCATTGGCAACTCTGTTCACTTTTTCTCACATAGAGAGAGAGACAAAAAGCATAAAATAGAGAGAGAGGGGGCAAGATATAGAGAGAGAAAGAGACGACAAGATAGAAACAGGGATGAAGTATATGAAGAAGGAGAAAGAACAACCGAGCGTCATCTTCCCCCTCTCTCTCTCTGTGGATAAAAATGGCGCGTGAAGACGTCAAAAAAAAAGATGAAAAAAACTTTTTTTTTTATTTGAATGCCATCTCGGCTTAGGATGCGCTAGAAAAAGATTGTGAAGCACGATAAAGCCTGAAATTTGCATAAATGGGACAGAAAAGATTTTTGTTACAACCCCAAGATCATCTGTTGTCTTCAATTTCACACATCTCATAAAAGAAAAGAAGAAATCTAACTATATCGTTATAGTAAACGAGAGATGATAGATGAGCTTTATTCTAAATTCAATTTTTCATTCATTTTTGTTTGGCTTTCAAGTTCACACAAAATGTAATAGAATGAGATTTTGAAAAATCATAACTCAATCAGCTAATATAATCTGATGATTAGATAGCATTGAGTGAAGTTGAACAAAAAAAATTTTTTTTTTCTTCATACTTTTCAAAAATCTATTTTATATATTAATAATCATATAACATATCTTTCCAAATATAGTAGATATGCATATCAGCCTATCCTTAGCTATAACAATATAATTATTAGGCTGTTTTTTGATTTTTCAAAGTAACTCTTTCGACAGTTTCTTACAGCCAGCAAAACAACCATAAATATGATTTTTAATCTGCTTTTTATATTTAAATTACAAGGTTTTTTTGTCACTTTCCATTTGACAGCTTTCAGCTTACAAGTTATCATACGTTTCCTCTTCACACACACACACACACATATACACGCGCACACATACCCAACCATACGGCTGACTGTCTGATTGTCCCCTCATTAGATGTTTCATGACGAAATCTTACACGAGCTACACGATCTTATAGCTGTCTCTATTCAACTCTGTCTAGCTATTCTAGGCATCTTTGGCCATTTAAATATCATTTATGCGACGTTTAAGAAGAAGGAAATTCGCAATAAGCATGGTTAGTCTGTATACAAGTGCATCATCCCCGCTCATCCTCACCATTCATACGTTTTACAGGAATTTTAATGTTTGAATTATCTTGTTGTCAATTCTTTTGTATTCTTGGCGAACTATACACCATGACACTCCATAGTAAGTTCATCTCATCATTTCCAGTTCAGAATTTCCATTTTTTTTCCTTTTTTTCTTTGCGTCATAAAAATGGACAACTCACTCTTTCGGATCATTTCAGTACTGACTATAAATGTATCATACTGTTTATATAGCTTATATGTAGTATTGACATTCGAATATATTCAATCTATCATCATGCTTTTGATATCGATTGATCTACTATTTACCGTACTCGTGCCATTGATGTAAAGAAACGTTTTTTTTATCCTTTAAATGCTCATAGATAGATAGATGATGATAGAAATGACATATCATACTGTACCTATCTTGTTTGCAGATATCGAATGATCTCAACGAATCAGACAATCATTATTACTTCAACTATATGCTTTCTACTCACTTGTACATACATATTTTTGTTATATTTTATGGAATTTCAAGTATTTCCGACCGAAAATGCATTTTGTCGACCTTTTTATTCAAAGAACTTTGCTATTTTTCAATTTTCTGTTTTTATTTCGATAGCTGGCATCCAAATAAGCGTATACATCATCAGCTATTCTATAGTTGCAATCAGAAGTGAGTTGGTGAACTTCACTTTCTAGTCACGTACACTTCACGCCCTATCCATCAATACGTGCAAATGAGCATTTTGTTTCAAAAATTATTTTTTTGTATTTTGCTTTACTCACCTCTCATACGTTGCACAACTTGATTCTAGACGTGATTTTACCACGACTTGAATGTATTTTAGTCTGTGGCAATCAAAATATAAATTCAGGTCGTTTATTTGAAAAAAGAAATCCAACTCAATGCTATCGAAATGTCCATCGCAAAACGATGCGCACAATCTTTGTGTTAAATATTGTTTTTATCCTTACATGGATATCAGCTATGGTCTTATCTCAATCAGCTGCCTATTATGATTTACCAGTGAAATGGAAACACAACATCTTAATCTATGAGGTAATTAATTTAGACTATAAGATAAAAATAAAGTCAAAAAACACAGAGTATATTATCAATGATCAATTACATTCAATCTTTCTATGTTGCCATCTGGAGAAGTGGCGAATATCGAAAACTATTTAAAAATATATGGAAAAACTCAAAAATCATTAAGAAACTATCTTATCCCAAGATAAAAGATTGCTGCGTTGTTGTGGTGGACAGATCGAAATTTTCCGTCGGCTTCATGTCAACAGAACCTCGTTTATAAGCTTAATTATGCTAATTATGCTAATTTCTTAAATATATGGACTGGCTTTTCCTTTTTGTGTACTGAAATAAAAATTATTCGATGAGTTACCGTTTTGAGTTTTCAGCGCGCGCATACAAATTTGTGAATGAGAAGAAGGAGGAGAAGAAAAAAAATGATTTGCAGGAAGTTCTTCCATTTTTTGATTTTCTCCCTTCTTCTGCAAACTTCATCCTCTTTTTGGTTGTTTGTTCTCACCCTCTCCCTCTCTCTCTCTCTATTCCTCCCTCTCTCTTTCCCCTTGTTCATAATTTCCCTCCGTCTTTATCTCGATCTTATACCTAATCAGTTTACCCTTTGATCTTTGGAGAGAACATAATTGGTGATAATGTAAACTTTTTCAATCAATTTCTTATCTCTTGAGAATGATGGAAAAGCTTTTATTCGGAAATGTCTCAAAGGAAACTTTCTTTAACCGTTCTATGCTTCAGCTTGTAAGCTTTTCTTCATTCATCTTTTCATTTTCAATTGCCATTTTGACCCTCTAATGAGTTTCTAATGACCCCCTCTAGCAGCTTAATGCCGACTATGGAAGGGCTTTGTCGTCTGAGACTTCCACCAGCTGTTCATTGAATACGTATTGATTGAAAAAACTATAAGCAAAACAATTGGTCTGTTTTCGGGTTGTTCCCTCCATAAGCTTCAAGAAGAAGCAGAAGAAGAACATAGTCGAAGATATTGCTTACAACTACCATTAAGATGTGAAATTTTGTTTCTCTTTTTTCAAAGCTTATTTCCAATTTTCCATACGATTTGAGCTTACAACCTTTTTCCTTTTTGCTTCCTTTTATGGTGGAAGTCATTATGGATCATGGAGAAGAGAACAATTACAGCAAGTGCCCTTTACTCTCTGTTTTAAAGCTTCTCTCCCTTGTAAGATTTCTCTCTCATTTTCTCTCTCATTAGCTTTCATCGTCTTATTCTTCCTCCTTCCATCTCTCTCTCCTTATTTCTCACTCCCTCTTCCTTGAACTCCTTTTCCTTTCCCTTTTTAGCTTATTCTCTCTGTCTGTTGTAGTTGCAAAGAAAATATAATTAGAGGAGAAAAGACAGATTCGCAACTACAATCCTCAGCCTAAACGATGGAAGATCGATCAGATTCGATCCAAATATGAACTTTTACATTATTCTTCTCCATTCTCACTCTCTCTCTATCATACTTTCTCTTATTCTTCCTCTCCTGTCCTGCATTTGTTTTTCAATTTCTTTTTTTTTTCTCAAAATTTTTTAAGCCTTAAGTAAGTGAGTTTTTTTTTCAGAATTTTCTTCTGCCCCTTTTACTCTCAATTTATAGTTTTTCCCTCCCTTTCTTTCATTCTCTCTCTCTTTCTCTCTCTCTATCAATCTCTCTCCCTCTTTCTCCTTCTGTTTCTTTTTTTTATGAAAATTGTTTTTTAAGGTGAAGGTTTTTGGCGAGAAAAACAAACTTTTTTCGTCTCCCCTCCTTTTCCAACAAATTTCTGATTTGTGCCTTAGATTTCTCACAAAAATTCGATTTGTAAGATGGAGAGAGAGAGAATGAAGGGCTCTGCTGCGAGTAGCAAGTTCGTTCGTTTGCTTTTTCGTACATTCATCAAATTACCTGCAGTATTCACGTTATTATCTTCCTCTGTTCAACTTTTTTTTCTGAAACATTTTAGTTTTATCAGTCTAATCATCCGATTTATGAGACATTGACCTTTCTTTCGTTCTCTTGAAGCCGATTGCTTTTCTTGTTCCTAAGAAGGTGGGAGGGGGTGGGGGGAAATGTGAGGAAGGGAAAGTTAGAAAGAGACATTGAGTAGGTTTAGCAAGGTGTGTATCTATGTGTCTGCACTGTGTGAGAAATAATAGAAGCAAATTCAAATGAAGGATAAAACAGGACAGTGTGAGAGAGAGAGAGAGAGAGAGAGAGAGAGAGAGAGAGAGAGAGAGAGAGAGGGAAAGACAAAACTGAATAATGCTAGAGAGGAAGAATTGTGCACATGAACTAACAAAAGGTATTTCCATATATGAGAGTATATGTTGAGAGAGAGTAAATAGAAAGTGAAACCTTAACAGAGAAACCTTATAAATATGATGAAAGTTACGTGAGAATAGAGAAAAATGACAAAAAGCTTATCATCTTACAAAAGGAGAGAGTAAACCGTTCCTTCTAAAGCCAATCTTTATCATTTTTCCTTTGTTTCTTTTGAAATTTTGAGGAAAAAATCGTAGACGTTGGGAAATTTTGTTGAAAATTCATTTGTTTCTTTCAAAAAATTTCGAAATTTTCTCTCAATTTCTTGGAAGAATGTGTTAAAAAACATTTTTGTCCCTGCTTCTCCCCTCTCCCTCTCTCTCTACCTTTTCCTCTCTCTTCTTCTTCATCTTCATCTTCTTTATTATTATAAATCAAATTTTTTGTCTCAGCTTCTTTCATATGCCCTCAGGGCACTTTCGACGTATTTTCTGTTGTCATTTTTGAAACAATCACCTTCACATTCGTCTGTTCAGTTTTTTGCTTTTTGTTTCTACTGAGTAGCTCTGACCTGCCTGACCGATCACGATCTTTGAGAGAGTAAATGCTTCTTCTGTTTTTGATCAATAAGATTTCAGACAGAGAGGAGGGACACAAGGGGGGGGGGAGTGAGCACACGAGCCGTACCGGCTGTGGCCACATGAGGATAGAAGTTTAGAGAGGGAGAGGGAGAAGCAGAAAGAGAGAAACGGTTGCAAATGAAGCGGTCAGATGAAAATGATCACAAGTGATCATTAAGCCTTTAACTTGTTTCATGATGTTATTGAGCATGTAATCAAATAGTTTTTACAATCTCTCTCTCTCTCTTTCTCCCTCTCAATTTCGCTCCTTTCTTCCAATTTTTGTTGATTTATGAAAACGGAAAGGTCCTCTTGCCCATATCGCTCCCAGTAAGATGACTTTGCGGTGGTTGGTTCATGTTTGAAACAGCAACGTCCAAGTCAATAAAATATTGTAATCTTCTCCTTTTTTTTTCTTTTTCTCTTTTTCGCATGCAAAATCGATCCTGATCAGCTGTTACAGAACTATTCCATTTGGATTTTTAAATCATAAATTTCATTTGTGACAGCCGCTTTTCATCGATGCCATTGTGTCCTGAGGCGATAGGGGCTCACGTTGGTGGGCTGATTCGACGAAAAAGAGCAAATATGAGACGTTTGATAAAAAAAAGTCTCCATCTTTCTCTTCTGCTCCTCTCTCCCTCTATCTCTGTCTCTTGCTCTCTCTCTGTGTCTTCTTCTTCATCTTCTTCCACTTATTCTCTACCTTCTCACTCTCTTAGCCTCTCATTTTCGCTTATTTCGTAAAATTGCTGTGCACTTTCTGCGAAATAAGAGATCATCCACGAACATTCAAAGCTTTGTTTTCACGTAATATTCACGTGACGTTCACGTGATGTAAACTATTGCGGTCAATACAGATGCTCAGAGCGGTTGTGTGTTCCTTATCTCTTCTCTTTTGACTCTTTTCTCATATCTCTATCTTCGTCATTCTCTCTATATGTATTTCAATATAATTCTGCTATCTCCTCTTCAGTATCTCTCTGTATGGCGTGTATATGTATATCTGTGTTTCACTTCATCTTCTCTTCCTCTCTCTCTCTCTCTCTTCCTCTCCCTCTCACTCTCTCTATCTCTTTTTAAAAAGAGACTTATAATCTTCTTTAATAAAGTTATTTGAATATGTAGACAGGGTCAGTTCTGTCGAAAACGCAGACAGTGTTTGACAGGCGAAATATATATTTCAGAAATATAATAAAATAAAATAAAAATAATTCGATTCTATATGTAACTAGATGTATATAGTTAGTATAATTATAATAAAAAATAATAATAGTAATGTGTTTATTTTTTTATATTTTTTTCATTTCATTCTTCCCCTTTCTCAGTCTCTCATTGCCTCAACCCTCTTTCCCTCTCTCTTACTTTCACTCCTTCTCTGATTAACTATATGCTTTAACTATAAATCAATTTTCATAAATATTTCATAATCTCGCAATATCATGTCATCTTTTGCATATTTAAACCTTATATGTCTATTTGTTCCTCATTTGCATATCTGGATAAGATTCACGTGAGCTTACACGTGAATACCAATGTTTATTTTTGTTTTTTTTTTGTTTTATTTTCATTGCAACGGAACTCATTCTCGCTTTCCTTTTGTTTTGTTCGTCGTTTCGTTTTTATTTAAAAAGAATTTCTTCTTCAGAAAAAAAAACTTTTTCCTCTCTCTCTATCTCTCTCCGCTGCTCGTTCTCCTTCGGCTTTCTTTTTTTTTTTTAAACTTCCTTTTAGCTCATTTCCGTAGGAGTTCATTAGTGGCTTTTTCATACAAAATCTTTTCATAAATCATGTCGTTTTTGCTTCTTTTTTATTGGAATTACACGAGAATCAGATGGAATTCATATCTTTCTCATTCTCTCATCCTCATCCTCATCTACTCTCTCTCTCTGTTTCTATCTATCTTACTTTCTTACTCGTAATCTCTTACCCTTTTAAAATGCTCTCTCGTTTTTCATAATGCTCATCGTATATCTCTATTAGTATCTTTTTCTCTCTCTCTCTATCGTCACCTCTCTCTCTTTTTCTTATGAATTATAGACGTGCCACCACTAGTTGTCTCGGGTAAGAGAGAGAAAAGGGGGCTGTGTTCTTCGTTATCTTCGTCTTCAACAAGCATCTGTTTCCGATTTTCTCAATGTATCTTCTCATCGACTCTCATCTATCACTACGTTCTATTATTCTTATGCGTGTAAAAGTGTAAAGTATTTTCATTTTTGCCAATCTTTCCTTCCTCCTATCATCGGACTTTTTTTTTTTTTGTTTTCTGATTATTTTGATTTTTTTCTGTTTGTGAAGGTGTTCCATCTATCTTCGATTGCAATTAACTTTTTTTTTCATTTTTTTTTCTCATGAAATTTGCATATTTTAATTAATAATTGGTCATCGGAAGATCATCAGATTTCTCGGTACAATCATCCTTTTGGTCATTGTCTTCCTCCTTCCTTCCTTCTATTTCATTCACTCTCTCTCTCTCTCTTTATACATCTTTAATTCTCTCTTTTTCTCTTTTTATTTCTTTCTCTCTCTCTCTATTTCTCATTCTTTCTCTCTTTATTTCTTTTCCGTGAAATTAACGTATGTGATTTTATAAACTTCAATTATCAATTAACTTTCTCTCTCTCTTTATTGCTCTACTTTGACATGTTCCACTATTTCATTTGTTTCTTTCAATTTGAAAGGCAAAAGCTATTTTGAATGTAAGCTGAAGCTGAGTTTGATAGACAAATTTCTTTTATTTTGCTATTTATATGTAATACTTAATCTTTGTTTCCAATATACTACCCAATCTACATGATCCACACACACACATACACATACACACGCATACACACATGCACACACACACACACACACTCTGCCTGGAAGGGCTTTCATTCTTTCTTTTTTTTATTCAATTTGCTTTTTTTCTCATTTAAAAAAAATCTGTTTTTGCGTATTGAATTTCATGGCTTGTAATAAACCTATACATATTCCACTAACTATACGTATAGTTCGCACAATTTCGTTTTGCTGATATTTCGTTATGACTACTAGACAACACGCATCCTACACTATATTCATTATCTTTAATTGCTTACAGTTGAAATGGAGTCTGGTAGTGAGGTGTCGGCTGAAGAGAAGAAATTGGTGGATCAGGAAGAGAAACGATTTTTATCCACATCGCCAGAAAGCAAAATTCTGAATCCGAACGAATGTGAAACACTACCATCCATGCCGGAGGATGATCCTAACGGTAATGTTAATAACGTTATGGGAACGGCAGCTCCTCGATGGGGTCCACAACATGCTGGAGCTAAAGCCTTAGCTTCAATGTATAGTAAAGGTAATATTATATTATTATTATATTATATACAAATATACATTGTAACAGAAAAACGATTACAAGAATCTGTATCAGTTATCGTAGCGCCAATTCTATTTGTATTAGTTCTTATCAACTTATTATTTACATGGGATTGGTCCATTTGTGGTATGTTATATACATATAATTAGCATAAATTATTTTTTAGGATCTGTAATTCTTTCATCTATTTTGGGAATATTAACTGCTGACTTCTCATCCGGTCTTGTTCATTGGGGAGCTGATACATTCGGAAGTGTTGACACGTGGTTTGGACGAGTAAGGCGTATAATTAGTGAAATTTGCATAAAGTCTTAACTATTACAGTCATTTATTCGTCCATTCCGAGAACATCATGTTGATCCAACAGCTATCACAAGACATGATTTCATTGAAGTAAGTCATTAAGTCCCTCTATATCATTCATCTAATCAATTAAAGGTTAATGGGGACAATTTCATGCTCTGCATACCCCATCTGGCTTACATATTCTACCAACAAATGACATATTCGGGTGCTGACTTGAATCGTTGGGCCACTATTCACTGGTATTTCCTTCTCTTAGCCGTATATGTTGCCATGACTAATCAAGTAAGTCCCACTTTCTATGATTTATATGATCTCATCAATGTCTTCAGATTCATAAATGGTCGCATACGTATTTCGGATTATCGCAATGGGTCATAACACTTCAGAAACTTCATATTATTCTTCCTAGATCTCATCATAAGGTTCATTCATTTTCTTCTTCAACACACAAAAACAAAAATCAATGTATTAGCTTAGAAGCGACTGCTTTCAAAAACACATCCGAACATTGTTTATTTCATTAATATTTCCAGGTTCACCACATATCTCCTCATGCTTGCTACTATTGCATTACAACTGGTTGGCTCAATTTCCCGCTAGAAAGCATAGGTAATAATCTTTTTTTTTTACTCTCTTTCTCATTCCTCTCACAAGTTTTTCGCTTCAAGACTCTTTAACTTTATTTTTTTTGCAGGTTTTTGGCGTAGGGCTGAGTCTGTTGTCACTTTTCTGACGGGAATGAAACCACGAGAAGATGACTTGAAGTGGGCCACAAAACTTCATTAAACCTCTTTAAACAGCCAACGAAAAGCTATGAAGACAAGCTGCCTGATTCAACTAACCCCCAGAAAGTACCGTTGGTTTGAATATTTTAGAAAATGTATAGAATTTATATTGTTCGTCCAAGTATCACTTAGTTTTCCTATTTCCTTCTCTTTCTGTTTCTTCTACTTGTTGTTCCTCTCTCTCTCTCTCTCTCTCTCTCTCTCTCTCTCTCTCTCTCTCTCATTTTTTGTCACCCTCTCTCTCTCTCTTTCTCTTCTTTTCTCTCTCTCTCTATCCTACTCTTTACTATCTGTACTCTCTCATTCTCCCGGAGAAGCGTGTCGTATAACGATTGAAGCTTTTGAAGACTTTTCCTGTAAATTTCATATCAGGGTCGGAATATCTTTTCTACCTTCTTTCAGATAAAAAAAAATTATTTTTTTTTTATATTTTATAAAATGATAATGACCAATCATTTGGCTATATACTAGCTCGGAGAAAATATATATTTTGTGATAATTCATTTTGTGAAGAAGAAGCTCTTTATTCCTTTTGGATCTTTGGATATTCATTTTATTTTGTTTATCATATGTAATTGTTTAAACAAATTATTATTTTTTTATTTTCTTTTCTCTGTTACATTGAAAGACAAGAGGATGGAGTACTAGATGGCAAGAATATAAATATCGAAAACATGATAATGAAAAAAACAAAATTTTCTTAATTTCTCTGAGGTAAAGTTAGATGAGCAAGGACATTCAATACTGTTTCTGGGAAAAGAGAGAGAGAGGAAGGATGATGATGACATATACATATACATATTCTTTTTAATAAATCATTCTTATGTTAGAAATTTGGGTAATTATAATCTGTGTTAATGGCTGGAGCTCGCTTATCCTGGAAAAGAGTTTTGAGCTGACGTACGCTCCAATTGATTTCCAAAGGATCCATACCAATGTATTCGTTACGATCACGACGACTTTTTACCGAATATGCTCTAGAATTGAGTTTGCTGACGTCACCATCACAATCGTCGTTTATTGCATCCTCATACCTCAGTAATTCACGCTGAGTTGTTGCTGGGCTCTTCTGGTCGCGTTGAGATGATGACCGTTGAAGTTCTGCCCGTCTTGGTGTATCCGACGATTCTTCACATCGCATGGTTTTTAAACTTCCATAATTGGAAGACGGTATCGGTTGACACGTAGGTTCTCGAGAAGTGTTTCGCCACATTGCACAATCCTTATTCATAAATGGGTGTACTTGGACCGTTGGTTTAACATCGCGGCTTCTATCTATTGGCTCTCGGCGTTCAATTCTCGGGGACGATGGAGGCACATCATTTCTCTGGAAGGGTAATGATGAAGAAGTATAACTAAAAATAAATGAATACCAGTTCGTTGAATGATGATGTGCTGCTTCGGAAAGCTAGGAACCTATTTGAGGTAGGTAAACTTGACCCATTGACCGGATTCGCCTGTTGTGGTTGTTGCTGCTGCTGCTGCTGTTGTTGTTGTTGTTCAACTTCTACAGTTTGAGTAGCCTCTTCTTTCGATTCTTTACGAGCATGAATAGCTTCTATTTGTTCGAAAGAAGCAACAGCCAAGCTAACTCTTTTACCGTTTGACGTAGATGACACTTCAGATTCTCTGATATTAGGTTCAGGACACGTTGGTTTTGTAGAAGGGGGAACAACGTTTCCATAACTGAAGCTACTCGATTGCTTGGATGCACTTCTTTGTTGAGCTTCTTGAGTTCTTTGGAAATGAATACGCTTCAAACAAGGAGAACGAGGAGTATCTCCTGATCTACGTTCTTCCATCTTATTGATTGGTTCTTTGGATGATTCCTTTGGACTTACGTCAGTAGCTTGTTTCTTCAAAAGAAGCATTTTCAATGCGTCGTTCAAGTTCTGCTCTTTCTCTTCATCAAAGTCATCTTCCGAATCGGATGTCATCAATGAACTTTTGGAAAATGGTGAGCTTGGTATCTTCGGTCTGTGATTCGAAGAGGAATCATTGGACGTTGATGAAGGCAAACAAGGGTTAAATGAATGTACTGTCTGTCTATTCTGGACAGATTGACTAGATAATGAGATGGATGAAGTCTGCGGAGAAGCAGTACTGCTACTACAAGCAGCTTGATTAGAAGACAAATCATGGGTAGAAGAAGGAATTCTACTTGAGGAAGGGGCTTGAGCAACAGAATTTACGGAAGCCGAGTCTGATAAACTGGACTGGGAGACATCATCAGCTTCTTCTCCTGTAACATCTGAAAATATGATGTAATCGAGACTAGAAAGCTCTCTACCATCGATTTCTTCAATAATCGGAGTTTTTTGGGAAATATTATCCTCATCTGATGATAGAGAAGATGTGGTTACAACGTTGGAGTTGTGATCAACCTGAAATGAACTTTGAAAATGGAAACAGATAAAGCAACATACAGTTTGTAATATAGAGAAAACACAATCTGAATTGAAGCCTGGTACAACTTCAGCGGCATGATTAATCAGAAACTCCACAAGTGGGGGAATCTTTTTGCCTCCTTCGATTTGATCTATAAAAAGATTGCAATCAATTAACAAGTTTATAATCTTTGATAAATATAAGAAATCTTCTTTCACGTCAAGTCTTAAGCCGCTCACTTGAACACGTGGAATTAGCATAAAAACATTTTGAAGCATGTTTTCGAAGATTATTTGGATTACTTGACTGATTTACAATAGTTGCATTCACTGTTCATTTCACTTTCATCAATTGATAATTTTTCTTTTTATAGAATATGATGATGATCTAACGCCTACCTGTAGATTCCAGAAAGCTGGGTCCTAAGCAAACAGACAAAGCAGATGATGTCATTTTAGAACTTGGTGATGCAGAAATTTTGGCCAACAGTTTCAAAACATTCGACAAGAGCATCAGATGAGGTGAGGGCAGAAGCGATAACAGATTTTTTGCAGAATTAGTCTGAAATACTTGAATTTAAATCCAGATGGAGAGTCAGTAAATACCTTCTTATTCAAATCTTCCTCGTCGACAACTTCTTTCATCCACATGTCGTAGTTGCTGCTTTGCAAAATTTTTCCAGGAATACTTCTTAGATATTCCTGAAAAGATAACATGTTGATGACGATTTCATGTACTTCGATACTACCTTTAGCATAGAAGCTAAGACATGTGTACTGTACTTGTTCAGATCAGGCACAAGTCCCTTCTCCAATTCAGTACGTAATTCCTTGAAAGTGCTCTGTTTTGGCGATTTTCTTGAATGTACAATTTGACAACAAGTCAAAAAGCAACATGATACCGGAATATTCCTTCAGTTTCGCAACCAAAAATTTTCAGATGATCAACGATTGTCATAATTGTTTGTGGAGGAGTGGCAGCATCCAATTCCTTTCCCAACAAACTTCTTGAGTCCATTCGGTGAAGAACTTTTTTTCTGCAAAAAAAAATGTATAAATAATAATTAAAATAGTTAATTGAGTAGAATCATACTTGATACTGTTGACAAATTGCATGGGTGTTGAAGTCTTGGTTGATTTCATGGTTGACAGAACAAGGCGACAATTCAGCATTGGAAATGTGTCCAGAGCTTGCTTCTGGCTTTCAGAGATACTGAATGAAAATGAAAATAAGAAAAGTTTTTGAAATCCGATTGATTATCATTTTCATCCTTAATTCATATAAATATGCTTACCGTATGCCTGTTCTTCGGATTTCATGCATGATAACAGCATAAACATTTTCAGGTCCTTGTAAGCTCTTACCAGACGAATCGCCTACAACGTCGCACATGACACGTTTGTAGAATGAAAGTTATAAACAAACCGACAACAAGCTTTAGCTCATACGATGTGTTAGGAAGAGCAAGATCATTGGCAGTCTCTACCACCAGTTCTCCACTTTTTTTTCCATTTTCTATTCGTCGTCGGATTGTCTGAACAAAAATGAAATTCAGCTCAGCTTGCCAACAGCAGCAACTCTACCTGTTTTCTTCCGCGCACATTGATGTCCATGGAAATCATTGTGAAAATTGGTTTAAGATTTTGCTGAATGCAGAAGCCAAGCATCTCGAACCATTCTTCCTTTTCCTCATTATTTCTGGACAATAATTGAATTAATGAAAAGTTGTTATGATTACAAAAAGAAAACCTGAAGTGTAAAAGATAATTGGTCATTGGCCAACCAAGAAGGAATGAATCAACTGTATTGGAGGAAGCAACCCATACATCCGATAGACGTAACTTCTCTTTCAATTTGAATGATCCTGGCCCTCTGAACTCCAATATATGAACAACATTAAGATTGAATAACAAACTTTTGTTTAGAGACAAATAATGTATCTTGATAGAGGAAGTAATAACGATGAAAGCTTAATAAAGTTGACAATGACGTCATTTGAACGGGACCTTCTTTCAAAGGTTTTTTGCCATTGTTTGAAACACCTTCCTGTATAAGAAAAAGATATTTATAAATAAATAAATAATAAAACTAACATTATCGATGTTGAGACTTGTTGAAGAGGACAAACTCATCGTGATTGGAGCGTTGAAAAGCTCGAACTGAGCCCGAGTAGTGAACGGTGTAACTTGAGTTCGAACGTTCAAATCTACAACAACATACAATTTTAGAAGAAAATAAACAAATTTGTCTCAAAAATTTCAAAGAAATAATGGTAGTGAGATGAAAGAATGAAATGTTTGTTGAAATACTTATGAGAATTCATAACTTTCACTATTAAAATACAATTATTGTCAAGTAGTGGTCAGATTTGTTTACTCGAAGACACGACGTCGTCGTCTACGACAAAGTTGATGATGAGATTGATGATTGGTTATGATCGTACCATATATGAAGGAAATTCAGAAGAGAAGATGAAAATTTGAGAATAACTGAGAGTGATGAGAGGCAAGAGAAACGATGAGTTATGATTTTCTTCCCAATATTCCGAGTGCAAATCGGAACAGTATGAAGATGGTAGAGTGTCACAGACAGTCAAACATCTTCACTAGAAGAGAGATAGAGATTGAGAGATAGAGAGAGGTAGGAAGGGAGAGAGAGAGAAAATAAGAGAGAAATAAAAATTGGAGGAGCCGAAGACGAAGAATTGACTGTGACGACGCCGTCGGCGTTATAGAAAATGGACAGCAGCAACAGGAGGAGCAGGTGAGGACAAATATGGGATTGACCGATCGTCTGACTGACTGACTGACTGACTAACACAACAGCAAACAAACGTTTAAACCAATTGAAGAGCCGACTGAAGATGCTTCTGCTTCTTCAATTATGTTTTTGTCTTCTAGATGGAAACATGAGAAAAAGATATTTATAACCAAAAAAGGAAAGTCAAGAGCTATAAGATGAATAGAAAGAGGAAAAGAGAAGAATTATACGGGAGAAGTGGCAGAAGCTGGAAAAGTGGAAGGTGGGAAAAAGATGTAGGAAACACAACCGTTCCATAAGTCTACAAAAACATGAAATGAAATCTTCCTTTTCCCCAATTTTTTTTTCCACCACGTCTCACGGCAGATGACGTCATCACGTGCACTTATTCAAATTGAACAAAAAGAAATTAGAATAACAATATGAGATGAAAAAACAAAAAGAATGTTTCTGAATACATTAGAAAGGTTGCAGATATTCAGATATTATTAAGCTTTAAAGACAGTGTTGACCGGCTGAAAGACTTGTTGTCTGTCAGTAATCTATATGCAAATAAGGTGTTGATTCAGATAGAAAATATTGGGTTTGAACGTCGTTGAGAGGAAAAAGAAATTAAGGAGAGACGAAGAGAAATATAGAAAAAAAGAGAAAAGGAGGCAAAAGAAGGTGCAGGGAGTAATAACGAAGGTAGTGTTAGTATGGGAGGGATGGAACGAAGAAGAGGAGGATGACAGAGAGATAGAGTGAAAGAGATGAAAACTTGAAGCAAAACCATACACGAGAATATATCGAAAATATACACATGGCCCTGTTTAATAAATATATAAGTTGAATAGATTGTTACATGGAAGAGAGAATAAAAAGAATAGAAAAATAAAAATAAGGGAAGAAATGATGAGATTTGGAGAGAAATAGAGAGTTTTGCGTTCGCCTCAAGGACACTCCTGAACGGAGGTCGATTCCATATGGATTTGTAGGTGAAGTTGTATGAATATGCCTTAGGGAAAGAAGATAAGGAAAAAGAGAGCGACTATGAAGAGAATATTGAAGAGAGAGAGAGAGAGGGGGAGGATAAGAGAGAGATGAAGAGGTACGAAGTAACAAGAGAGAGAGAGGTAGAGAGAGATGGAAACAGTAAGAGATAGTTATAATGCATGAATACAGAGTTAGAGAGAAAGAGATAAAGAGGTAAACGGCGAGTGAAGATAAAAGATTTATTGAATCGAAAGAAGGCTTTGGCTCTTCTTCCTCCATTTAATACGAACGACGACGACGATATTTGAAAGGAGGTGAAGATTAAGAGAAATGGAAAAACGAGGATGAAAATATTGGAAATTGCGCAAAATAAAAATGAAATTTATAAATGAAAATGAGGAAAGAAGACGAAACAAAGACGAGACTGGCTGTGAATGAGGCCGGAAATCTAAATCTGTCCCAATTGCTCTCAAAGCGAAAAATGAAAAAAAAGGTGCTTTAAGCCGATTTCGCCTTGCACTCGAGCGATTATCTGACCATACGGTGGGCGAGTGATTAGAGGAAAACGAAAACGAAGAAGAAGATGGAGAAGACGAAGAAGAAGAAGTAGGAGAAGAAGGAGGAGAAGAAGAAGAAGATGACGACGAAGAAGAAGACGAAAACCAAGACGACAACGACAACGAAGACGACGATCAGAACGAACGATGATGATGAAGAAGTATTTAACTGAGAAAGACAAATAGACAAATTAAAATAGAAAATGTTAAAAATAAACACATAAATTAGCATAATCTTGATTTTGAATATGCCAAATCACGTGAAATGATCGATACACGTGGGTGGTGACAGCTAAAAGGACATGTGAAGGAAATAAAAATTAAATCAGGCCAAAGGTAATATGCAAATATGAAAATATGAAATTATATAGTTAAAATAAGATGAGATGGAGGCAGGAGGGGAGGTGAATAGTTAAGTATGTTAGTTGAAGGCTGGCACAACAGACAAATATGTCCAACTTGGGTCATTCATACGTCTTATCTCATCTATGGATCCTCCCTCACATATTCTCTCAATCTCAATATAAAAAAATGACATCATAATATCATTGAGCGCTGCATGGAATATGAAAGAAGAAGTAGAAGAAGAAGAGAATGATGATGATGGTGAAGGCGTCGACGATTCAACTTTTTGTTAAGAAGTTCCTTTCTATCCTGTTATGAGATTATGACAGTATATTCATAAAGAAAATGATTTTGAGCGAGGTCAAGGAGGCCTTTTTTCTTTCAAAGAAATCTCATTTTCGTTTAAAAACTTTCTCATCACTCATTCAACCTCTCTCTCCTTCTCTTTCCTTCACAATCTCTCTCTCTCTCTGTGATTGAGAGGCTGAAAAAAACAATTGAAACGTGTGAAGTGTTACAAACATCTGAACTTCTTCCTGAAAGCATATTGCCATGTTTGGAGGTACAAGAATGTTTTGAATGAAAAGCAATTCTTTAAGTAATCACTGTTTACAGAGGAAGAAGGAAGTTTTTTTTCGTTTTCTTCCTAGTTCTGCTTTCTTCTGACGAACATCACGCTATCATCTGAAAATGTTAAAAGAAACGTATTGAATGGAAGGAGAGGTTATAGGATGGGATGGGGAGGGTATTGAGATGCGGTGGAAGAGGATGTTGTCATCAAAGCGAAATAAACATTTCTAAAAAGAAGTGATAATGACTGATATAATAATTATTAAATTCAGGTCACTTGAGATATGTCCTTTATCTTTGATTCTCAATATCTCTCAGACACAGTTTTCCTTTTTTTGTTATTTTCTGTTGATGATGATGGTAGAGGTGAAGAAGAGAGGAAGACAGGGTGGAGGAGGGGGGTTGATGGGGTGATAGTTTCAGATCAAAAGAGAAGGCCGACGATGTAGACACATTATTGTACAAATGATATAGTTATAATACTTTAATAATTAAAGAATATTTAGCAGAATGGTGGAGCATATCCATCTATGGTAGGTGCTGTACATGCCCAGAACATGGAATCATCATGAAAGCGAAGATTGGTCGTGGGATTTGGTTTCAATGATACATATCTTAATTCAGGAAATATATATTATATACGTTAGATAACTAACGAATTAGCACTTCCGATGCGTGGGAATGAAAACGGCAAACTGCTTCCGGCAGGGCTTGGATTTCTGATAGAAATGATAATGTATTTGATTATATTGAAAGTTAATACCCGGAAATGATGAAATTAGCCCAAATGTCAGATGTTATAGTACGTAGAGTATCATCATCTGAAGTACATAGCCATCCTTCACAATCTGAATTACAACACAGTTAGTTGATTGTATCCAGATGGATAGGGAATAAGATATTTCGAGAATGCAACTGATTGCTCTTTGAATCAAAAATGAAAATGAGACGATGGGTGTGCTGTCACGTACTTGTGTTCATTACATATTGTAACTCCCAAGCATGAGGAACTCCACGTAATTGCGGTTGAGTAATTGCAGGAAGAGCTGCAAAAAGGCTTATCTCATGTTTGAACATTGGAGTTTTTATTTGAGAATGATGTCATGCCCATGGGAGCCTTCTTCTATCAGATAATCTCATTCGAACCTTGAGGAGCTAAGTAATCGAAAGAATAAAGAAAAACATTCGATCTTGTATAAGCGAAATATTTTGCATCCCTAAGTACTGGACCAATGAAGACCATTTCGCTGTAAAGCTGGAAATGGCATAGTTAATGGAAGATTAAGAATAATTAAAAGACTTTTATGTGTTGTGCCATCCAACTGACATGATCATCAGCAGCATATTGCTGATTGTTGATATACTTGTTGGCTGCAGCAACATATACAGCATCTACAATTCAATATTCTCATGAGATGTTTTTTTTACTTCAAATATTCACTTTGATTATCCCAATATGTCATTTCATATGCATATTTGAGAGTTTGTCGTAAACCATCTTGAGAATTGGAAGATGAATTCAAATTATTTTCAATAGCACCTTCTTCTAAAAATACATTTTGATAATGAGAGAGAGAGGGGCAACATTTTGATCGCACCCATCGCAAGCCATTCATCATGAACATCGCCTATCAGCACGGGAACAGAGGGACGCTGAAGAGCAAGAGTTTCAAGACGAGTTGGGAAGTATTTTTTGTCCTAGAAAATGTCTTATCGTTGATATCTTGTGATAAGGATGAAGCTTACAGCTACTCCTGACCATTTCATACGGTGAGATGGTAAATTGGAATCATACTTGACTATATCGGCAGCTGATAAGTCACGAAGACAATTAACAATTGGCTTAACATCATACAATTATTGTTTTTTGCCCTTCTCGCATATTCACTCCAAAATCCGAACCGGAATCCCACTGATCCTTTGTAGCACAATCAGCGGCTACAGCAAGCTGTGCACTCGTATTTCGTGTTTTTTCGCTGTAAGACATAACAGCTGCTCCAAAAGCTGAGCCAGATTGAATAATTAATTTGGAATACAATCCTATTAAAGAGATAACATGTTGTTATGCACGTGATGTTCTACCTTTCGCTGCATTAGTCAATGATAAGAAAGATACAGCTTCAGCACCTGAACTGTGACCACCAACAGTAACACGTTTAGGGTCTCCCCCGAAATTTGAAATATATCTTGAATTAATGGATATAAGTTAAACAATAATATTTTGAATGAAAAACGACACCTCTGAACCCATTTCAATGCTTCTATGCAATCAGAAATCGCAAAATTGCCTGGAGCAATGGTATCTCGAGTAGAGAAAAAGCCTCAAACATTCTTTCAATTCAAGTATGTAAGAACGAACTACCGAATGGTCCAAGTCGATAATTGAACGTTACCAAGATGAGCCCTTTATCAACGAGTGTTGGATAGATGCCAGGACCAACTTCTCCACTTCCTTCAACAAATCCACCGCCATGAATGAAGACATAGACGGGTAAACGATCAGTGCTAGATGATTTCTAAATGAGAAAAAAAGATTAAAATCTTTCTCATCGAATATCCATTGTAAACAAACCACAGAGCTGAAAACGTTCAAATACAAGCAATCTTCACTTCCTTGAGCGCCCTGCTTACAAATGGAGTCATAGCTCAAAGCTGAGATGTATCCAGTAGGTATTTTCTCTTGCGCATACTGTAATATCAAGTAAATAAGAAAATTGTTGAGAATTGAATGATAGAAAAAGAGAGATTGATCTAGAGAAGTATCATTTCTCTCAAAAAGTTGTTTATCTTTAATCTCTGATCGATGATTAAACGTTTTCAGGTTTCTGTTGTATCTATCATAGAAGGATATTTGGAGCAAACCATAAATCTGCGAGTTCCAATCGGTGATAATGCGTAAGGTATTCCTCTCCATGATTTTCCATACGGATGTAGCCATCCTATATATGATATGATATATGAGATCTCTATATGTGTATGTACAGACAGTTAGTTGGCCCTTAGAGTATACTCTAAATGGACGACTGTCATGTACCATACATGGATATGATGAACCTGTTATGACAGCTGATGTCTCTTGTATAGTTACATTAATATGATAATCACAATTAGCATATTGAAGAAGACATAATAAGAGAAATATAAAAGATTTCATTTCGTCAATACCTTTTTTGGCACAAATGATTAGATTAGGTAGCATACATGGAATGTTCTTTATCAATTATTAATTACAAAAATGATATGTATTATTCATCATCATAAGTTTCTTCATCTACTCTCCTATCATGATTATCACTAAAGTTGTTTATATTAGAAGCTGTTTGATCATCCCTGCGATTTAATTTTTCCAATGTCTCATCCAAATTGGGTACCATTAGTCGGGCTAATGATGTTGTTGGATCATCTGTGATGGACGCTGATGGTAATAATGATTTTCCGAATTTTATTCGATGATATGTATCTAATGCCTTTAAAATTATTTTTATAAAATTATTTACACTTATATTTATGTTAATTACCTCATCACATGATTCTACATGAGCATCTGATAAACATATTTGACGAGCATTTTGAAATGCTTCACGAGCTTCACTGTTTAAGCTCAGCTTATTCTCTGCAGGCTTTTTTGATGGATCAGCCATTGATGTGCCTTTTGTGAAATCAGATGATACCTGTAATAAATGATTCAGTGAACGCTTATCTGTTCACCATGTTCTACCTGAAGATTCATTGGCCGACCGGCAAATGGTAATGGAAGCTCGAACCCTGTCAATGCTTTACGTCGATTCTGGATTTGAAGAGCTGTTCCCATGAGATCTGAGACCATTCGTAATGGATCCAGCTAATACTATTCATATGAGGCAGAAACAATCGAATTACAAACTTCTTCGAAATCGGGAACTTTGAAACGGGATCCAATACTCTGGGCTGTATCACTAAAATGGTAAATGCCTCGGGGAGCTTCTTCCATGCCACCGTCAGCTGTTTCCACATGTTGTTTTGTTCCTACAGACAAATAAGAATGTAAAGAATTGAAGATGATTGCTTACTAGTAGTGTCATCGTCGTTTTCCTCGCTCCCTACACCGGGAAGTTTGTAATGAAATTGGCTGTGAATTATTGTGACTGAAACAAGGATAGATGAATCAGATGATCAGGTTGAAGTATGAAAGATGTAAGCTAAAAAGAAACCTTGAGATGATAGCACAAGTGTTATCAATATGAAAAGCTGTCCACATTGCATTTACTTCCGATTTATGTATTGAATGATCATCTGAATGATCATTGTAAGTATTGAAGATGTGCTTTGTAAAATATAGATTGAGAGAAATGAATGAAAAACGAATGAAAAACGCTGTTATAGAAGAGGATGTTGAAGAGGCGATAAGAAGTCTCAGAGTTTAACGGTATGAATGGAATTATGGCATTCAGACGAAAAGTTAGAAATGAAGGAAGAATAAGATGAACTGCTTACCTGGATAACATGACCTATTTATGAAACAACGTCTTCACGTAATATCCAAGAAATGGCTAGACTAGAATCGAATGATAACCGGATGACAGGAGAAAACAGAAGCGGCGAAATGAAATGGAAATTTACAAAATTTCTGATCTAAGGATTAAAATGAATGAACGGATGAAAAAAAATTATTTAGAAAATGCAAGAAAAATGGTCGATGAGCTGATTACGTCAGAAAATAAAAATAATTTAGAAAGAAAGTGATAGAAAGATTGAACGAAGATGAGGGGTACGAAGTTGTGACTGATAAAGAGATTGACGAAGATCTATAAAAGAAAGGAACGAGATAGGGAAAAGAAGGTGGAGAGGGGGAAGGAGGAGGGGATCAAGTTGAACTGACAAACTTATACATATGGATGGTTTCAGCTTATTGAACTGTTCAACCTGTGTCATCATGTATAGTTGATGAGAATGATCAGGTCGCTATAAATATGCATCTGAGTACTTAAAGGATATCAGGAACATTCTGAACGTCTCGAAAAGGGAACTGATATTCCCGTAAGATGAACCCATCGGGTGCACGTCGAACTTCAATTCAGTGTTGGCAAAAACGTTTTGATAATCATATGAGGTCATTCCAATCGATAATTGAATATAATTATTTCATGATACTCAAAAACTGTAAGCCACAGTGAGGAACTCAATCGAAGAGAAAAGAGAAAGAGTGAAGAGAGAAAGTGAAAGACGAGGATAGGTAAGGTGTTAGAAGAGATACTTTGAAATCTATTTTTAGAAGAAGTTAAAGTAACTTACCCAAGTATACAGATGGACGAGAAAGAAACGATGACGATGTTATTTGTTTGTTTATCTATTTCCTTAAAACTGAAAAGGCTGTTGATGTGTGTGTGTGTGAGTGTGAATGTGTCTCCAGAAGACTGAAATGAATAATGAAATGATAAAGAGAATCTATTTGAAGAAGAAACAGATGTCTATACATCTGAACTGTCCATCGACTGTGAGAAAAGTTGAAAGACAAGAGATAAAAAGCGATTTGACGACCAGAATTTTTTCCATTTTCTTTATAGAGAAAGAAAAAAACCTTTTCCAAGGTAATTTGAGTTTGAAGTTCATTCGTTCCACAGCTACGAGTCTTTCGTTCATGCCATGAAGGTATGAAAGTGGAAAAGTAAAGAAGTGATGAACAGAAAAAGAAAAAAAACTTTCAAAAATTGCAAATAGAATAACAACCGATCAACTCGACTACAAGTATGAAAATGAAAAAATAATAGTCGATCTCACGTACAGGAGTCCACATTTCACGTGCAATCTGCGTGACATGATGAACACGCGTGATCTGCTGATCGACAGGATATAGGTGATGAACCTTCTTCAGAATCGTTTTTATTCGTTAATAAATTAAATAAACTGATTAATCTCTGAATTCTCTATTCACGTGTCATGTGTTGATGATAAGCGTGTACAGTAGTAACTTCACGAATACGAGTGCAAACATCACAATCATTAAATGTTTTTTTTGTTTTTTTTTCAAATCAAATAAGAAAAAGAAAAATTTTTTTCTTCAAAATCAATCGTTCAGTGATCATGAACGTTTTGGTGTTAAAATAAACCTTGAAACATCACGTATTTATCGTTGAAAGTTGAAAATCATCTCCCCCTCTCTCTCTCTCTTTCTCTCTCCCTCGCAATGTCCCTCTTTCTTTCTTTTTCTTTCCTTTCTTCTGCTTTACGGTTTTCTATTTTTAACTGTTTAATTTGAATTTCCAATTATTTATTATTTATTTTTATTATTTTTGTAAATCAATGATGCCGCCTGAGTACATAAAATGAAAATTAGTTTTCATTGGTCATCAGCAAAGGACTTCAGCAATGGAAGACGGCTGAAGAGAGAATTCATTTAGAAACATACTAATTGTGAAGAAGAAGAAGATTTGAACATTTGTCAAACACTCGAGTGCTTACAAGAGAAATAGGTATATAGAGAGTGAAATACAAGGAGAAAAGGGTATATAGAGAGAATAAAGATGATGACAAGTAGAGAGAGAGAGAGAGAAAGACTCCAACTAAAAAAAACAATAAGGTGAGAGGCTACGAGAGAAATGCTTAAAAGGATGGAGGTCATGATATTTGTTGATCATTTGCACATTGTTCAAGAGATAACAAACAGATCGCACAGGCTTTTCCCTTGCTTTCCTATTCATCTGATTCATCTTTTTCACATAATTCGGATCATGTTCCTCTTGAAAAGCACCTGCATAGTACGGGCGGAGCATCATCTCCAAATCCAAGTGGTGCAGATGACAGTCGCACAAGGCTCATCCATAAGCTTCATCTATATTAAAATCTTTTTTTTTCATTTTTCGTATTCAATAGAAACAAGATTAACTGTTAATTTGAATAATTTCATTTAAACATCCAAAATCCTGTTTGAATGAAGTTCCCCTCATTTAGCTTCAAATCGTAATCATTCATCTGTCTGTCTTGCTGTGCGCCGAGAATCGCACATCTTTCTAATCAGAAATTTAAGTTTTTTTTTTTATTCAACATCTTTTTCTCTTTGCTTTCAAAATAATTTCCATCTAAGACATAATTAGTATAATTATCTTAAGTATGCAGAACTCTTTGAGATCATCCAGTCTACTCATCCGGCTCGTTCAAGCTAACATCCATCCGGTTTACAAGCAGCTCTCGCACTTGATCTTTCCGAAAATATTTTTTACATCTTCTCTACCTATCTCAGTTATATACGATCTCTCAATGATCTTCTTTCAATGGTCATTCTTCTAGTTGATGAGGAAGAAAAGCTTTTCACAACAATATTTTACGAACACAAAAAAGTTTTTTTTTCTCCTCTGATTATGTCATTTCGTGCAAATCGCTTATTGTCATCGTCCGTGTTATACACGAAATGAACACTCACTCACCTTTACATACACACATGTGGATGTAGATGACCGCAGAAAAACGTTTAAAGCTAATCGTTTAGACATAGTTTTCGTTTGAAACCAACTGCGCCGTCCTCTCCTACTTCTTCTCTCTTACACTCTCTCTCTCTCTCTCTCTGTTTTGCCCCTCTTTACCCTCTATTATATTAATCCTTTAATTATACATATAGTTGATATATCTTTTACATTTCACACAAGAAACGTTTGATAATCTGGTTTTCATAGCTAATTATTCCAACATTATCTTCAGCTTCATCCTGTTTGAAGCTGACTTTTGACATAAAATTCCATTGAAAATCATCTTCAATCACCACAACCGCTTCATCATCATTGCCATTATCTCGAATGAATTCATTTCGTTCTGCTTTTCATAAATGATATTACGTCACGTGAAATCACGTGAAATTCAAATTTGACTGTAATTGTTGAAATAAACTGAAAGAAGGTGTCGCAGAAAGAGAATTTGATGACTTTGATAGATGTACTGACCCAGAAAACATTCACGTTTTTCTTCTTCATCTCTCGATTCTCCTTTATATACACAGGCTTCTTCGTATTAAAATTCTATTTTTTACTTCTCACACACACATATCCATACACAAACTGTGACTATGAGCTTCTCTACATCTCCTCCTACACATTCATATACTCTTCATACCTGATCATAAGCTTCACACTCTTCATTTTCATATTCAAATAGTCCATAAAAGGGGAAAGATGTTTTAATAGAATTCATCTTATTTAACCTTCAAGTGATGTTCCGCCAACCTACTTTTCGCCGCCAAAAAAGGAACAGAAGGTTAAAGGTTGTCTCATCACTTCATTCGTTCTTAACATTCCCTCCCTTATACTTCTCCTATTCCACATATTCATTTTCTATTACATTATTAAACTGACCATGAATGCTCTCCACTTCCATTTACAGAAGAGAAAAAAATGTATTTTAAACTTTGTTGTAAACACTTGAACTGAGCCCTTTTTCTATTAAATGACCTTCCTTCTCTCTCTCTCTCTACCTCTCTCTCTACCTCTCTCTCTATCTTTCTCAATCTCTTTTTTTCTCTTTTTACCTCGTTATCTTCTTGTTCCTCTTGTAAGTATATATTTCAGTTTACTCTCATTGCCCTATGAGGTTGCCGGACATCCTTTCCGCCTTAACCTTAAACGCCATTCTTGCCTTGTTCTCTATGATAATGGCCATCTTTGCCTTAGGACTTCTCGCCTTTGTACTAGCCAAGGTATTTTTTAAAAATATATTTAATAAGCCCAAAAACCTTTTATATAATCAACCTAATTAAGGAAAATCAGACAGCTCGTGCTGAATCTGCTCGATTCCATCCACGCGATAAGATTCGTCGACATGAGAGTACAGTCGTTGATTTCAGCAAACCAAATAGTATGCTTAACCTATATGATATAATCAGTAATGTTACTTTAGCTGTTCCTGATCATTTTCTTCAATTGAACACTCTTATGTTCCAAAAAAAACCCAAAAATAATCAGGTTTGGTCGATTATTTGACTTTTTTTTTCGAATAATGAAGTTGAAGATTAAACAAATGTCTGTTCCAATTTCAATGGAAGGAATGACCAAAATGAATTCGGAAGAAGACAATTTCCAAAATAGGGCTTTACCTCCATTGCCTGTTAGTCTAATTATATTTTAATTTTATGCTAATGTAATTGCGAAAAATTTTTCAGACTGAAATTTCGAGAAATCAAGTTGAAGCTGATCGTCGCAGAGTTAGACGATCAGAATCATCATCAGATGAGGAACAAATGACCTCCACAACAACGATGTATACACACATTATAATATAATCTGTTATAATTAGCATAATTAAGAGATTCCGATAATATTTCAACGGAAAATTCTTCAATACATACAGAGGATGAATGGATGGAAGAAAAATCGACCATTGAACCAATTGCTAACAAAATCATTTTGGACTTGGAATGTGGTTCAGAAGTATCGTTATGCTAATAGCAATGTTCATATATATATATATATATATTTATATGTATTGAAGATGAAGCTCAAACATGCTCATTCAGGTTATAGTTTAAGCAAGCATAGTTTAAGCTTCATCTTCATCCGTTTTCAAAAAGTTTTAATTTATTCCAAAGATTGTAAACTGGTTGCGAGAGAGGGTAGAGAGAGAGTATAAGTAGATGAAGCAGAAGAAGAAGAAGAAGATGAAGAAGAGAAAGCAAAAACACAAAACAACGATCATTCACATTCCTACATACCGTGTTACTCAGTTTTCTTTGCATTATTTAATTTTTCATAATAAACATTTATTTTTGTATACCCGTTAGTTATGCTTATTATTCATATATAGTTAAACCCATAATATTATTTTTCTGTCATTTGTATGACAACATCTCTGTCAGTCGTTAATTCGCTACAACACGAATGAATATCCTGTAACAATTAATCATTTTAATTATATCATATAATTAACTGACAACTGATTCAAAATCTGCTAAAGGTGCTAAGCCAATCTGTGGTTGATGAATTTCCGCGAACGTTCTGCGGTCACAAGGATATAATAGTGATAACGATATGAATCAACATACTTTACTTGGTTTGTAGATCGTTTGCGAACAATCAGCTCATGCTGCTCCTCATCAACTTCAGATAACAGCCGTCGACGTTTATGCGAATCTTCAGATATTATCTGAATAGTGCCAATGATAATGGAGGTTTGAATAAAAATGGAAAGAAAAAGAGATTTGAAGAGATAGAAAGAGAGAGAGAAAGATAGAAAAGGAGAGAGAAGGTAGTAAATGAGAAATAGAACGAGAGTAGGTTACCTGTGTATGCCTATCACGACTCTCTAACGTCACCACGCAAGCAATTATGAGGATGAAAGCTCCAACACCCATCAGAATTGGTCCCAAATACTATAACGAATGATTAGATTGGTGTATGAAAGCAATACACTCACCTGCATACTCTTTAACTGATATTGAATAAATTTGTCGTAATAATATGATTCGATACCTTCTATCACAGTTACCTTCTGAAATAGACAAGCATCATATGCTGATTATGCTAATTATACAATTAACCTGTGAAAAATGTTTATCAAAATATCCAATTATGGTCATGGCTAATCCGATTACTATTATAATACTTCCAAACATCACAGCTCGACATGCAGCCCAGACGGTCTTTAATTATGCTAATTATGAAGAAATCAATAGTAAAATCTCTTTTTGAGAAAAAACAATCATCTCGAGTTTCACACTTTCTCAAACTATGCTAACTATACTACTTATCGATTTTACCTGATCATTCTCAGAAGGTCTGACCATATAGAGAAAAGAATAAGAGAAAAGAAAAGTTAATGATATGAGGGTGAGCCAGCTTAAGCGTATCCAGCTTTTGCCCAGATAGGTTTTCATTCAAAAAGAAGGCGGAGACACATTACTTCACTAAGCTTATTCTTTTGCAAGAGAGAAAAGAAAATAGGAAGAAGGAGGGAGAGAGAGAAAAAGAGAGAGAGAGAGAGATAGAGAGAAGTATGTAAAAGTAAAGTATAGGTTAAGATGGAAAGAGTTACAGAGAGGTAAAAAGTAATTGAGGGAGTAAGTAAGAGGTAGACAGAAATAGAGAGAGAGGGAGAGGGAGAGAGAGAGAGATGACCAATGAAGTGACAAGGACAATGCAGAGGGAAAAAAGGTGAGGTTTAAAGTACGAATAAGCTTTTCCGGAAATAGAAGGGGTATAGGTGCCAGATGCATTGTTCCTTCCTATAAGGACAAGCTTTTTCTGAAGCTGAAATGTAGACATCCGTCTAGAGTGTTAGAGATTATTTCGGATGAAGAAGGTATCTACGATAGAAAGTGTAGAAGAGAGAGCAATGAGTAGACAAGGAGAAGCTTAACGAGAGAATAGATAAATACAAAGATTTCCATTTTAATTGTTCAATGAGTGTGTGAATACTCATTAAAAACTTTTTTTGGAAGAATCTTCCCAGGATTTGACAATCAGCAGCTGGTTGTCATAGAAATGTTCCACGAAATATCATGCCATAGTTAGAGAGTTCAAAATAGAGAGAGAGAGAATTAGAAAGATGTGGATAGAATAGGACCTTGAGAGAAGCTAGAAGTGTAAGAGAGAGCTTGTTTTGAAAAAAAAAAATTTTAAAAATTCCTGAAGCAGAAAAATAGAAAAAAATAAAATTTTTTTTTACCTTTTTGTTACTTTGGCGATAAGTTTTAAGGAAAAAAGATTTTGCTTCCAACGACAAGTCGTTGGACATTTTCTTACAAACTTTGATATGCAAAGGCTTTTCCCGTGTTTTTGCTTCTCATCCTGCGCTCTCTTCATGTTTTCAATGTTAATCGAATTGTCTCACCTTAGCATCAGCTTTCTTTTTAATCCTAATGCGAGGTTTACTAGGCTGCTCCTCCTTTTTCTGTTCATATCGTCTGCAAGATGCTTTTGTTGAAAAAATGGAAAAGGAATGAGAAGAGGAAGAAAAAAAGGAAATTTCTTTTCTTATTTCTCTATTCGTCACCTCTTTCTATCCCCTGGCAATTCATTCAAATCCGAAAGATTGATCTTTCCTAAGCCCAACGATACTCCTCGAGCAGCTAACATGCTCTTCCAAATATGTTCATAATGGTAAAGCTTAAAATTTACATAAATGAATGATGTCATAGGTAAGGCTAGATAGAGAGAGAGCAAAACGAGAGAGAGAGAGAGAGATAGAGAGAGGGAGAGGAATCGAGAATGATGAACAAGAAGCAACTGACGCTCAAGCATTTGTTCGAAACAAAAAAAAACATTTTTATAGTTAATAATATTGATTATATGGTATAGTCGGATGCAAAATAGGATTGTGACACTAAGCATCTCAATGTGTTTTTGGCTAAGAGCCAAAAAAAAACAAAAAGAGAGAGAACATTAGATAGAAAGAGAGAGAGCAAAAAAATGGTTCGTTCGCCTTCAAACTTCCATTGTCTGATATAGAAGCCTAGGCTGACTAACGTCGAGTAAAGCTGGTAAATTTTCGGATGAAAAAAAGAAAAAAGAAAATTTGACTAAAAAACTATGGAGAGAGAGAGAGAGAGGAATAAGGGAAAACTAACAATAGGAGTTGAATATAAGAGGAATGAAGAGAAAAGAAGCTTCGAATGAAGGTTTGAACTAATTGAAATTTTGGAGAAACATAGGGAAGCAGCTTTTGGTCGTCATAGTCTTTACCGCTTGGTGAAGCTTAAGAGATATAAAACATAAGGAGAATAAGAGAAAAAGAAAGGGTGAGAGTAATAAAGGGAAGAAGAGATAGAGAGAGAGAAAGAGACATAAAGAAATAGAAAGAGAGAGGTGAATAAAGTGGAAAAAAAGATAGAAAAGATAGAGAGAGAGAGATGAATAGAAAGAGAATCGAACAGAAATAGAGAGAGAGAAAATGAGTATAGGGAGGATTGAATGAGGAGTTGAGCACAAAAAGGAGGGTATGGAGGGGGGGAGATAGCAAAAGAGAGAAAATTGAGAGAGGAGGGAAGGAGAGGAAAGGTTCCATGTAATGGAATAGTAAAATAGAATAACAAAGAAGGTACATGTCCAAAAAGACACAAAAGACCAAATAAAAAGTCATAAAAAGAACTAACTATAATAGCATAATTAGTCAGAATATCTCATGTGAAATAAAAAAATTGTTGTTTTTCAGAGTTTTCTTCTGCCCTCCTTCCTTCGCTTTCGTTTCTCTTTAACTCTCCCTCCCTCTTTGTATTCTGATCTCATCTTCCTTTCTCTCTCTCTCTTTATATTTATATCTCTCTCTAGCCATCTCATTCTTCTCTCTCTCTATCTCTCTCTCTGTGGAAACAACACACAAACAAAACTTTTTTTTCATGCATTTTTCATGCATTTTATGACTCAGATTTTGAATCTTTAACAGAACAGAAGGAACTTTCGAGAAAAGGTGAAATTCAGGAAAGTGAAAGAATGAGAGTGACTGATAAAGAGAGAGGGAATGATAGAGAGAGAGAGAGGGACTAAATTAAAAGAGAAGGAACGAAATAGAGGGTATGAGTGAGAGAAGATTGAAATGAAGATGATGAAGAGAAAGCAACCAACCGCTCGGCGTCAACAAAATTCATTAAATGACCCATCGCGTGATTCACGTGAACATTCACGTAAACATTAAATTGAAGAAAATCAATAATGAAACAAATGTTTTTCATTATTTGAATGAAATTAAGTGTAAAGGTAAAAAATAAGATTCTTTTAAGGGCAAACCTCTCTCTACACTCAGGTGATTCAGTCATAAGTCAAACACAACCATTAACGGGTAGGATGAAAGTCGGAAAAAACGGAAAAACGTCATTATTGTTCTCATATCTCTCATAGATTTGAGTGGTCTTTTAGTGAAAATGTCTCATACTCTCCTTCATCAACCTTTCCCCAGCTCCCCCACCCCTCACTATTACCCTCATCTCTATCCAGCTTTACCCTTTTCTACATCTCTCTCTCTCTTCATCTATCTCCCTCTCTTTATCCACTGTTTTGAAGGGATATCTTTGTCTTTTGGGATTTGTTGCTTATCTCTTTCTCCTTCTATTTCATTCTTGTTGCAGCCTTCTAAGAATCTATCTGTGCCTCTCTCCCTCCCTCTCTCTTGCTGTTTCTCTCTTCATTCATTCACTAGGTCCATCATTCATGTAATGAATGGTGTAGGAAATATATAAAAAAAAGGAAATAAACTAGCAATGAAACGGATGAAGCCTGCTTGAGGTTATGCTGTTAACAGCTGATAATCTATCATAACCTCTTTACTTACTTATATAGATGGAGAGTTAAAGGAATGAAAAGAACTCTTTATATGGGTATAAAGCTTATATGTAAAAACATTTTCTTTAAAGAAAACAAAAAAAAATGACAAAAACAACCAAAAATGTAAATTTGGCGAAGAAAAAAAATAAAAAATAATAATAGAAATAGGTAATCAATACATATCTTTCTAATTATAATTAACAACTCTCTGTATTTTAGCTAAAGCAGCTAAGCGAATCTGTTGACGCCGTAATCGCTCTGATTTCTTCTTGTAATTCTGAAAATGGGAAAAGGATTAGTCACTCAGATATAAATGGAAATGTTGAAAGAAATTATTGAGCTGCAGGTCAAAGAGCGCTTACCGTTCGTTGAGCTGAGCTCATACTCTGCCATTCGGCTGCAATCATTTTTGAAAAATCACCAAAATTGGCATTTGGAAAGAGCTTTTTGGCAGACGGCTGTCTCTCACGAAAGAAGAGAGCATAAGCTGAGACAGCTCTAAAATGAATAATATAATTAGAATGAAACATAATAAATGAATAAAGGATATAGAGAGGGTGTGCATGCATGTGTATATTTGATGAGAGATGCTAGAGAGATGATGAGATGTGAGTAAGAGAGGAAAAGATATTGAAGTAAAATGTGAATAACCTGTTATCATGTGCATTATGAATGAACGATGACAAATAGCTTGAAATGAATGATCTCTGGAAATGAATAAACTATGTTAACTATATGTAATAGGATGATATAACAAACTTCTTCCATAGCACGATCAATATGAAAGGTTGGCTCTATTTCATACCAATCATACCATTTATCATCGCATGGTAAATAGATAGCAAATTCATCCATCTTTCAGTAGTCTTGAATATGAAATATGCAAATGAGTACAATAAGATGATGTTGTTGACAAAGGCGGAGTTGGCGTAATTAACGAATATGCTCTTTAATTAATTCTTAACCTATATATTAACCTTTCAGTTAGTTTATATGTTAAAGCACATAACATTCCATAACAATGTGTGACGTCATTATATAAGATGAGCATGACCGATAGAGAGAAAACAGATGTTTCGTGTTGTTGTTGTTCTTTATGCGTTGCTTTTTATGTTAAAAATTTAATTAATAACATATAATTAAATCGTTGACTTTCATCTAGCTCTTAGACCATATAAGGATTAACGGAAATAACAAAAAATTTATTTTTTTTTTTTTCTCTTTTATAAAAACATCGCCTGAAATGTTTCATCTTCAAAGTTTGTGCAAAGTTCAAAGTTGGCAAAGGTTTAAGATTCACGTAAGTACATCACCATTATATCTTTAATATAATAAACAAAATGGAAAATAGCAAAAAATTATTTTTGTTGTGCCAATGGGAGGCGATCGTGCTTTCAGAATAAGATACAGCCGACGTAACGACTGCGCCATTGGGTGCAGCATCGGTTATCCTGCTTCTTTCAGCCATTTTTTTTGTCGCTCCAGTACTATTACTCTGGCTCTAGTACTATCTCCCTTCTGCTTTGGGCAGGATTCAGGTCCTTCACCTGGCACATCCCAATAGCGTTATGGTTGTTACAAAAAAATGCTCAAAAATGGCGGAAAATGGGAGATGGTCAAGAAGGTGCGTCAGTGCAGCAATATGTGTATATGTATGTAGTACTACTAGACTGATTAAGGGAAGCAAGCTGACCCGTAGATGGCTGCTGTCAAGAGAAACTAGAAAAGAGAGAAAAGACATCACAGAGAGAGGAGATAGAGAGAGAGAGAGAGGGGAGAAAATTCGAAGGTGGGAAATGAAAATATGAAAGGAGAAATGGAATGAGAGAAGTAAGAGATGGTATGAATCACAGCTATGGAACATCATTAGCATATAGTTAACATAACTAATCATTTATAAATTATTGTCTAATACACAAACCACAAAGGAAGAAGCATAGAAACAGTATTCTTCTTCTTCATTTTCTTTTTTTTTCATCTAATTTCTGAGATAATTATGAGCATCTTTATAACTACCCGTATTGATAATTATATGTTATAATCACGTGTTAACAGATACAAGTGGTAAATCACGTGTAATTTGATGTCATATTAGGGGTACTTCGAGCAACACTACTGAAACGGAAGGCTCGAACAACGTTGCGTAACCTTCGTCGCGCGGCAGCAGCTCCTTGTCGGGCGGCTGACCTTAGAAATTCTCGTTCACGTGATGGAGACCGACCGGCATTACCTAAATTAGCATGCAATTTGATTAAAAGCCATATGTTAAAATGAATTACTTGTATTAGCACTACACACAGGTGCAGTAGATAATCCATCCTTTGTAATTGGCGGGTTAGAATTCGAGCTTATAGATGAAGCTGCATTAGGAGATTTGTCAGCTGATGCAGCAGTAGTTGTAGAATTTTCTTCTGTCTCTTCAAGTATAATGAATTAATAATAATATTGAAAATGAATAACACATACCAACAGAATCTTCATTTGGAAAGAAACGCTGAGCTTTTGGTGATCGTAATGAGAACGGCCATGAACCACTTCGTTGCGAACATACTTTTGCTGAAAAGGAATGAGTATGAGCTAGAAAGTGTATACTTCAACCGTTTGTTTGAGTCAAAAAAATAAATTAGAATGTATGCTTAGAAATAAGGCCAAAAGAAGTGCACGTGGTATCACGTGGAATCTACAATTCACGTGGAATTCTCAATGTGACGTTCATTTGATACTTGTGTAAACATACTTTTTCCATTTGGATGTGTAGACTCTAAGGGTATATCTTCTTCTACAGTTGCCGGAAAAGGAGATGAAAGAGGTTGTTCGCCTCTGAAACAGGAGATTATAGAAACAATTCATTAATTACATTCAGCTTACCCTTCAGCTTTAGCTAAGTTGTCAAGTACGCGATCAAGTCTACTAGGTTCAGTTTCTCTGAGACGATTATAAAGCTTACATTGTAACTCTTTTGGGATCTGATAAGAGGATTAGCATTAGAAAACAAATATTCTTATTAATAGTCTTACACGGAAAATATCTTCTACATGTGTAATCATTGTCTCCATTACCGTAACTTGCATATCATTTTCAGCTAAATTGAGTTGCAGCTTATCATGATCAGGTCGAAGAATACATGGAGCGAATATTGTCGCCAAATTTTTTGCATCCATTTTATTTCCATTTATAGTCTATAATATGATATCATAGTATGATGGCCATACATGAACAATCACATACCTCCCCGTCCTCTGATTCTAAATCAGTAGAGTGCAGAGCTACTACATGAAGGAACTTCAATAAGACAAATAAGGTGTCTACGGAAGTTGCATCCATCAGAGCAATCAATAAGCGAATACATTCAATTCGCTCCTCCAATGATAATCCTATAATAAACATAATCCGTCTAGCTATATGTTATGGATAGATTACTTGAACTAGCTAAGTAGGCTTGATAATGATCATTTGGAAGAAGAGATTGAGGCAAATCGCGGAAGTATTCTTTCAGCAGGGTCGCTACATCATGCGTTGTTGTATTTTCAACCATTTCATCATTTATAGCTATTCCACCACCAACCTTCAAACATATAGATATATTCATATATATTAGCTATTCGATTGGTTCTCACCTTCTCCAAGGCACTTCGCAACTGACGACACCTCTTCTGATTACCTGCTACCCGAAATAATCCAACTGACGTCAAACCTTCAATTTTTCATATTTTTATTTTAATTTTTAATTTTTGCAATTGTTACCGTAAGCCATTAGGTATTGCGTACAATTCTCAACAACGCGTGGAACTCTGATAGCATGAGGATCAATCTCATCCACATTTCCATCTAACGAATATGAAAGAGAAGCTGATGATGGTCGATGTTTTTTCATAAACCGTCCATTTTGAACTGCGGGTGTTGGATGAGACGGTATAATCTTAATCATTTTGTTTTTTTCCCATTCCCGTAGAATAACAAGAAGAATTATATTACCTCTGCTAATAAGTGTTGTGACGTGGAAACATAATTATTCTGAATTGACAACGTGGAAATGGGTGGCAAAGAGCAAGTGGGAGGTGCTGATCCTACCAATGGAGATGGTGACGAAGGATTGGTGGATGGATATAAATCCTGAGAATCTTTTATTCACAGCTTAGATAAAGGCTTGTTATACCTGAGTGGATGGATAAAGCCATCGACGACTATGGTCAATTACATGAATGAATTCGGGCTCTGATCGCACAACAGATATTGGACCAACACATGATGGTGTTCTATTACTGAAAATGATAATAATGAGAATGATGACTACATTGTTTAAATGGTTGAAGATGGATAATGAATATGAATGAATGAAAGAAAATGAGGAAACCTTCTTGGGACTGCTAACGACACAGCTGAATCATCTAAAGATCGACAACGGCTTTCTAAATCTAATCGTCGCTCATTCTGCATACAATCTATCAATGAAACTCCAAATAAGCGTTTTTCTTCTAAATCAACAACAAAATATTATTTTTGTGAACAGCTGAGAAAATCTGAAACCTCCGTCTGCCGATGATCCACTTGGACGACGACTAACATCACCAACAGTAAGTGTTCGGCTGGTTTTTATTAGTTTTTGACGCTTTTGCCGCAAAACAGAGAGAGGATCTTAAACAGAAATAAGATATAGAAGACGATGTTTATGTGAGAATAGGAAGCAACAGAGCTGGGAGCAGAAGAAAACGAAAAAAGCCAGGAAGAGATTCCTAACAGATAAATAGAGAGAGAGAGAGAGCGGAAGCAAGAGAAGCAGCTGGAGTGCCGGATTGAAGAAGTTAAAAACCTTTTGATTTGCTTAAGGAAACCCCTGGCAATAATTTTGCTAATCGTTGTTGGGCAACAGATTGTAAAGCTGAACGTTCGACATCAGACAAAGTTTCCATTTGTAAGCCTCGCAAAATGATTTCTTTGTCATCCAATGAGTGTCTCCATGTGCTGCTGTCCTGAAGAAGAAAAAAATTTTTTTTTTCATTTTATTTATAAAAAATAAAAAATTTTTTTGAAATTAAATTAATATACGTAATTAACCATTCGTGTTAATTTGAATGTTGGAAAATATAAAATTTTCAAATATTTCATGATGGGAATAGCCAATTCCATATTCGCTTGTGATGACGGCTCTGCTTATGAAGAAGAAGAAGAAGAAGAAGAAGACGATGATGACGATGATGGCGGAGATGATGAGAAGATAGCCAAAATTGAAATAGAGATAGATATTTGAGAATATCTTTGAGCAATGAAGCAAATTCAAATAAATGTTCATAAAAAAGAAGATCGCTTATTACATGGCTTCTCATCTCAGATTAGATGAAGCTTATCATATATTTTTCTTTTTCTGGGTAACCCTCCCACTTTCTTCCCGTTTTCATCGTTGTCTTTCTTCCTTCTTTTCTTCTTTTCTTCTTTTTTTTTTGGTTTTGAGCCTATCGTCTTTTTTCTTTTCCCTTTTTCAATTCTGCTTACCAAAGATTTCCAAGCTGAATCTGTTGAAGACGATGTGCTGCTGTTATGGCTGAAACCTCCGATGTAACGAGGACGTAGTTTCCACAAAATCTTCTGAGATGAATATTTCCAACCATCTGATTGACTACTGTAACTGCAATAATTAATATTTTTATAAATCCTTCTTTAATGTTTAGCTTGTACTAGTTCATCACATCATGTCATAGCTTACAGGATGATGATGATGAGCTTCTTACCCTTTTTATAGATCATATATCTAACATTGACATACCTGCTTGCCGATAACGGCACAGAAGGCGATACAGGAGCTGTCATCGCCTGAGGCAACATATCATCCAACTGATCGTGTGACCCATCGAAACCAGACGAATCACGTGAATCACGTAAATGACCCTTAAAATATAAAAAAATTATTGAAGAAATTGAATAGCTGGCGTAAATTTTATGGTTTCTTCTGTTATTTTCTTTCATTTTTCGCAATAATTACTCCCTGAAGACTTGGTAAGGAGAGAGAGGGAGGAAGAGAGGGTGTTTGAGAGAAATAAAGAGAGAGAGAGAGAGAGAAAAAGAATGAAGAGGGAGGTTGTTCAAAACAAAGTTGGAAGAAAAAGAAGATTTTGAGAAGTAAACCGTTCTGTCACAGCGAAAAGTAAAAAATGAAGTTTGAACATTTAAATATTCCACGTGAGGAAGCCACGTGAGTCACGTACATTCAAACACACACATATATATTCACGTGGAATAAACAAGAGAGCAGATGTGTTGATTTGGGAAACACATAAGGATGAGAACAGCAGCATCAGCTGAACATGAGGAGATGACGAAAAGCTGTTGAAGAATAAAATGAAATCAAAAAAAAGAAAAAAAAAACATAAATGTACTATGCATTGAAATGATGTTTCCTTCATCCCAAATTCCCTGAGGTACATGAGATTGAGAAGCTTCATGTGTTGTATTCATTTGGGGGCAAAAGGTGATTCATAACGAAGAAAAGTGTTGAATTCTTAGAAAAGGTGATGTTTATTTCAATTTGATTGTTGTTTTAAATGAAAAGTGTGTGATCAGTTCCAAATGAAAATTTGAATAAATGATTTTGAGATTTCAATTGAAAATAAGCTGCCAAAGACAGATTTTTGTTATTGAAATATGGCAATATTGAAGGTTTTTGAGTTAATTTTTGAAAAAAAAAACCAAATACAGAGAGAGAGAGAGAGAGAGAGGCAGGTTCAGGGAGAGAGATGGATAGAGAGAGAGATGAGATGAGAGAAAAAGGAAAAGTAATGCCTTATAAGGTAAAGAGCTTCAATAGAATATCAAATAGCCTTTAAAGGGCTTCTGAAGATCAAACAACATAATAATAGAACAAATACAGAGCAGTATGGTGAGCTTGATTTTGAAAAATGGCTTAAAAAGGTTCAGCTTCTTGTGTTATGACGAGTGCGAGAAAGGAATAGGAGAGACAGAGGCAGGGATATGAGGAAAAAGAAGCAGAAAATGAGCTGATTAAGCTGGCAAATTAGGAGAAGCTTCAATAGAGTTTTAATATTTCTTTTTTGTGTTATTTTTGGCTTCGAAGGTCGAAGAGAGATGAGGTATGGATATGAGAGTACGAGAGGATGATAGGTGTGCACCATATGTGCGCGTGTGTGTGTGAGTGAGTGTGTGTGTGTGTGTGTGTGTGTGTGTATGTGTGCAGATGTATGCCAGTCAACCGACAACGACGATGGACGAGAAAGAAATCTAATTAAAAGACAAGAAGCCTATCGAACTCATAAGAAGGCGGAACTTAATTTAAAGCGTCATAACGATGAGCCTCAAAAATTTATAACTTCAAAAGGGAAGTAAGTATGGATTGGAACAAGTGAGAGAGAGAGACAGATAGGCAGGTGAGAATTTATAATGCTAGATGGAGAGGTCTTTTCACTGTTGTACCTTCACGAAATTTCCCTCAGGCTGTATCGTAGTCATAGATGAAGCTGAATAATTAAAATTTTAATTAATTATGATATCATATGGGTTGAACGAAAAAGAGAGAGAGAGAGAGATGAAGCTAGATGTAAACCTATAGAGAGAGAGAGAGATAGGATAAAAAAAAAGAAAATTGGGGTGCATGGAAACGCTAACTATATACACGTACATACTATGCACATGGTTAAGAGTTGAACGTTGTCAAAAGAAAATATATTCAACGAAATTGACTAATTTGAAGCAGGTAAAAGCAGAGTTTATGGGCAATTCTGATGTAATAAAAAGAGAATTTCTATGGATACAATCTATTGCTTTTTTCCTTCTTTTTTTTAGTGGAAATGATCACTTTGTGGTGAGACACAACCGTATAAGAGAAGAAGTAGATGAGAGCTCTCTAGAGAGGAAAAGAGAGGGAGGGAAGGAGGGAGGGAGGAAGGGAGGGAAAGATGAATGAATAGAAGGAAGATATATGAACATAGAGAGAGAAAGAAAGAGGAAGATAGAGAGAGAAGGGGGATACTCTTTAAAGGGTTATAGAGACAGATTAGAAGAGTACCGACACGGAAGGAGATTCCATCCTCATCATCATCATCACCCCACACCACCAACACCACCAGCAGCTCTCCACCCCATCAGCACTACTCCTCTTCTCTTACTCTTCGAACACCAAATCATTCAATTTGTGGCAGCTTTTTTTTCATTTTTTAATTGAGAAAAAAGAAAAAGAAAGGAAAATTGATTGAATTATTCTTGTGAAATGAAAGAAAAACATGAAAAGAAAACAAGAAAATGTTATAAAACACACGAAAATTGAGAGATTTGCAAGCATTTTGTTGCACAAAAAGCTTCAAATGGTCTCAAAACGAAATCTTTTTTCTCTTTTTTTTTGTGTTCAACTTTCAATCTTTGATGGAGAGATTGAATATCGTTTTCTTCTTTCACACGCTCACAAATGACGTGAGATCTTCGCTTGTGAATCATTCAGACGACCTTATATGACGTGAAGCTCAATGATCTTCCTTCTGTGCACAAGTTAGATTCAAACTCAATTTTTTTTTTGTTTCTCATCAACTATCTCTACGTCTACTCAAATCATCATCATCTCATTCTAACTCCACTTCCACACACACACATATAGATACACATCATAATATTATATGTAAAAGCTGTAAAAAAAAAACGAATAGAAACTTACACTTTCTGTGTCTGTCCAACGTCTCTGATTACTTCTGATTGCCAAGAACTCCACACTCACATCGTCGGATGGACCAACAATCCGTTCGCTCATCACAACTTCATCGCCATCGATGGCCATCGTTGTTCCGTCAATGGATGGATGACGGACAGTCAAACGAGGCAATTGTCTTAAAATAGAAGTTTTTTTTGTCTTTTTTTGCAGTTTTAAAGGAAAAGCTCAAAAATATGCAACAAGTTCATGGTGACATCATCTATTTTCTTTTAAAGCTACGAAAGAAAAGAAGAAAGAAGGCAACAGAAGAAGGAAAAGAGAGAGAGAGAGGGAAAGAAGGAAAAAAATGGAGTGAAGGAGGGGGGGGGGGAATGAGTGGAAGAAAAATAAAGAAGTGGGAATTAAAATGAGAAATAGAATAGAAAAAGCTCGTGCATTTTCTACTCAGATTACCTTTGGAGGTGGAGGAGGTGGAGAAACAAACAACTCTCCTTCTGATAGGAAATGCGAATTATTGATTTTCATTTTCAAATATGTTAATTAATTAATAATTAAATGAACACGTGTGTGTGTGTGTGTGTTGGAGATGAAATGAAAAATAAATACGAATTGGCACATAAACGAGAGATTACTATGCCTCAGGCAATTTGGACGATTGAACTTGTGTTTCGTTGTCGTGATGGTGGTCGTCGTTGTTGCTATCGCTGTTGGTTTCTCTACATATCACTCTCATCGCTCTTCTCTCTCTCTCTTTTTGCTTTTTGCTTTCAGATTGTTTTTTTTATTACAAAAATGAGACAACGATGGATGAGTCAAAATCAGAAGCAGTTCTGGGAAAAAATAATTTTTTTTTCTCTCTTTTTCTTTTTTGTATCCTTTCGGCTACAAGTCGTCGGAGAAGAAATTACAAAGGAGGGCTTTCGGTTAAAATGGTTGGATTATCTCTTGGAATAAATTGTTTTGTTTTGATTCATTTGATAATTGAATTTATTCAAATAGTACATACTCTTACTCTCTCTCTCTCTCTGTTCCTCTAACTCCCTCTATCCCTCTCTCTCTCTCTCTATCAATATCTCTACCTCTCTTTACATTCTCTATCTCCAGATAGCTCATATCCTCCTGCTTTTTCTTGTCATCACATACAAGGAAAGAGAAATTGGAGGAAAGAAAAGAATTTTCGGAGAAATTTATCAGATTCTTCCTTCTTTTTTTTTTTCATTGATTTCAAAAATTTTTGAAGAAAAAAAAAAGATTTTGTTTTCTCCACTTCCACCCTCTTTACCTCTCTTTCTCATTCTCTTTCTCTATCTATATCTTTCTGTTTTACCGGGTACAGCACTCTCTTATCTACCTCTCTCTCTATCTGTCTTACTCTCTCTCTATACGCCTTCCTTTCTCTCTGAAAAATATCAAAATTTAATCAAAATCTAAGAAATTTTTCAGAAATAACAAGAGAAGCACTTGTTAAGATGTTGTTAGAATGTTCTTTAAAACATTATAAAGGGAAGGCACGTGAGATACACGTGAGCTGTAATGTCATTTCACACGCTCTCAGGGTACGGTTGTTCTCATAATTAAAGCTTTTTCTTTTCTTTTTCTAGTTTTTATGCTTTGGAAATTTGAATAAAACAAAAATAAAATTGGGAGATTTTTGAATGGAAGCGAGTGAGTGAGAGATAGTTTCCAAGTGATTACTCAACGTTTTTCCACAGAGAAAAAAAAAAACTTTTCTGTTTCTGTAAAAACAATGAGAATGAAGGAGAGAGACATGCTAGTATGAGCAATGAAATGAAGAGGAACAAGAGAAAAAGAAATTTCTTTTAAAGGTTTTTGCAGTGTGGATATTCTATGGCTGAATAGGACACTACCATGTCTTGTAAGCTCAACGAAGTTCCTCCCTCGTCCGCCCCTCTCTCTGTCTCTCTCTCTCTATATATCCTATTATTCCCTTCCTCTTCCTTCTTTTTCTCTTTCTCTCTCTCTTTCTATTTCTCTCTTTCAATCACTCTCATATTCAACATCCCTCTTTTAATCTTTTTGAAAAGGTATAAGTTTAAGGTAAAGGTTCATCAAATAAGCATAGAGCATACCTCTGTTGACTTGATGAACTTTTTTTATTTTGTTTATGAAAACTGGAAAAAGAGCAAAAATAAAAAATATTTCAGAGAGAATGAAGGTTAAGAGGGAGAAAGAATGATAGAGAGAGAGAGAGAGAGAGATAGACAAACGAAGGACACGAGTTGAAAAGAAAAAAGAAGAAAAACATTCATTTGGCTTTTGGATGTTTCTGATGAAAAGGTTCCTTTCGCTCCTGATGAAACAACGGAAAAGGAAAGTGCACTTGTTATAGTTAAAATATAGTTAGGAAGAGAAAGAGAGAGAGAGCAGGAACTTTAATAGGGAGATAAAAAAAATGTTTAACAAAGATGCGATGAAAGTAGTTGTTTATAGAGAAGATAGGGATAGAGAGAGAGATAGAGAGAGAGGGAGAAATGGAGATAGAGAGGGAGAAATGAATATACGGGCAATGAAGAAGCGAACATGCAGAGAGCAGGAAATGACATCGAAACACACGCACACACACACTCACACACATACACACTCACTCACACTCACACTCACATACACACAAACGAAGAGAGATGTTGTAGGAAGGTTAAAACCATATTGAGAAGAAATAGTTTCTATTCTTTATAAGCTATATACGTCCACAATAAACTCAATGAGCTTGAGAAGCAAGAATAGGAATGAAAGAGAAAGACAAAACATTGAACGAAGGAGTTGCAAGCTTCTTCTACATGTTACCTTTTGAAGATAACAAACAGTTGAAGCTTCATTGATCTTCCTCACTCACTCCCTCCCTCTATCTCTCTATCTCTCTCATTCTCTCTCTATTTTTTTATTCATTCTCTCTTTAGCTTATTCCACAGCCTTTCATCCACAATTTCTGACAATGAACTGGAAGGGCCATTTGGAATTCAACTATATAAGGGTCGTTATGTTTGGAGGAACTTCGAATCACAAAAACGGGAAGTTGACTTTAATGCTTTTGGAGAGAAAATAGTTTTTTCTCTCGTTTTCTATTTTTTTCGTCTTCATCTTTATCTCTCTCTGTCTCTCTCATCCTATCTACGTATCTAGATGTTCACCCTCTTTATCTTCCTCTTTCAATTTCTATTTATCTCTTTCTTTCAATGAATACCTCTAGAATATCCATTAGAGACAACTTGAGGACATTAGAATCTGTTAAGAAGAGGCTAACGGTTGAGAAAAGTAAAAAATGGAAACAACATGAATACTCTTCAGAAGGACATATCTGAATCTTCTAGCATACACATGCGCACACACGCCTGAGACACAAACACGCACACACATGCACACACATGCACACACACACATACATGATGAACAAAATCTTTTTTTTTTTTTTGTTTGAAAATGCAATTGTCCCAAAAATGAGTAGAAAAGAGTGAGAAAGAGGGACAGATAGAGAGAGAGAGAGAAGAGCTGGAAGGGGAAAAGAAGGATGAAATTTGCATACATGATATGTAAATCAAAAAAAAAATCAAAAATGATGACAAATGAAACTTTTTATTTTATTTCATTCCTTGTGTAGTTTCTATTGGTAATTGTGGTGATTAAGATGGTGAGTGATCAGCTAATTCTGAATGTGTCAGATGCAGTGGAGTTCCATGGCGTCTGCATCAGAATCCATCACCCAATACGTCAACGTCATCAATTTCGATTTGACATAATGAAATTTTTCGATGAAATAAGACTACTTGAAGCTTTCAAAAAATTAATTTTTGTTTTCTTTTTTATATGAAGAAGAAAAAGAAGAAGAAGAAGAAGAAGATGAAGAGTCAACGAAGAAACTTTTTCTTGAATGGAAAAGCTGAAGAAGGAAAAGCGTTGCTCAAGCATACAGGTGGTTCAGAGGTAGAGCTTAGAGAATATAGCCCTGAATAATAACTATGAGAGAGGGAGATATCGATAAAGAGAGATAGAAGAAAGATAGACAGAGAGAGAGGTAGAGGTAAAGATAGAAAGAGAGAGAGGGAAAGAGGGAGAGAAAACGAATGACAAAGTTGTTATATAAAAGGAAATATTTAAGTAAAGAGGAAACAGTATGCAAACTGAATAGAATTAGGTTGACAAAGTCATGAGACATCATGCCATAACAGGAGTCATCAGAGAAAAGTTTGTTTTTGAACAAGCAAATTACTAATTAATCTGTTTCTTCACAAAAAAAAACTGTTTGTGCGTTCATAAAAAGAAAGGTTTTTGTGCTTTTTTTTAAAGAAACAATTGTTTTTTTTTAAAAATAAAAAAAAACCAAAAATGAAGAAGTGGAAGAAGACGATGAAGCCGTTGTAGAAGCTTGACAACGATTAGGAAGAAGATGACGAAGAGATGTAGTAGAAGTTGATGTTGAAAGTTGAAAAGGGAGAGAAGGATGAAGAAGATAAGAGACATTGATTATTGGATCATCCGCATATGAGCTTCGACAGGATCGGATGTGCTCCGAGCTGAAGCTTAAAAATGAAAAGCTGCGACAAAAAAATATTGAAAATGATAAAAAGATTGTAAAAGGTTATTGTTTGTTTTCTTTTTTTCTCGTTTTTTTTTCCGTTTTCTCTCTATGTTGAGGAATAGAAAACAAAATTTTTAACAAATAAACTGAAAATATGGAAGAATCAAAGCCGAAAACACATGCTGAAGCTTGTATGTGTGTGTGTGTAGGTGTGTATGTGTATGTTGTTGCAAGCTTTCGGGTTGACAACACTTTTACAAAAGCAAACTTACAATTGATTTTTAGATGTTTTAGAAGTCCCCATGAATTTGTGATATTTGAATATTCGAAATTGACTTCGGCGAAAAGATCTGAAAGTGATATATGCATGTGTGTATACAGTACTGCTTGTAGATAGCTTTTCGCTATGGAGTAGTATATGTATGTAAGGTTTTGCATTCCCTCTCTCTCTCTCTCTCTCTCTCTCTCTCTATTTCTTTCTCCCTCTCTCTTTACATGCTCAATAAACAGTTTTTCATACGCACAATCTCCATCTTTGTATATCTCAATACCTTGCTGCTAGTTCTACCTTCTTTGAGATCACAAATCCACGTGAGAAACATCAACTACCTGATCATCATGTATTCTAATTTTTGACGTTCACATACAATTCGTGAGTGATTTTTTACGTGTAAAACGTCATTTGTATATTATTGCATTCAAACAAAACGGTTGTATTGTCTCTCATTTTTTCTTCCTCTCCCTTCTCACTCCCTTCTCTCCGTTTCTTTTTCTTCTTGCTTCTTTCAAAATTACGTGTTTACGTAGTTTTAGGTGTTAAATGGCATGAATTAAAGAGTTGGCGAAATTCCAAATGTTTTTTTAACTATATGTATGTATAGTTAAGACTAACCTTGTCGCAAAATTAGCTAAACGTTTAGTTGTAGAAATTGGGTTAGAAGAAGATGATGAGGATGCATTACGATCATTGCTTGATCCCGCTGCTGGAGAAGTTGAACGACTATCAGATTTTATGGATTTGTCATCAGAATCTGTAATAGTAACGAATGATTAGAAGCATCATGAAGATGATGATGATGATGATGGTTGAAGTGGACACAAACTTTTTCGTTTAACCGATCTTTTATTAAATAAAAGACGTGATAAGCCAGTAGATGAACGATCTGATTCAATAGATGATTGTCTAGAAACTCGTCTGGGAGATGTGGACATTTATATGAAAAAAACTAAAATAGATAATGTTAGTACTTTAATATAATATTTAAGTATTAAAAAGACAATTTCAAAATGATTTCCATTGAAAGCATAAAGAGAGGAAGAGAGAGAGAGAGAGAGAACAGGGAGGGAAAAAGGCGGTGGGGGTATACAGGATAGATGAAAGCAATAGAGGCTTATAGAGATAGAGAGAGAGAGAAAGATAACATGAAGGAGAGGATTGAGTAGAGACAGGTAGAGGAACAAAGAGTCTACTCCCTCTATCTTCAAGCCGAAGAGCATGAAGCTGACAGGTACGAAGTGAAGTGATGGAAAAAGAAAAAAAACGGAACAGCCAGTTGAAGACAAGACAAGGCATATTTGAATAAGTAAAGGAAATAAACATAAAAATTATAATTAAAGTTCAAATAATTAAAAAACTGAAATTATTGATTAAAAAAGAAAGAGAGAGAAAGAATGGGGGAGATATGAATGAAAAGCTTTTAAGCTTTTAAACTATTTAAGGCAATTAAAGTAATTGAAAGTTGGCTGAGTGAGTTGAGAAAGAATTAAATGAGGAAAAAGCGAGATGTTTATAATTATTTTTCCTTTAACTATATCATATAATTAATTCATATCAATAATTTACATAAAAACAGTCTTGAAAGGTGGAAGACGCCTACGCTAAGCCATGTAGGACTTCCTGGTTCGATTCCCCTCCAGAGCGCACCAATCATACAAGCTCATACCATTTTTGGCGATTTACAAGTGAAGCACGTGAAGGATGAGAGATAAAAGGGAGTAAGAGAGAGAGAGAGACAAAAGGAGAAGAAGAAGACGAACGAGAAGACGACAAGTAGCAAGAAACGTTTGCTTATTTATGGTTTCCATTTATGGGATGGACTTACTGAGGTCACAAACATCTCTTAGTCTTTTTCATTTTTTTCTAATTTTATTTTACAAAACTCTGACGCCTTCAGATGAAGTCGTTTGTAATTTCATCGAGTGTTCTTTTGAACACAAATTAATCAGATGAATTTCGGGGTAAAAACTCCTTGTTCTCTTCCTCTTCTTTCTCTCTCTCTCATCTGATGGTTTGTTACATTCATTCCATCATCATCTACTCCTCCCACCCCCTTCTATAGCTCTCCCCTCTCTGTATATGCTTGCTTGTAGAAGACCGAAAAGTTTCCAGAGACCAAGGATAGAAAAAATGGCAGAGAGAAGAGAAAGAAAAAAGAAAAAAAGAAAAATAAAACTTTTTAACTAAAAAAATGTTCGTTTTTGCATAAATTTTTATGAAAATAAGGGCGGGAGTAGGAGGAGGAGTGAGGGAGGGAGGGAGGGAGGGAAAGGAGGTAATACATATGAAAAGACATCTGTATTCTCCTCTCTACTTGCTTCATTATTTTTCTCTTATTTATACGATATAATATACATAATATATGAAATTTTAATCAACACATAAGAGAAATGAGAGAAGAGAGTCCAAGAATGGCGTTGAACCTGTCAAAACTGCCAAGAGAGAGGGAGAGAGAGAGGGGCTATGTTAACCGTACACATATTCTCCTCCTACATCCACCCTCTCTTTTATTTTTTCCATCTAAAACCTCTTCATTTCTCTCTATATTTCATTATTTCCATTCTTGGCTTCATCTTTTTCTCTCCTTCCTTCGTCTCTTCATATCTTATTGTCTAATAAAGAAAAGCATAGACGTTCTCTTATAATCTAACGAACGAAACTAACGTCATGGAAAGAGCTCAAGTCATTATTTACGAAAAAAAAATGAATTTTTTATAATATTTTCCTATTTGACACATGTTTTTTGTGCTTTTTTTTTTTTTAAACCAAAAATATCTGAGACAGCACAACCGTTCGTTTTCTTTTGAATTCTCAAATTCTTACAATACACCTTGAGAGTATCGTTGAATGAGAGAAGGTAGATGGAGTGAGTGAGACATGGAACGGCATAACTTGTTCACAGTGCCATGAACTATAGATGGCACAAAGAATATGAGTAAAATAGAAACACAGAGAGAAGTTGAGAGAGAGAGATAAAATATCAGTAGAGAGAGACAGACGAAGAGAGAAAACAAACAGACAGAGGTTTTCTAGTCGCTCTATTACTCCCTACTTTGCTCTCTGAATAAGACTTTTCATAATTAACAAAATACATAATTTTGTAGTGCAAAAGACAATTCTGAACTTGCGCGTTTTCTGGTGAACGAAAAAAAACATTTTGAACTTTGGAATTTCAACCGATTAATAATTTGAGCTTCTACACGTTTGGAATCCAAATGACAGAAACTTGTGACCAACGAAATAGTCTTTTTACTTCTCCCTCTCTCTTTCTATTCTTCTCCCTCTCTCTCTCTCTTAATGTTATCCTATTCGGCCCATATCTCTTGATCTTTTGCAGCTTTGCAAGTCATCTTCTCTTTACTAACTTTTCTCTAAGATGGTTTCCCTCGCAAGACTCCTTTCTCTTTTTCATCATATCTCCCTCTCTCTCTTCTTCGATCTCTCTCTCTGTGAACCACCCCCTCCCTCCTTTCTTTGCCCTCTTGGTTTTTCGACTCAATGAGTCCAATTCGTTTTACATGCATAGATGATTAAGCTATCTCATTCAAACGACAGCTTGTCAAATGCTTAAGACCGTTGTTGCCTTGACCGTTTGTCAGAAGCTTAAACGCCGACTGAAGATGTCGATGACAAGAATTTCAACAACAGCTTCGTTAAAAACTAATTGATTGTTTTTTTTGCTCACGAAAAGAGAAAAAAAACTTTTTTTCTCCTTCCATTGCTCCTCCGAACTATGATGAGCACAGCGATAGAAGACGAAGTTCACGTGCTTCACATGAAATTAGCCTTGAAAATTCATTTGTGAACGAACGGTTTCGGTGCTCTCTCTCTGTTTGAGTATAACTCTTGAATGTCTTTCACTGTTTAAGTCTTCTTCAACTCTCTCACAATTCTCTCGTAAGACTTCAATGTAGAGGATGAAAAACAAGAAAAATTAGACGTCATTTTGAAGAAAGACGAAGAAGGTAGTAAGAAATAAACTGGACGAGAGAAATATAGAGAGAGAGAGAGATGTAGAGAGAAGCAAATGGAAGAGTTAGAGAGAGAGTGAAAGAGAATAAATATAAATAAACAGAAATGAAATGACTATATAGTTAACTAAACTATACAAATCAATTCATTCTATCTGATATGACAAACGATAACTTCTCTTCCATTTCTAAAAGATGCCATATCGAATTTAATTAAATTTTTTTTCTCCTTTTCTCTCCGACATTTTTCAGTTCAGTTAAATTTGCAAATTTCTCTTTTCAAACAAATTTTTCTTGAATAAAATGCAAATTTGGAGTTTTCAATTGGAATGTTTGGGATGAAATCAACAAGGAATAGTTATTCAAAGAAGTTCAATGAAAATGATAAAAGACAACTTTCAAGTAAATTGTATGGATAAGAGAATGTCGTCACGTACACAGAGGGAGGGAGGGAGCAATGGAGGAAGATAGTATAGAGAGAGAAAAAAAGGTAGCATATACTATATATGTATAAAGAGAGAGAGAGAAACACAGAGAGAGAGAGAGAGAGAAAGAGAGAGAGAGAGGGATGAAGATGGGAATGGATGAGAGAACGGCTATGCACAAGGTTAAAGGAGGCAGTTAAACAGGAAACATCCAAACTCACGGGGGAATTAGAAACAATTATAGTCGGTGACTGATAGCTTTCCATAAGGAAAAGCCGATGAGTATAGAGAGGTGGCTCCAAAGTCACCAAGTGTATCCATATGAACGAGGAAAAAAAAAGAAAAAAGTTTTCTTTAATAGTTTTTGGAAAGAGAGAGAAAGAGAGGAAAAAAAAATTTTTCTCAAGTCAATGAAGAAATTGGTCATTCAAAGATCACACAAGGCTTAGGAAAAAGTTGCTTATTAAGATGGTTGCGATGGATAGGAGGATAGAAGGTGGAGCTGAAAATTATGAAACTTCGTTCTAAGGCCATATATAGAGAGAAAAAGGGAATAAGAGAGAGAGAGATAGAAACGAGTGAATGGATACACGAAGAGAAGGAGGGAGAGAGAGAAAGGAGGGAGAAATGAAGACGAAGAAGTAATTAGTTGAATTCGAGAACAACATGCATGGCCATTCGCTGAAACGACCATAAAAGCAAAAGATGAGAAAAGGAGGGAATAAGGATGAGGTTTTAGGGAAAAGCTTGACAACAGCAAAGTTACAAGTTGTGTTCAGTGCAGTCGGAAGGACAAAAAGTGACGAAAAGCTCAAGAAATATCAATGACGGCCGTGTCAGAAGGACATAAAAGAAAAGACAATAACGGATAGAAATAAAGAAGGTGGGCAGAAGAAAAAAGAAAAAAAAGAAAAATTCAATAAGTTTCATAAAGAAATGAATTCAGATCAACTTCGGATATGAATAATAATTTTGAAGATGACGTCAACAAACATCTGAAATGGAAAGGTTACCTCCTATCCATGTCTTTCTTCCAAGCTCTCTTCCTGAACTCGACTCCTCTCTCTCTCCATTTCTCTCTCTCGTCCCCCACTTCATGCCTCTCAAATCCAAAATCTGATCAAAGACAAAGCGAGCCTCCCACTCCACTTAAAACTGACTAATTACTAAAACTGGTGTCAAGAAAGCTTAAAATATATTTCATTTCACAACTTCATCTGACCTGAAATACAACGGGCTATCCGAATGAGTTGGTGCGTAAAACGATGAAGAAGCTCTTCAGAAAACGTCACTCTTATGTTTCTGCATCATTAGCTTACATCTCTTACAACTTTTACTTTCAGTAATAAGCTTTAAGATAAAAAAATGAATTTTTAAAATTCGTCATGAAAGCGGAAAGCATCCCAAGTGTTGTTTTCATCAATAATTCCTCTGCCAATTTAATTATCTTTAATGGTCTTTTATTATTTTTTTTTCTCGATTCGAAAGCCTAAAATGACTCATTTGAAATCATCTTACTCTCTACCTCTCTCTCTCTCTCTCTTCATATACACCTTCATCTATGCTTTTGCCATCTTTTTTCATCTTATGTCACCTCTACTCTTGTATGCTCGCTCCCTCTATGTCTCGTCATCTACCTTCACTTCAGTTCCACTGCTCTCAATTCTTCCTTTTGTAAGATTTCCGCCCACATCGTTGCTCCAGGTGATAATGATGAATATTAAATTTTTAATTTAAATAAAATATTTTTCTTCGTTCGTTCAAAATCACACAAAGTCAGAAGTCAATTGAGACGACAGATAGAAGGAACGCGGGGCAAGAGAATGGAGATGACGAGAACATGCACACTCACTTTGACTGTTCTCTCGTAAATGGGAAAAAATGAAATTTTTTTGCGACACACAACGATTAGAACTAAAATATTTATGATATTGTTGGAGACAAATCGATATGTATCTATGTTGTATACGTCAAATTGTTTTCTTTGCAACTTATTCATAGTAAGTCAAATAGAAATTTCTAATTTGGAATACAAAAAATTGGAGTGGAGTGTCTGTGTGTGTGTGTGTGTGTGTGTGTATGTTAGGCTTTGAACTTGAGCCTAATCCATCTCTGATGCTGAAGCTGATGATGATGTTGAGTTTCTTAAACTCAATACACACTCACTTACTCACTTACTCACTCACTCACTTACACACATGCACACACACACACACATGCACATGCACATGCATACAAAGCAAATATTACAAATAACAAAAGGAATGTGAGAAAAACCGACTAAGAATATGAAATTAAAATGAGATAAGAAGCTTATATCAGTCTCAGCTTAATCTCTCCCCTGCCCATATCGTATAATCTGATTAAATATAGCTGCTGACACTCTCTCAAGGTATACGAAAGTGTGCTCCGTCGCTAATTGCGCCGTCGTTCATTAGAGCAATCGAAAAAAAATTTTTTTTTTTATTTCTCAATTATTATAATATTATATATCTATATAATATGTGAGAATTTTTCATTTTCATTCATTATTTCAGATTATTTCGACTAATTCGTCCACAAAAACTTTCTGTTATGGTTATTGTCTTATATTTTTCTATATGAATGAGTTCTCATCTTGTCTTACCCTCTCACACCTTCTATAGGTCTTCTATTCCTCTTCTTCATTCATCGTTCCTTTCCTTTTCTATCTCTTTCTCTCTCACTCTTTCTACCTTCTCTGTCTTCGCATAGCTACGGGCTTCTTTGCATGGCAATAAGAAACAAGAAAAACTTTTTTTTTCTTCATTTCAGTATTCTTCTTCATTCATCCAATTTCAAACAGATTTTCCGAGAATAATCATTGAATTTGTGGTGACACTTTAAGAAGTTTCACTAGCTTTTTATTCTGATCAACGCTTATGTTTTGAGCTTCGGCTTCGACATTTTTGCAAAAAGTCTTATTATTTTCAATTATTTATAAAAATTCGATCAACGAATTATTCATTTGAATCAAATTACAAATGAGTTTCAATGAAAAACAATTATTTGGAATTAAGAAAGACTGTGTGTGTGGAGATTTTCAATTTTTCTTAAATCCGCCATTGAATTGTTTTTTGGAAATTAACGTACTCCGCAGCATTTTGCTGGACCATAAGGGTACTTTCCACAAAAATGTCTCCAAAGTTTAATCTGTGCTGCGCTATGCTCTCTCTGTCTGACTGTCGTTCTGAAAATCAAATCAATGGAATGCTCTGAGATCTTTTGGTGGAAAAAAACTGCTCGCTGTTCCTCTATTATTATTAATGATTCAATTAATAAGTAATTGAGTTATGAGCTAGTTCTGCTCATGTTTGTGAGGACCCTTCTGTTTGCTCTCGTAGGAAGTGGCAACAGTCTTTTCAATATTTTTCAACTTAACATCTGACGAGGTGGTGTGAAAACTTTCATTCCAACTGTTTACATGGATGATACTTCTAGTTCCCGCCAACGATGACAACTCTTCTCGCAATTCTACTTCATCCACAGTCCTCCAGAGACATAACTTGTTGGGTGTTAGGAGTTAGTGTTACCGCATTCTCTTTTCATTCTCAGCTCATAAACTTATTATATATTTCGGATCTGAGAGATTTCATTCTCAATGTTCACTGCTTATACGTTCATTTGTTTATGAAGACGAACGAGTCATTCAGCCAGCAGAATGATTTTTGTTTTGAGGCTCATGAACTGGCGATTCTTTAGCTTTGTATCTGCCCTATTTACCTTTTCCATATTAAAGGAACTCAGAGAAAAGATGAGGCTTCTAACATCAAAACAGGATTTGGAAACGAGTCAACGGGTTAACTTTCACGATTCGTCCGAAGTTCTACTCCCAACCATAGATCTCTTACAAGTGATTAGCATACGCACTCTAGTCTATTTAGCATACACGTTATTACGTTACGTGAGTTCAGAAAAAGCTGATTCATACGGTTTTCGGCGTTTCTCAACTTCGTTAGAGAAGTAGGCATGGGATGGTATGTTCCCGCTAATTTAGTATACAAGCATGCAGTACAGTATCTAAGCAATTTGGGCTTACAGTAGGAAAAAGGGGAATTGTGACCTATCCACCTTATGATTTTCCATCTTCAGATGTCCACATTGATCACATGCCTATTTGAAATATTCTAATAGTCGGTTAGTGTGACGCCTCTTAATTTGTGATCCTTATTTTGCTGTCCTTGGAAGGCTCTATCTAACTTGATGATGGCTTGTAGTGTTATCTCTTGTTTGGCTGAATAGTAAGGTACTGAAATACAATTGGGGGAGTGAGGCGATTACATTATATAAGTATCTCCAATCCCCTTGTTAATACTGACAATACGTTTACTTGACGAAAATATTGAGCTATACTGTCTATCGTTCAGCATTTTCGTCCCTGATCACAAATCTAATGAACCTTGACAGCCGGATCAGATGTTCGGGCATTTGTTGCGAACGATTGTTCGCGAGAACCTAATATGGTTGAACAGATTCCTTTCATACTTAATTGAATGGTTTTCCTACTCGTTGATAGCTTCTAGGAAACCAAATCAGCTAATTGAGAGAGCGACCAAGCTTCTTGCGGAATAGATAGATGATTGATCGTATTAGTAGCTGAGGCTATCAACATTGATTTGAGGCAAAATTGTGTGGGAAGCCTATCGTATGTAATAGTTAACAAGATATATCTTTATATATTATTTTGGCTATCAATATGTTTTTCGTTGGATGGCTTAAGTGTTCAAAGGATGAAATGTTCAAATGAAGACGTTCAGAACGGTTGTGATGTGTGTGTGTGTGTAAAGTGGAAAACAAACGTAGACATATTCTTTATCGAGACATCAACAACAGTATTTTATCACATTTTAGGGTTGCTCTGTTAACAGAAACATAAGGCACTAGTTAGAATATGGAAATATATAAGTGAATTATTTGTTTGAGGAGAAGTTGCAATGTAAAAAATGAAAAAAAAGGCTATCAAAATTACAAGAATAATTAAATAATAATATGAAGAAAATGAAAAGCAGACACTACTACATGCAAGAAGCAAAACGTATATCTCAAATAGTTGAAAGTGGAAGTTTGAGCCAGGTACATTTACAGGCACAACCCGGTTAGTATCAGGTATTATGCATTTCTTTATAAAAAAAATCTTTTCACTCGATAGTTCTGATGATTTTTGATTTGGGACTATTTTTCTTTGCGAATAGCTCAAAGAGCGCTTTCCGATGGTCTGGGAAGGCTCGTACTTCGTCTTCCACCATTAGATACGGCTGAAGCAGAGACAGCCCGCGTTTGAGGTGTTAATGCGCTCCCTCTAAACACTCCGTTATCTAAGTATGTGCTTATTCTGATTTCGCGTTGTCCAAAGCATGCAATGAGAATGTTATCTTTCTGAAAATTCAAAGATGAATATAGATCAAGATGTAAAGATCAAACCAAAGTGCATATTCCTAAAGCTTCTTGTGGTTCTATTGGTTCGGCAAGTTGGATTTGCTTAAGTCGACGAACACCCTTTACACCGGATAATAGAATCCACAGTTTTCCTGTTGCATAATCCAATATGATAAGATTACCTTGCTGAACAGATTTTAATATTAGAACAGAAATAGATCAGCACAATACGAACCACATCAACAATGGCGCTGGCAGGACTAGTTATATGCTCTTGAAGACGATACGTTTTGCTCAGATCATACTCGTTTATCAGTGAAAGAGAGTGATCAACTACAAACAGGAGAAGTCGATTGTTTGCAGCATCGCAGGTCAGTAGAACAACAGCGCGATATTCCGCTTGATCCTCCGCCACACTCAGATATTGGAAACGAGTCTTCCGAGATTCTTTTAACGTTTTCCATCCCTAGATAACAAATTGTAGAAATTCAGAATCAGAAGAGTAAGGAGATACTTTTCTTCCTCGAATATAACACCATAGAGCACTCTTCATGTTGTCTCCAGAAACCATGTAGAGATGTCCACGAGGAGCAACAGTAATCCAACGTGTCCGACTAATTTCGATCTTCGGTTCTTTCGGAGATGGAATCACCTGTAAATGAGCAATGAGGTTTAGTTGTTCACATCAAAAAAATTCAGTGTTCACCTCAATTTTCTTGAATTCATTAGCGACATCGAAGACGTGAATAGAGCGACCTTTCGATTGCATAACACTCACATACCTGAACATAACGAGTTTAATAATATTAAAATGAATTCATTTCAAACATTAATTCATTTTTTTCATCAAAAGCAATAGAACTGGCTGACGAATTCTTAATAAGAACATGCTCTTGAATTTCTCCTTGTAAATTTGTAATGTAAACTCCTATACAGTAATAAATGAATTATAAGTATACAGAATGAATAACAAACCTCCGCAGCTGTCTGAAATAGCAATAGAATTTGGATAAGACTTAGTATTAAACGATTGGACACAAATTGGTCTTGTCAAGAATTTTTTGCCAAATCTATCTACAATTTCATTAGCCACCGGCGGAGGATTTAGCTTATTGCCTAAATCTCCATTTGTTGTTGGTACGGGTGTGACAGCTTGCGAATTCGATGACTGTAATAATTGAATTATATAATCTTGAAATATTTCTAATTATATTCTTACTGCTCCACTTCCAAGCGATTGATCACATGGATACATTGGTATGGATGACATAACAGATCCTGGTTTCGAATCAAAGCTTCGATGAGACTGGTCTGAGCTGAAATGACGGAAAGTTCGGTTCATGTTCATCAGAATAAATGCCCCAAAATTACAGGGGGGTTAGGCTGTGAACAAGAAAAAATTTCCTTTTGTTTCGATATCGGAAGCTAAGAGCGCACTACTTGGGGGAACTAGCCCGATGGCAAATGGATATTAATATGTAACCGCGAGCATTAACGGAAGTTTAAGAAAAAAAGAGAATGTAAGAGAATAAAAAGTGAATGCGAACCGTTCTGAACGAAAAGTTATTCTTAAAAAGGGAGATGAGAGAAGGAGGAGAAGCGAGAAAATGCAACAAACGAAGTATAAGGGTATTTATGAATAGAGAGTGAAAGAGAGAGAGGGAAGGAGAGGAAGAGAAAGAGGAAATAGAAACAGCAAGGTGAGTAAAGTGGATGGGGGGTTGTTCTGCAGTTTTGAGGCTGGTATTCTGTTTGATGACAACAAGGAGATGAAGACTATAATGCCCAAATATGAAATTGTGCTTCAGAAGATGCGAGAGAAAGAGGAAAGAAGGGAAACGAAATAGTAGAGGGTATGGAAGAGAAAAATACAGAACCAGTCGCGTGTCAGTAAATGCATCAGCAACTAACATCATCATGTACATCAAGCGAGAAACATCAAATAAAGACATCAGTGGGAAGAATGTCTATTTCAAACTATATTATTATAACATGCTTGAAGTTAATAAGTGAACATCTTCATCGCTTCTAATATTCATTAGAAGGATGGTCGTTTGATTCTATTATTCTAAAAATCTTTAAATGAACACACAATAATTGAACATTTAAGGACGACGAGCCTCACACAAATGGAGGGTACGAGAGAGAGAAGGGATGAGGGAGGAGAGAAGAAGAAGAGAGAAACAGAGACTTTTGTGAAAACATTAAAAAAATATGTTTGAATGTTGAATCAAAGTATAAGAGAGAGATAGATAGAGAGAGAGAGACAGAGAGAGAGAGAGATTGGGATAGAGGAAGAGAGAGAGAGATAGAGCAAGATAATAAGAGTGGAGAGAAGAAAAATAAAAAATACTTACTTGAATGAATCATTAAAACTACGTGCAGAATCAGTTGGTATGGAGCGCTCTCTGAACGACATAACAGATGGACGATCACGTATCTTAAATATTATTTTTGTACGTTTATTATATATAATAAAAACTTACAAAAACACTAGGCTCTAAGGGTAAATGACGACGCAGAGAATCAACACTGTTACCTCGTCGTCGTTGATCTTCCCATGATGTTCGACGACTATCTGGAGATGCTGTTCGAGAGCTAAAACAGAATTGGTTCAATTAACACATGAGATACAACCAACTATGAAGTAGATGTGTCGAGAACTAAACGAGCTCCTAGACAATGGGCAATAGCTTCTGCAGCTTCACGTGTCTTCCATTCAGCTTTATCTTTAATTTGAAATTCTTCTTCCTTAAATAGATATGCTCTTCAGTCTATTCATGGAATGGGGAATTCTCAAAATGATTTGCAAGTTACTTACAGGAAAATGATCTTCGCGAGGAATTTGAAGCAAATCTCCGGCTAGTTCTAATAAGTCTGACATTCTGAAAGTGAACACATAGACTATGTGCTTGATCTTTTACATGTTCTTTGAATCATTTTTGTTTTTTTTCGTTTTCATATGCTAATCATCTCTACTCCTCATTTGCATATTCAATTGAGATAAACATTTTCTTACTTATTAGGATCTTCCTGATCCAAATTCCACAACTTCCAGGCAGGTCTGGAGGGAGAAGGCACATGGTATAAGAGTGGACGCTCATCTTGAAGTTCAATCGACGTTAAAGCCTGAAATAGTGAAACGTTATATATATCTTAAGGAATTATGCAAATTTCACAGGAAGCTTACTCGATTTAATCGGGATATCATTCGACGATCTGGCTCATTTATTTGCTCAAGATGACGTCCAAGCTCATTCAATAGCAGCACTTCGACCTACAAAAAAACCGTTGAAGAGATTATCAGACAGACGAGACTTTGAGAATTCGAAGAGAAATCGTCATTTCTCTCCAATTTGAAGCTTCAAAATATTCAAAAAAAAAAAGAAGTTATCTTTGGACAATTTTAAAGCTTCACAAATCCGTTATAGTCATACCTTGGCTACAAATTCTTTAACAGCCAGCTTTTGCTCATGAATTGTTTTACTTCGTCGTGAGCAACGTCCTTCCATTGCTTGAACACACGAGCTGCAAAGTTTTGTTATTACTTCACTCATATATTTCCATATATAAAGATGAATGGTGAGAGGGAGAAGAAAAAAAAAACTTAAACGTGGTGAGAACGCACCGATAAATCTCTTCCGGCTTCCATTCGTTTGCTCGATGTTCTGTATGTCCTTTCATCAGATGACATGATCTGCAAGATAAGCATATAAGAACGTTCATTACATGACTTTTATATTTTCAATCCTTATATAGAGATTTAGCCATTATTGACAATAACTTCCTCACATACACTAGCCTAGTCATGTTCTATTGAGAAATCGCATTCTATGCTCCCAAACCAAATTTCAGTGTCACGCCTTTTCTCAAAAATTCATTTTGGAACATCTTCTTCATCTTCTCATCTTCCATATGTCTGTCCAGCTTTTCAACATTCAAAATCAATATGTTTCAATTGAGAAAGTGATAATGTGAAGAACTTTTTTCTTTTTTTCCCAATTCTCAACCACTCATACGACTCTTCTATTGCAACTTGTAATTTCCTTTTTTTCGTTCAACCAGGATATCCATATGCAAGCATCGTATTCATCCTCCGCATATCATTTCAATACTTCGAACTTAGAACATGTCATTTTCAAATATTTTTCCTTTCCTTCTTTGTTGTTCAAATGAGCTGCAGCTAAATGCTTCACCCTTCTATCAGCTTGTCTTCGTCGTCTTCAACTTCTTCATTTGCGCAACAAAAAAAATTATTTTTTAATCAAATTGTCACACACAAAGACATTCAAACAAAAAAAAAGTTTTTTCCTCTTTCAACTCCTTTCTCACTACTGTTGCTGATGCTGCTGATGTGGCTGCAACTTTTACATAAGTTAAGCTTCATTAAACAGTAATCTTCAACATCTTCCTCACATCTATGTGCCTGAGGCAATATTGAAGAAGTTAAGCTTAACAATCTTCGACAACGACATCTCTTTATACCAATCTGAGCATGAAAACAAAAGAAGACGCATAATTAGAGAGCTAACATTATGCGTAGATGACATAAAAATGAGTTAGAAGAAGCAATTCGAGTATTGAGCATCTCAGTTTTCCATAAGCTTCTCCTTATATTCAATATCAAACATTAATCTTATATAAATAATATAAATATATATATATTTATTTATATTATTTTTTGAATAGTTCAAAGCTCCCTCAGGGCAGCATATCGTTCAAACACTACATATGTTGAGTATCTCATGTGATATAATAAAATATTTCATGTTACTCATCTCTTAATGAACAAACATCTTAGAGATTTTCATTCTTGCTTTCTCTCTCTCTCTCTCTGCTTCTTTCTCTCTCTCTCTCTCTCTCTCTCTCTCTTTCTCTCTTTTTTCAATTCGTATATCTCAATTTGGACATATCATCTTTGAATATATAAATAGTCATTTTCCTCCCTTTTTACTTCTACTCAACCACCCCCCCCTTTACCATTCTTTAAGCTTTATCTCATCTTTTGCAGCTTAATCACCTTCAGAATTATCTTTCTTAAAACTCATTCCAATTCCTTATATTTACATCAATCTCGTTTGAGGCTGTTAGAGGCGTGTGAAGTGAGTACTTCATAGCCTGAGGCTATTGCATTTTATTCAAAAAAAGAAGGAGAAAGAAGAGGAGAAGCAAAAAAGAAACGAAAGCCAAATCTCATCATCATCATGTCATAGGCAAAGAGTGTAGTGTCTATGTGCATGTGTGTATGATGTGTGTGTGTGTGTACAATATAAGATTCTCTTCATTTATGAATATAAATGATAATAGATACGATAGGTACAGTGAACTCTTACAAATTTGTAATTCAATCTCCCCCCCCCCACTCCCTGTATCCGTTTCAGGTAAGCTTATAAGCATTCTGCATTAATTATGAGTTTTTTCTACCAAAAGTATAGATGATTGTTGCCCATAAAGCTTCTAACCCTCTCAAAGTCACCTTCTGAGCATTCAACCTCCTATTCCCTCTCTCCCTCTTCCTTTCTCTCTCTTTCTTTCTTTTTTAACGAAATAAAATCGACGAACTAGATAAACAACAACAAATGAGATAGAGAATATGAGAAAAAAATTATTTTTTTCTGACTCTCTGAGTTAACACACCTAGGCTCATACCCTCAGGGCGTTTCTTGTACTATTTTATTATTTTGCTAGCTTAAAGATATTCGAGACATTATAAAAGTACTTAGTAATTACTGCTTGCTTCCATCTACTTCAATCTCAAATTCCCTTCAACCTCTCTTAAGGAAGGAATAAAGAAGGAAGTAAGCTTGTCTTTAGAAGTAACAAAAGATAGCAGAGAGGGAGAAGCTGAGAGCATAAATGGATATATCTGAGAAGCGAGGACAGAGAGAGAAAGAGACAGAGAGAGAACAAGGATAAGAGATTGAGAGGGAAAATCAACCGTTCTGATCGTATGCACAGCATGTTTGTAGATTTGCTATCAGAATACCAACAATTTACTCTCCAAAAAAAAATTTCTTACAAAACAAACTTCTTTTTTTCTTCTCTCACAGCTCATTCATCCTCCCTCTCTCTCTCTCTCTCTCTGTCTCTCTATCTGAGATATTCTGAGGATGAACGCTTTCTTCATTTTTATCCAATTTACAACGTATTTTTCAAACATTGCTTGTGGTTTGCTGTTGTTCCGACATACCAAGTTCGGTCACCCGCAAATATGCCCTTAGGCAATAAGCCATAAGCTTTTATATTTGTCGACTTCATGTATTCAATTATAAGCTTTCCTTTCCATCATAAATTAACTAACTATATGATATAGTATAACACGAAGAAGACAGCAGAGAAAAGATTTTCAAAAAAAAAAGTTTTAACGATATAAAATGAAAAAAATGAGAAAGATAGAGAGAGAAAGAGAGATAGAGATAGAGAGAGAACGAAACATCCGCCTTTCTGTCAAATTACGTGAATTTCTATTTCAGTCAAGAGGACAGTTGTAGAAGCAAGTTATTTTCTATATTTTCATATATATTGTTTTTTGTAACAAGACATTATAATTCTTTACTTGACCTCCAATATTCCTTTCTAACTTGTAAACACTCAACAACTGAAAGGGTTGTGGGGCGGAGGAGAGAGCATCATGAGATAGCAAAGACTTTACTTGAAAGAAATAACACCGTTAATATCGATGTCAGTTCCTTTTGAAGCAAGGCGTCTGTCTCAAAATCATTGTGACATAGACCCATACACACATACACACAGTTCGTATCACATGTCCTTTTCTATATTTAACAACATTCCCTATCTCTCTCTCTCCCTCTTCAAGTCTCTTCATCTATCTCTCTCTATCCTTTTTTTGTCTCTTTTAACTTCTCTTCATCTGTGTGTGTACCAAAAAAAGAAGATTTATTCACTTATTCTTTGTTTTACAATCTTCTAAACAAGTCATGCGTATGAAGAATACTCTCTCATCCACATGTTTAGCTTTCCATTTTTTACCTTTGAAAAGCAAAAGAAACAAAAGAGAAGAAGCAGAAAGCCAGAAGAAGAAGAACAAGCTAAATAGTTCTTTCTAAACGCTAATTTGAATAAAATCTTCAAAGCTGATTTGATTCCCAGATGATTCCGTTCTGATTACTCAAGTTACTTCATTTGTTTTCATGCGTTCATATCGAAAGTTGCCCAAAAACTGAACGATTGTTTGTACCACTTTATCAAACAGTTCTTTTATAGTTCTATCAAGAGAGAGAGAAAGAGAGAGATAGATAGAGAGGGAGAGAGAATGAACAAAAAAGAAAACGCGCAATCGAGATGAAGGATTGCGAATGAGAAGGAAGAAGGAAGAACATTTTCCCCCCATCAACCTCTAGTCATTGAAATAATTCTTAACCTTTATAAAACCTTTAAATGTTTATTTCTTTCCTTCATTTTTATAGTTATCAATGCATATCTCCTCTCCCTCCCTCTCTTTCTCGAAGAGGTATGACATCAATCCTATTATGAAGCTTCTCATCTTTGTTGTTGTAAACATCAAAGATCCTAAATCTCATCGCTCCATTTTTATTCTTTCTTTTTTCTTTCTCTTTTTTTAAATTAGCCAGGCGGTTCACATGTTTAGTCGAAAAACACATCGTCGGGTTTGAAATTAGAGCTTAAGCTTCGAACAGCTCAAAACTAGTGATCCGTGTTATTCTCACGTTTGAGCGATTAAGATTTTTGAATTTGAAAACATTTCAAATTCAAAAATAATGAAAAGCTGAAACCCCCAAAAAAGAAGAAAGAGAGAGAAAGTAAGTTGAAGAGCACAAGGAGAGAAGGAGAGAAAGAGTCAGAGTGAGGGTGGAGGAAGAGGAATAACCCTGAAGCTCATATTCAAACTTCAGCTTGTCGTAACTTTCTTGATCTATTCTACTGCTCCATATTTCCAATAACCCATTGAGATATTTTAAGCTTTCATTTGGCTTGGCATTGCACAAGAAAAAAATAATTTTTTTTTCTCGTCGCATAAAGAGTCCTTGTGAACCTCCGTTTTTGAGTTTTCAACATCAAAACTTCGAAAAAGACGAAAAAGAGAGGGAGAAAAGGGGAGAGAGAGAGAGGAAGAGAAATGATATGATAGAAGAACGGCAGAAGGATGAGGATCACAAAATACTTCAACTTCTTAAAGTTCACATAAAGAAGATTTGTGCTTTTATCGTCGTCTCTGTTCAACGTATATCCCCACAGCTCATATCCACTTTCAAGTGGATATACAAACAGTCTATTCAACAGTATGTATGATTAAGAGAATCAGAGATACAACTAACAAACGATAAAAAGCTTCCAGGCACCTAACAAACTTCAGACATTAGTCAGACATGCTTCTTATACATTCTCCCTCTAATCGCAGAATCTGTGTTGATTTTCAAGCAGAGCACAAAAAAAATAGACAAAAATCCTCCATGTCACAAAACAACATCAAAGCCAGCTTTTAAGCTTCAATATCAGTCTAGCTACAATATGCAAATGAACAGCTACAGACTTTCCATTTATTCCTTTTTTTTTCTCTCCTCTCCTTTCCATCCATTCCCTGTCTTTCCCTCTCTCTCTCTCTTTCTCTCTCTTATCCACTCTCCAACCTTGGATTATGTCAAAGTAAGGAAGATACTTCCATTTTTCAATCTTTATTTTTTATTGCATTTGTTCACCCATATTCTATCTCTCACTCTCACACATTTCATACTTCTTGTTATGTAGAAGAGACATGTCTGCAACTTGCTCAACTCAAGCTTACAACTTCAGTTTCAATGTAACAGTTTTGAACTTTGAGAAGCAAAAAATGAAAAAAAAAACTCCAAAACAAATAAGCGATGGATTTCGTATTCTTCTCCCACCTCCCCCCCCTCCTCACACCCTTCCTCGCTTCACCTACCCACCGTCTTACTCTCAACGTACAGATCTCACATTCTGCTCACTCTCTGTTGAGAAACATTTATAGAAGCATGTTCAGAGTTGAGAGAGAGAGTATTGTATATTTTCTATTATAACATTCAACATCATTGTTGCTCTCAACACATTAAAGCTCACACATTTCAAAGATTCTATTTTAAATGGAGAAAAGTTTCTACAAATTGATTTTTACATTCTTTTATTTTTATTTTTTGTCTTCGAAACAGTTTCGTCATGAAGTTGGTGATGATGTTGGATGTGCTGCATTTCGGAAGAGAAAGCATGTGAATGTTTACATGATTCATCCATCTCTAGACAATCCTCATATCTCTTTCACGTAATTAGCATAATCACATAATTATAACAGTTAACTACTGCGATATGTGTTTCGCATCGTTTTTTTTTCTTCTTTGCTCTTTGCCCGTCTCATCCATACATTATGTTGCAACTTTTGCAAACATCACGTATGAAACATCAAAGAGCTTTGCTTCACCCACAGATTGTCTTAATTTGCATGAATTAGAAGAAGCTTTCAATGGCCCGCTTAATTGACCTAATTTCACCAGAACTTCTCAATACTATCTGACGTTCCGATAGGTCATAGACAGATAAAAAAATATTGAAAAAGATAGGCGAAAGACGAGAAGAAGCTTAAATGAGCTTCAAGGTATAATTAGACATGCTTTAGTCAAGATCGCGTCTTGTCAACCAATCAAAGACGGACAACTTGAGTATTTTACTTCTTCCTTTATTTCTTATTTCATCCTCTCATATTATGTAAAGAAAGGGAAGAGAGAGGAAGACAGAAAGATATATAAAGAGAGAGAATAAGACGAGAGAAAAGATATCAAAGAGGGATTGCAGAGAGGGAGAAAGAGAGAGAGAGAGAGAGAAAGATGTGAATGACATGAAAATTCCAAGAAAGAAGCTAAGCCCACCCGATGTTCCTCTCTCTTTCTCCCTGTCTCTCCTGAACCAAACATTCTTTTTCTTATTTGGAAACGTTATTCATTCTCTCAATCAAATAGTTTTCTTATAATAATTATTATAACTACTTCAAATCATTTCAGAATATTGAATGTTGTCCTTACACAAGCAGTCATACAACGAATAAGATGAGATTGAAACATATTTTATCGCTCAAACTATTCATATTATTGCAACTTATACCATATAGTATAGCATTATCATCAAGCTATGATGTAGTTGAGGAAGTTGTAAGCGATGATCAATCTGATCAGATGATCATGTCAAGGATTCCGCGTAGCAGTACCGGAGGTACTCAAGAACAAGAAATCCTTAACAGATTATTGGCTAATTATGATATGCGAGTACGTCCACCACCTACTAATGCATCAGGTATGTAATATTCATTAGCATAGTATAGATATAAGCGCGGCAAGTCATGTCCAAACCTAGAAGCTACTTTTGCAATGACCTACTACTTAGCATAGGAAGTCATTTCTATTGAAAACTGAATATAGATACATATAGAATGATTTGCACTTAGCATTTACAAGCTTCTTCAAGTATGCTCAAACTTGTTTTGAACCCATTTTGACCAGCTTGTTACCAGCAACCAACGATATGCTAATTAATAATAAATATTAAGAAAGTGGTGGCCCAGTAATAGTACGTGTTAATATTATGATCCGAATGTTATCTAAGATAGATGTTGTAAATATGGTAAGCTATTCCATATATCTATCTCATTCAATACTGATTATACAGGAATATAGTATGCAATTGACATTCCGAGAACAATGGATGGATAGTCGATTAGCATATGCGCATCTGGGATATAAGAATACACCAAAGTTTCTAACAGTTCCACATATAAAGAATAACTTATGGATTCCTGATACATTCTTTCCAGTTAGATATATCCTCTAGAGAGACAGAGTTATATGTTGAATGTATTCAGACTGAGAAAGCAGCTCATCGTCATCTGATTGACACAGAGAACATGTTTCTGCGCATTCATCCTGATGGAAAAGTACGGACTGCTCATGTTTCAAATATATTAAGTGTTATTGAAGGTTTTATACAGCAGTCGCATCAGCATAACAAGCTCATGTCATATGCACCTTCAGCTTTATCCTTTGGATTTGCAAATTTGTGATTTTGATCTGGTATCATATGCTCACACAATGAAGGTATATGCTTCATCTAAGTAACTATATGCTAACTATATCATTTGAAGGATATTATATATGAATGGGATTTTGAAAATCCTGTTCAAGTAAAAGCTGGAGTTGGTAATGATTTACCTAATTTCCAATTAACAAACATCTCTACCAATAGCGATTGCACCAGTCACACAAATACAGGTAAACAATATAAATTAGCATAAATGATTGTTTGTTGAAGGATCCTATGCTTGTCTACGTATGCAGCTCCTACTTCAACGACAATTTAGGTATTTGCATCATATAATCATTAGCATAATACTCATAATCTATATAGTTATTATTTGGTACAATTATATGCTCCAACAACCATGATTGTCATTGTATCGTGGGTGAGCTTCTGGATTGACATGCATTCTACTGCTGGACGAGTTGCTCTTGGAGTGACAACTCTCCTTACTATGACAACTATGGTTATACGAACATGAATGTTAATTGATAAATCTAATCTATTCTAGCAATCAGCAATTAACGCTAAGCTACCACCAGTTAGTTATGTAAAAGTCGTTGACGTATGGCTAGGAGGTAACTATCAATCACATAGAGCTCACAACAATCATAACGATAATTCATTACAGCCTGTCAAACATTCGTCTTTGGAGCATTAATTGAATATGCATTTGTAAGTTATCAAGACAGTAGTCGACAGACAGAAAAAGCTCGCGAACAAGCATACCGTAAGCAACGAAAGAAAGCCCAAAAGATGGAAATGGTTGATGCAGAAATCTATCAGCCACCCTGTACATGCCATCGAGTAAGAGATCATTTATATATTATTAACTATTATAATTTATAATATATTATAGTATAATCCATCACAATTATCAATACGTGATAAAGTGCGACAATATTTTACAAAACCCGACTATTTGCCAGCCAAAATAGATTTCTATGCGAGATTTTGTGTTCCATTAGGATTTGTGCTGTTTAATGTGGCTTATTGGTCAAGTTGTTACATCATGGCTAGCCGTTATTCACCACATTTTGGATAATATGCTCATATTAATTTATATAATCAGCATAATATTAATTATTATTATATTATGCTAATTAACAAATCAATACTTATATCGCTCACTACATTTCTTGTTCTTTTGATTTTTCAATTTTGTTACAAAGGCCTTATATGTGTTAAACTAGAATCTCTCTCTCTCTCTCTCTTTGTCTCTCTGTACATCTATTACTTCCTCTCTCTCTCTCTTTCCCTCTTTTTCATATTCTTTCATTCTGTCTCATACAGTCCAGTACATAGATAAAATGAGTCCAAATATGCAAAATTTTTCAAAAAGAATGACAAACGTACTTGCAAATTCCTGCTACACAATCCCTACACCACCAGAATTCAATTGTTTTTTCTTGTTTTCTTTCAAATATTGGCACATGTTCTTCCGTATTTGATTCAATAATTCGACATGTTGTTGGCTGGGCCACATCGACGCCACAGTCGGCACAACGAAGAGCACGTCTAGAGAGCATCGTTGAACATCTGAATGAAATGAATTAAAATGTGTGAAGGTGATATGTTGACAGCAAGAATAAGCTATGCGATATGATATAAGTTATACGGACACAACATCAACATACAATGACAATCATAGCACAACCGCTCACATCAAACAATTTTTTAAAAATTATTTCTCACGACACCAACACGTGAAACTCGCAAACAATAGTATTGATTGAGAGTTCAATCCGTGAATATGCAAATTAGAGTCGTGGCGGGCTTAACTGTGATTCATCGAGAGGTATGAGTGTTTTCAATGAGATAATTTTAGAATAAAAATCAATATAAATTCTTTTGTAAGCATCAACATAATTCGAGAAAATCGAAGCCAAGAGAAGAAAAATTCAAAGATGAGAACAGGTAGAATAAGGAAACATCAACAGAATATATGAAATGAAGATGTAGAGAGATATATGTGAGGAGAGAGAGAGAGAGAGAGAAACATGGATAGATGGAGATTTTCAAAGCTTAAATGCGATATGAGCGTCAAACCTGACAGCATGTCGACCTTCGCATGAAAAACCGGCGAAAAATTTTGAAATATTGATAAGCGAGTCATTTTCTTAAATAAAAAAATGGAATCAAAGAAAGATAAAGAGAGTTAGAGATAGAGATATATAGAGAGAGATATAGAGAGAGACAGAGGGAATCTGGAATGGTTTCAGACTACAACTCTTCGAAAATTCTTTGATTGGGGCAAAGCGAAAGAACCGAAAAAAAGCTAAAAACCATCAGTACATCCGGAAGCTAATGCAATACGGAAAATTCGGAGAATTTGCTTCTTCTTTCAAAAACAAAAAAGAAATGCTGAAATCGAGTATCGAAAAAAGAAAGAAAAACTTCTTCAATGTTGAGTAGGTTTATCTTCAGATTAATCACAATATCAACGTAAACGAGAAGCGTAGAGAAGCTTTTTGTTGACAAATTCCTTGAGATGGATGAGAAAAAAATTGAAATTTCAAAACGGTATTTCGTGAGCAAAAGAATGAAATCAGCTGAGATGAGATAGAAGGGTGAGCTCGAGCTTTATGTAGTTTGAATGGACATAGAGAGAGGTATGAGAGTTATCTGCGACGATCCGTTTCTTTATTTGGAAAGGAGAGCAAGAGAGTGAGGTTAAGAGACAGAGGGTACATTTCTCTCTCTCTTTTTGTCAAAGATTCTTTCAAACCTTTACCTCTAAGCTTCCTTTACTTCACTTACATTATATTTCTCTGCTCATATCTACCAGCCTTGTGTGTATGGCGCATTTTGTATTTACATAAGAGCAGACAGCGTCAGAAGATTGAGAAGGTCGAAGAGATGACAAGAGAAAAATAATTGATTCAACTCATATATTGAGCCAATAATATCTTCTATGCTATCACACAAAACATAAGTCAAATCTACTAGAGGATAACAGGAGAAAGAAATGAACAGGAGGAGAGAAAAGGAAAACTTAATAAGACAACATTCAAAGAAAAGGAAGATTATGAAGAGAGCTCAAGATATAGAAAGATAGAGAGAGAGAGAGAGAGAGGGTGGATGAAGGATATAAAGAAAGAGTAAGAGAAACAAATAAATATTCTTGAATATAAAGAACAATGATGCAAAATGGAGGTGTTGAGCTACCGGTGTATACAAATCAGAGACATTATGAATGGTTTAGTTGGTTCTTGTAAGCTCACATCATAAAACAAATCACCGATCAGATGGCTACAGCATTCAAGTGTCGCGCAACTTTCATCTTTCAACTGACCGTTTTGAGCACATGTGTATGTCACCGACTACTCGTGCTATTTCAACGATTGTTATGGAGAAAAAAAAGAACGAACACGAAGATCTGGAGAGCTTGATGAAACAGTTCAACGTTTTGCAACATTTTCGCACAGGATATGAAGAGTGGCATACATCGAGTGTAAGAACAAGAGAAACATGTGGTGGTACAGAATAGAAACATTAACAGAACAATAGAAAAACTCAACCAGTCTCGTACATATTCACATGAAAATAAAAATTGATCGCGTGAGATTTTTGCGTGAAAAATCAATCAATATAAGCTCATATGCAAAATAGGCAGATGTATAGAGACAGGTGTAGGCGAAGCAATACTCAAGACAACGAGGAAAAAAAAAACTAAAAAGGAGGATCACATTTTATAAAGAGGAAAGTTATGAAATAAAGAGAAGTGGTTGCGAAGAAAAAAACACAGATGGAGCTCAGAAGAGCCTGGTCATACGATGGCCTACGTATTGTTTTATTCTCATCGACTCTCTGTTCTTCTTTTTTTCTCTTTGTATATTCGTTACTCTGGCATCATCTCTTATTCTCGTTCTCTCTTAATCATCTAAAGATGGCAATGTGTCCGGCAGTCAGTACTAGAAGAGGTCATATGGGGTCACAGCTCAAAGAAAACCCTTCAAGGCTTTATAGGATATTCATTTTTTCCTTTTTTTTCTCGAGTTGACGATAGAAGAGAAAAAAAAGAAGACGAATAACAGAATTTGGTGGAAAAGCAAGAAAAAACTGGATGAAATGAAGAAAATGTTTCAGTTGAAGATATATATTCAGGAAACTTAGGGGACTATCGTCATCGTTGGGGGGAGGCGAGAAAATTGACAGGCAAAGCGTACTCTCTTCAATTGAATTATCAAATCAACTGAATGTATCTATCATAGGATTGAAGAAAGAGATTTTGGCTCTTTTCAATCTTCACAAAAACGCTCAATATATAGTAAAGTTGTCAATGATAAAAACTTCAAAAATGAAACATTATACGAATGAAATGGATTCCATATTCTTCAAATATGAATGCAAATGACCTATAGGCAGCTTATAAACAGAGCTATATATGAAAAAAAAAAGAATTTTCACCTTTTCATCAATGAAAATTGAAATAAAATAAAGAGAGAGAAATGGTGTGAGTGAATGATGATATGGATGATATTGAGACGTTACGAGTAATCCGAAATACAAAGAAATGAAACAGTTCAATAAGCTTATTCGAAATAAAAAAAAAATGAAAAGAACAGAGACGAAAACAAAAAAAATATTTTAAAAGAAATAAAAGAAGAACTTTCAAAGAAACTTAAAAGATAGATGATATATGTATATGTATAAATAGAAATGGTAGAACGAAGTAAAGGGCAAGGTAAGGTTAGGGGGTTAAGTAAGGACAGAGAATAGGCTAATTACATGATATATGAAAGACTCACGATGGGTGGGAATAGGTTGAAGAATGAACGAAAAACGTAGATAGATGCGAGAGATTTTGCTACCGATTGACAGCTCCAAGACAAATGAAAAGATCCGCAAAGACTGTTAAATGCAAAAAAGAAATGAAAAGAAAAGAAAAAGGACCGTCTTGATGAAGAGGAATGATAGATGAAGAGATGACGATGAAGGAACAAAAACAACTTCTGTGTTACCAAAAAATCAACAAAGAAATACGAAAGCAAACTTCACTGAGTAGTTTAGACAGACTGAACATGATTTTGGAACACACAAAATACATTTTTGATACATTTTCTTCTTTTCCGTATCAAAAATACATTCTAGTCATCGGCACGAAGGAATGGAGAGTTGTTGAAGGAAGGCAAAGTGAAAATTTCCTTGAATCAATGCAATTTCACAATTTTTATAAACAAAAGCTTCGTCTTGGTTTGGAAAGCAAGTAGCAACAGCAGAAAATACGAGCTAAAAGCGCATTTGCATATGATGTCATACTCACGTGGCATACGTGGTATAGGTTAAACGTGAACGTGGAGAGAATAGAGAGAGAGAGAGAGAGTGTGAGAGAAAGAGAGGAGAAACATTTTTTTTAATTTGTATTTCAGTGTAAGATATAGAACGGTTGTTCAAATATTCAAAATCAAATAAATTTTTCTAAAGACGACAGCAATGAATGAAGTTTGAAGCTGAGAAGATGCTATCTTGGATGTGAATACACAGTTTGCTATGTATTTCAACACACACAAATATGGGTAGCTGAAGATGGAGCTAGCGAGTTAAATGCCAGTTTATAGAGACAAAATGCCCAGAGATCATGTAAGAAAGAAACTAAACCTGCGTGTAAAACATTGAAATAGTCAGCAATTAATGCAAACAAGAAGTCAATTTGTAGAGGAGACAATTGAAAACGTTTAAGCTGAATAATTTTAGTGGATATGCGTTAAAATGCTCAAAAGATATGGTATTTCAAGGCGTTTTATGGCTCAACTTAACTATTCGTTAGTAAAAACATGACAGCGTCGACCTTGAATGACATTCCTCCTTTGCATTAGTCTAAGCTGTCTACAACCGTTTTGGCTCCTCATAATTGGTTGAGTAAGAACACAAGGTAAGAAGTTTGAATGACCGATTTGAAGGAAACGTCAAGACTCGACAGCTCTAGAATTCTAACAAAAAAAAAATAAAAAAAATAGATGATTTGATGGAAACGACTAATGCCATTGATGGAATGAATGGATGGGGATCATAGATGACTTTTGTCTTTTGAAAAAGAAAAAAGTATGTGTTGGCTAATGGCCACCAACATTTACATTTTCACCTAAACTACACTATAGGTCATGAACAAAACGATTAAGTGATAGCTGTGTTGGTTGAAGGAAACATTTTTCAGAAGTCAGAAGATGAACATGAAGAAGATCGACCAGCCCTATGCATAATTCATTCAATTGCTATTCAAGCGATCGTAAGGGTGATGGAACGTTTATTGATTTCAATTTCTGTTAGAAAAACGTGCTGTTCAGTAGTGAATGGTCACGGAGACAAAAAAAGGAAGGCAAAGGTGACCAATGCAGCCAACAAAAAGCGATTGGGATTAGAGAAGAACAGAAAAAGATTATGACGATGAACGACCTCTGAACTTTCAATTGTAAACGATCATTTTAATGACAGGGACGACAAGGCTATAACATGCCAAATATGGTAGAACCTGGTCAAAATCACGAGCAAATACCAAAATCTATTATTATGTGAAGATGAGAAAAAAAGAGATGAAAGAAATATAACAAAAAAGAAAAAGAGTAAAGTGTTGAAGAAAAATAAGAATGGAACATCCGAGTAATCTGAACTAGTAGGAATCAAACGAGAATGAAAAGAGCTATTTATAGTCATAACATGAAACTTCTGTGAATCAAACGTCACCTCAATTCACAACTTTACTCAAACCAATACTAAAGGCATCGAAGAAGATGTAAAAAAAGAAAAAAAGTAGCCGATGTCCAACAAATAATTTCTAAAGTTTGACGTGTATGTAACTTGACTACGAGTTAGTTACGTATGTTGGATAGATGAAGGCAATCGCCTGAGCGTTCACAACTTTGAGATTTTAAGAAAAACCACATTTTGCAAAGATAGAGTATGTAGACCTGAGAGACAAAAACAGAGAGAGTATAAGTAAAACAGTGGGAGAAAGAGAGACAGGAAACAAGAACGGCGAGAAAGAAAGACATCTTATGAAGAGAACATCATGCAATGGCAGCCACGTCTTTCGTCTCGTCCGCATGTCCAGACGACCACGGACATGATTGAAGACGATGAAAATGGAAAAATGAAGTTCTCAGCTTTGAATATGTTGTTTTTAGAAATCTCGTAATGTGGAACAACGACTTATGAATGTATATGATGAATGAAGTATGATATGCAGATAGGATGTGTTTTAGGAAAAGCACGATGATGTGCCTGCAGAAAAAGAAAACGGCTTTGGAATTGAGCCAAATGTCAACTTCAGGAGAAAGAGAAGGAGAAACACAGAGAGAGGAAGAGAGAAGAGTCGGTGTAATCACACGTTTATAAGAAGACCAAGAGAGAGGAGGAGGATGAAGAAAAGAGAAAAGTAAGCTTTGACATGTCTATCTCAGTCAGGAAGCATTAGCAAAAAAAAATTCAAAAAAGTATGGGTTGTATAGGCACATTGAGACAAGCCAGGAAAGTACGACAAATAAGGAATGAAGGAGATTAGCGGATAAAGCTCTCGTTTTATTGGAGCTATTAGAAGAACGGAAAAGAATTCCAGTGTAGGAGGTAAAAGGTCAATAAATAAAGTGAAATAGAACGTGTTTGACTATGAGAACCATCTGGATGCAGTTTCCAGACCAATTTGAAAAAAAGTGTGAATAGTTCGTCCATCTAAGATGACGAAAAAACGTCAGTGGCAGGTGAAAACATTATGATGAGTGAATCGTTTGATAATGCGAACGGCTGAAGAAGTTATGATGAAAGACAATCTGCTTGAGAGACAGCGATGAATACTTCCAGCAAAATGAAGAAAGCTAACAAAAAAGAAAAGACGGAACAAAACAACAAAAAGGAAGAAAGTTGAAACTTTAAATGAATAAGGAGTACGAACAATGAACGAAAACCGAAAGTTAATTACCTGCTGTCTTCACTCATTGATCAGTTGATGAGACCATATCTGTGCCCAAACAATCCTGAAATGATGAAACTAAATTCAACAAACACAAAACATCCTAAACATCTTAAGCTTAACAATTGGCTAAAAGGTGTGTTAACAAAAGCTGACACTTATCACAATTTTTCAATAATCTGTCAAAGATTATCAATCGTCCATACTTTCTTTCGTTCAATTTTCTGTTTTGTTAAATATAACTGGAAACACCCGCCCAATCTCACCATAAAACACTCTTTCTCTCTCTCTCTCTCTAACCTTTCTCTACATGTCTCCGCACTCTTGAAATTGTTTTTTTTTATGAAAAAAGATTAATTTAGGCAGGTATTAAAAAATTAAGCTTGGGAAACAAGTGGTTTGGTCAAAACTATTTCTGTTTATTGGCCTGTATTAGGTCATTTCTTCTTATCACTAACAGCCTACAACCTTTAATCAGCATTTATTAGACAAACATTCATGTATATTTTCTAATCAGAAAAATACTTGAATAACGTATGAGCGTTCGAAGCGACTAAGTCAGGGAACAAGTGAATGCAACCGCTCAGTGGCTTAAGAAAAACGAAAATGAATATTCGTATTCGAACTCTCTCCGTTTGAGAGATAGTTTATATATAAAATCAGAAGGATCTAATTGAAAAAGAATGCGACTCTGCATGTCGAACCTCATGTTGTCATTTGTTATCATTAAGTGTGGTCAACAGCTGTGATAAATGGAAAACGGACATCTCTACGACAAACATACTAAGGAATTAGCATGTAATCATATTAGTTGGTAGGGTTGAGCACCAAGAAGGAAGGAGATTTTTTCCAAGTTTGTTATGCGAGTAATTGATAAAACTTTTAAAGCTTTATAGTTTATGATGATAAAAGTATTTACAAAATCAAGATATATATGTATATACATAATAATAAAAATATGGTAACCTCTTCAGAATTATTACAGAACTTGGAACAACCTTGTAATACCCAAGATATTAGTAATCATATGACAAGTTTAGAAGTTAACGAAGTGAAACCCTTAATACGAAAATCACGAAAATTCAAGGACTAGAATGAAAAGATGTTTTCCATATATAAATTAGGTGAATGGGAATGAGTAAATATAACACAACCTCAACTGATAAAACGTTCAACTTTTGATTAAATTACTTGTTATTCACTAACACTAGCAGTCGTAGATGGGGGTGAACTTGTGGCAGTTCGTAAAATGATATGAGCCAGACGAGACCGACCTATGCTGGTTAGAGCCTCAACTACAGATGGCCATTCCATACGGGCCGCTTGAGCAAGAATGTAACAACCCTGAATGATAACTGGTAAGTTGAGTCGATTTGATTTCTCATAATACCACATCTTCTTCTTGGAGATAAGCGACCCATTTTGCGATCAACTCTTTAGGATCTTCCAATCCCATTTTTGCATAAACCACACTCTTTGCCCAATGCTTCTGTGACTGGAGATACTTACATGCATCAGCACCAGCTCCAACAAGGAAAAGCAATTCTACTCCATCTGCAAGTTTTTTGTGAATTCTCTCGAAACTGAAACTGTTCAACAAACCCTCAATCATATCTGATGCGATTAAATTAGTGGCAATGAGTTTAATCAGAGACCTTGATTGTTCACTATCTTGACTTGAGACAAGTAGAGCAGCCTAGACGTAATTCGTGTCATAAAGAAAATGTTGATTGGTATACCTTCATACTAGCATGTCGCAAATCGGGACTGGCAATTAAGCGATCAACTGCTCTTTCCTAGAAAAGATTTGGATATACGAAATATTTTGAGTAGGGATACTTTTGCTTTTCCACCTGTCACAACAGCTCTTTCAACAATTCTGCTCTCCATGGCATCGGATGCAGCACAAGCTGCACAAGTAACTCTGAGTTCTCTCTCCTTAAAATTCTCTTTACGATGTTATTTGAATGAGGGCACCTTAAACACGTCATTCGGCCAGAAGAGTTGAAGAACGGGAGGTAACTGTTCTTTCTTAACTGATGGATCTAATGCAAACTTCACAATCTCAAGAAGCAGATATCCAAATCTGTCGCCAATGAATCGGGAAAGTAGAGATTCGTTAGTCACAGAAGTCAAATCAATTTTGTCTTCGTCAATCAGAGGACGAGGAGTCTTTAAAAACGGAAATGAGAGAGAAGACATTTTAAGATACATACTTTTTTCTGCAAAAGCCATGACACTGAAGGAACGTCGCTCTGTCCAATGTCGAAGTCGTTTACAATTTTTTCAATGGCAGAAGAATTCATCAAAATTGGAATATCTGAGTTAGGAAATATATAGGAAACAGAGTCATTGATACCTTTTTCAGCGATCGAGTTGTTCTTCGCAGAACTTGGCAGAAAACGGAACACGTTGTCATTCGTTAATAGGATTGGAGAAATTCCACAAAGATCCATATCCAATGCAGCTCTTGATGATTCGATACTCACTTCTTGTATGCGTACCAGAGCTTCAGTATCCCAAATGACAAGCTCTCTAGAATAGAGAGACGACTTGTTTCCAAATGATATTTTATGACTACCTCTGATGTAAAACAGCCAACGAATGGTCTCCAGCAAGACGAGAGAAGCACATCCGTAAGACTGGGAAGCGAGATGCACGAATATGTCGCGATAGCTTGCGACCCAAATCCCAAACCTTCAGAACACAATGATAAAGCAACAGAATATTGTATGCTCACCGCTATTCTTCCATCTGCATCCCCCATAGCCAACATGTCGTCCTTCCATGCCATGCTTCGAATAGTCCAGCCTCCACTCTTCCACTAATAAAGATATTACATACTAGAAGTAAAAATGTTATCACCTGAGTGTTTACTTCCTTTCCATCTTTGACGTGTAAGCCTTTCACAGCAACGTGGTAGAGTCGATTTTCTGAAATTTCCATAGCTCAAGCCGACTGTATATCTATTTACCAGAATCCAAAACGACTAGGTTCTCTCTGTAAACGCTCTGACAACTACTTTCTGTCATTTTCATTCCATGATGCTTACTAGACCAAGCCTGAGAGTAAAACTTAATGAGTTCACCAGGAAAAAATTGAATACCATATCCACTATCAAAGGACAAGTTCGACTCATTTTGCGTAAAAGACGGAAAGTTTTCAAATCCCATATTTCCAGAGGTTCTCGTTGAAACGCCAACGCCAGGTAGCAACTATAAGTACACATAAACTCCAGCCCAAAAATCAAATTCCCTACTGATAATAAGACACTCGCACCAAGCTAACCGGTGATTCATCGTACTCAGGTCGTATTCTTCTGCTTATTCCTAGAGTTATAAACGTTTGATGGATAAGAAATAGACACTGAACCTGTTCTGATATCGGTAGCGTAAATATCATTCCTTACTATGTGAGTAGTGCTCAAAGCATGGTTGTATCCAGCAGTTAGAATTGTGTAAGCTCCGCCCCATTCTAAGCTTCTAGAAACAAATTTGTAAACAGGTACTCTGAAGCGAAATATACCTTATCGGTGATGATTGTACATAGAACTCCCGCAAAACTTTCGAGTTGAAAACTTCGACTAAATGTACAGTGCCTGCATGGGTACCCACAGCAGCAACATGCGAAGCACCAAACTCAGAACTTGCTTAAGTAGAATCGGTGTATAAACAGAAAATGATGTTATTTTTACCAAAGCTATCTTCTTTAGTTTTACCCAATTCATCCATTGGTCTCATTCTTACACATCCAACGGTGGTGTTCAAAGATCCTATGAAACCAGTTTGAAACAGTTTGAGGGATTCAACGGACTTTGTGGATAGAGTACTGTCAAAAATAATGAAGTTCTCTATCGAGCTTTTCATATATTGGACAGGGACGCCATCAGAACTCTGTAGTAAACGAAATTGAAATTATTGGAATATGTTTCAAAGTACCAGTTGCCAGAAAACCATTTTTCCACTGTTGTACAAAACAGCCAAGGTTGATTCTGTTATTGGACATAATGATGTTCCAACAACTTTTTGCTGGGCACTATGTCTATGAGTTTCAGAGCTCACAATCTGAATATCCAAATAGTAATCAACCAGAAAGAAAGAGATACCTTCTCAAAGTCGAACCGTGCATCAGCCCGGTCATCATTAGAACAGTAAGTTCCAACTCGTAGAGTAACTGAACCATTGGATTGGATGGAGTAAATGGCATCACGGAGAGAACAAGAATTCAAGGAGACTAGGTTAGACTCCATCTGGGTTTGGGTAAGAACTACACATAGCTCTGTGTCAAAGAGCATGAGCTGGAGAAAACAACAACTAGAGAGGAAGAATTATTTCAACATACTTGATTGTTTGCAAGAACCAATAACGAATTTTTGTAAGCCTTGTGATAAGTGAGATATTGAACATTATTAGAGATAGAAGAGGTCTCGTTAAGGTTGGCGAAGAATCCATTATTGAAAGGCTCTTTGTTCATGCTTATATCACGAACTATTACCAAAGAACATCCCGTAGAAGAAACTGAAACATCATTTCACATGCTTGGAGCTTCTTCGAAGAACTCACAAACAAGTTCCTTATTGTTGAACGGGTCTAAGGCCATGTTAAGAAGGTTGTGAGTGTACGTATGTGACCAAATTTTTTCCCCTTTAACAGTGTTCCACATAACTAATGTATTTCCGGAATGAAGAGCTAATAAAGCGTTAGTAGAATCCATATTTGAAGAATACCATGTCATTGCTGAAACAACACTTGCGAACCGAAGAAATATTCTTCATACCCAAGACATTGGTCCCCGCCAAAACGAATTGAGCCTTGCATACCGCAGAGAAAGCATCTGTTATGAGAATATGACCCCCAATATCAGAAGAAGCTATCAGGGTACTATTATTCTTGCCAAACTCTCCATAAGTTGAAGAAGGTGCCCAACATATCTTCAACAGGAAAGTAAATGACGAGACATTTCACGGAAACCTTACGTTCTCTACAGCGGCTGAATGATGCTCGATTGTTTGGATTCGCTTGCAGGTTGAAACATCAACTATGAGAATAGTATTATGCGATCCATAAGCTATAATTCCTGAAGTATTCCTGAAATATTGGATGACGCATGATAAAATTCGATTACGAACCAATCTATACAAAACTTATTACTAGGATGAAGTGCTCCAGGCAATGATAACGGCATATCTACTCTATTAGACGGAAATTATGCTGATTATTTCCATATATAGCTTTTCGTGTTAACAAAGTTGAACTAACAAGCTACAAATACATGCGGGATGTCGTAGTTTGAACGGAATCCAACGGCATTTATAGCAACGGCTCATGTGTCTTCGTGGCGAGACCATTTCATGACAGACCTTTAAAGCTTTTCCTCTAAAGCTGTTCATATAAGGATGTTGTTTTGAATATTTCGTCAAATGAAAATCAAAGATATAAACTAACTGTTTTGTTTATGAAATTCGAAAGCTACATGAAATTAGAACTTCTTTATTTGCTCCTATACGATCTATTCATATTTTAATCTGCATGTACAAAACAAAATAAAAAAAAAGATATGAGTCATCAGTTCTCTCACAAAAAATTGAGAAACGTAGATGAAATTTAACCGAAATGTCAATGGCGAGCGGTAGAACTGTTTTCTTTTTTTTCGGAAGAAAGGGTTTACGGGACGTCGGGATATAAAAAATCTAAATCTTATGAGTAAGAATACAACATATACATCTGAGATGATCACAAAATCAGTGATAAATGGAAGTAGAAAAACTTAGTAATCGAACCGACAAAATTATTAGGGGAAGTCAATGAAGGGAGATGAATGAAGAACCCGAGAACGATGTGATGTCAAACCGGTGTAGGTGACGAAGGTGACCAAGAAAGAATTATCATCTGCAGGAGGAAGTGGGAGCACCAGATACAGGCAAGAAGCTGTTTAGTAGCGATAAGTGCCACGTTCATAAGCATGGTGCATATCCACTTCATCATACTCATCAAAGCCATGCCGGTCGTTCAATCGTTGTTGCTGCTGCTTCTGAATCTGCTGTTGTTGTTGTTGCTGCTGGTTCATTTGTCCGTAATACATGCCGCCAGATGACATGGACGACGTAGGCTGAACACTTTTGATTAGAAAAATCAAAAAATTGTTTTTCGTACCTGTTGAATATTGATTTGAGGAGCCATATTGGGACGAGCTGTAAGAAATAACAATTTAATTTATTGCCTCCAAGTTGAGCTACCTGTAACACCAGCCATTTGCTGATTCATGGGACCACCCATCATTCCTAGTGAAGCACTCGATGGCTGTGATTGTAACTGAATTCCTCCGTTTGAGGTCATACCTCCACCAATACCAGTTCCCTGAATTTTTCAAAAATCAAAACTTGAAACGGCACAGCACATACCTGCATCATTTGGGCTGGCGTGAAGAGTGTGCTTGGTCCTCTGTTCTCCATAGGATTTCTCTTAATTCTAGGTGGACTACGTACAGGAGGATGGGTAGCTCTCCAATAAGCTTCCATAAAGTCAGCTAGATGCTCACAAGCATCTTCTAATTGATTTTCATCAAGCAAAACATCGAAGAGCTCCTGAAAAATCTTTTTCATGTACATCATAGATAGAATTCATACCGGTGGACATTGAGCAAGTTTTTCAGCTGCGACCATTTGAACGTTCATATTTCTACTTTGTGATTTACTTCTCGATTTGATTAATCGTTGAAGGACCTAGAGTATGATGATTAATAATGATATATTCCAATGATAGTACCTTGGGTGAGCTAATTTTTATGTACACATGAATAGGAGCTAAGCTCGTTTTTGCTAATTGAGATGGATGATTTATAGTATCGCAGTCAAGGACTACAAGTTGCATTGAACGAGCTAATTCGAAAATACGCTCAATCTCAGCCTGGATTTCAGCTTAAACATTTAAAATTAGATAAAAGAGATCAAATTGAATTGTAATTACCTAAACTATTGCTCGATCTGGAATTAGCTCGTTCCATCAATGCTCTTTTACTAGGATTATTGAGTAGTGAACGTTTGGCTAATGAAATATCAGCAGTTACTCTTGTAATAATTATTCTGAAAATACATGTACTTATTTTATTCATTTTATAGAAAAGGCAACAAACCTTCCTTCAAATCTATGTTTTAAATAATCAAAAACGGCTTTCTGCATCATGTCTGTTACCTCGTAACCTTTCAAAGATGGACCAACTAATACAACCGGTCTCATAGATGGTACTACATCATAAGGCGGCACATTTTCTTGCTAAATATTAAAAACATTATCTCAAATGTTAGAAGTTGAAAAATGAACCTTTTTGAAAATAAGCTTCTTCTTCTCCTTTGTTGGAGGAGTTGTGACTATGTTGGCCATTTTTGGAGCATTTAACTCTTCATCGTCTCCTAACATGACATTGGATAAGAGATGAAAAACATTGAAATTTGAAACCTGGTGTTGGTGGAGTTGAACTTCGAGAACCACTACGTGGCATCATATTATCCAAATTACCTAGATTTGAAGTTGACGTTGATTGTTTGCTGAAAGAGATGCGATTGTAAATTTGTCTGTATGAAGAGGAAATCTTACAATTTTCCTGCTTTAGCTGTCTGTTGACGCAAACTTTCTAACTTCACTGGAGAAGGAATAAAACCGAGATCATGCCCTTCTTTGACTAATCGTCCAATCCACCAATCATTATTATATTTCTGAAAAAAAAATTGTTTGAATTGATTAAGTAGGCTGGTGCTCAGGAAGCAACCGGTAAGTGCTTTTGCTCATCTCGTGAATGAAATCTATTACGATTAAGAATCACGTGAACCACGTGAAAACTGCGGCGTTAATATTGATGATGAAACAAACGAACTTCTTTAATATGGAGGAAGTCCTTAATTTTGAACGATACAGCACAACCATGTACAGGTGAATCATCATCTACTGATCCATCATACTCTACATTTGTACATACAGCAAAAGCTACAGGTTTATACTGAAAAAAGGTTTTATATTAACCATTCTAAAAGAAGAGTCTTACTTTAGCTCTTTCAAGCTGGAGGGCGGCTTGACGTTCTGCATCGCGCCGAAGTGTTTCTCGGTTTCCAGCTTCCAGTAAGTCATCATCATGATGACTGTAGTTTGAATCCCCACTTCCCTGAAAGAAATATTTATATTATTGTGTTATAGAGCAAGACAACTAACCCTCCTGCGGTAGCCAGACATTTGGTCGAAGTCTGACCGCCGTTATACGAGAGCGGCTGAAAAAAAAATGGAATAGAAATTGAAATTTTTTCAAACGATTCTGAGTAAAAGAGAAAATCAAAGCTTCAAAACTTAAACTGAATGACAATTGGAAACTGGTTAGTTAGTATGAAAAAAAAGAAAACAAAATGAGAGAGTTAGAGAGAAAGAAACTTGGATAAAAGAAAGCCTCATCATCAGGTTTTTGCTCAAGCCAGACTGGCGAAAAGCAAATTTGGCAGTGTGGATGTGGACTAATTGGCCAAATGGCGATGCTGTCCTTGTACATTTTATTGGCAAAATCTCAAATATACTAATGCGTAAAGTTAGGGTGAATAAGGTGAAATACGATAAAAATGAAGAAACATTCGTGATTGATTGAAAATGAAAATAATTTTTTTTTTCATCAATTGAGTTAAATACAAAGGTAAATGTCGAAAAACTAATAAAACTCAAAAGTTCTCGGAAGCTGATAGCGAAAATATTGTGAAGCGGGGAGGGAGGCGCAATAGTAGTAGGAAATGAGTGAGCGACGTGAAATTTGTTGGGACGCAGAAGCGATGGTGCTGGAAGTCAGATGTCTGACAATGCTTGTTGCTCGTGTTTGTTGGAGTCCTGCGTGGAATGTGTTTGTGGGCTGTTTGTAGCTTTCTATATGTCTATGTTGTTCAAAAAAAAGGAGAAAAAAATGAAAAAGTGGGGGAGGAAGATACGAGGTTGAAAATGTGTTATAGAGGGAGAGGGGTGGGGGTAAAGGGAAGGAAAGAAGGAAAATAAATCATGTGGATGGATTTGTAATAGGCAAGATGAAACCTCAAACCAGAAAGTTCGATGAGTATGGTTAGGCTACTACATGCTCATATATACAACTTACAAAGCATCATGCGTGCAGAGAAGTGCGAGAAGCAAGTACTAGTTTTTGAGGAAAAATAAAGAAAAACTCGAAGAAACTCGGATGAGTTAGAGAGAGAGAGGAGAAGTTGCAATATGGAGACGAACGAGGCTGAGACAAACTAGGGAAAACAACAACAAAACTGTTTTTGAGATAGAAGCGGTGCCTTGGAAACAATCTGGGAATAAAAATCAGAAGTTACTAAAAGAAGGTAAAAAAGAAAATGAAACTTGGTCCTTAAGCATTTGAAAAGGGGGAGGAGATAAGGCATTTGACGACAATGAAGACGCCGATCAAATGATTCAAAAGAAGCCGTCAGATTTCCGGGGCCAAGCGCGATATCTGAATGTGAATGGAGCAGTTAAAGAGCATACAAGGAAGACAAATGGGAGAGGACGTAAGAAGTGACGAAAAAGAGCATCTGGAGTTGAGTAGAAGAAACTAACAGTCGTAGATTCTCTACATACTCAGAGTGAAAGATGAAGAGAAAAGAAAAAGGAAAGCGAGGTGAAGCTGTGGGGGGAAGAAAAAAACGTAAAGCATTGTGTCTTTGACGACGGCAGTTTCAAATGAATAACAGATGCGACAAATGGAGCAGAATGGAGATGTAAAAGCCAAGGAACGTAGAAAGATTCTGAAGAAATGACAGACAGCGTGTCCACTATGTGCCCACACAAGACCACTATCTTGAGGTTTAAACATGAAAAACAAATTCAGAGGTAACATGCTGAATAAGAGCATTGGAAAGACTTCACATACTCACTCACAGGCGCACACACAGACACACACTCACACACGCACACACAACCAGAAATAATGGATTAGTTTTGGGATATTTGTTCTCAAACAGAATATGAAAATTAATAACAAAATCTCCAATTTGTAGGTGTCGATGACGTCAACGGAAGAAGGTCCTTTTAAAGCAACAAAGACGAAACAAAGGAGAAAGATAAAATAATTATGTTATTGTCTTCTTTCATTATCAACCATCCAATTAGATTTGACGTCAACGAGCACGACAGTTATTTACCAATCACAAGTGGACTGTTCACAGAATGAATCTTTTGCTCCATAAATCAGCAAATAACTTCTCATCCAAGCTTCGTCTTCAGATCTAAGCTTGTACGATGTGGACATCGTCGGTGTCGCAAAAGAATTTTTTTTTCTCTCAAATTTTTTTTTTCTTTACAATATTCATTTTTTTTTCAAAAAAAAAAAAAAGAATAATATAAATAAAAAAAATGTTTTTAGAAATAGATTGAATGAAATTCACGGAATTAATTGGCTTAATGAGAATTATATTTAACAACGGCAACGGCCGAATGCGAATGAGCATAAGCTATGATATCAGGTTTCGAGTTGAAAAATTTCAATAATTTCCACTTCTGGCTGTTCGGCTTTTGCTCATTGATTCATAATGAAATTACGTGTATATGTATCTTATATTGGAGAAAATATATATATAACTTATCATAAATCGATACGATTCTCTCAAGCCACAGACTATTCACACGAAAAATTGGATAACGATTGAGTTTGAATTGGAAAAAAAAATTTGAGTCGAAAAAGAGAAGAAAGGTGACTACGACGAATTAGATGAATGGAAAGGTTGTCGTCAATTCTATATTGGGAAGTTCGGAAGGAGAGAAGGGGGGGGGGGGAAGTCGATGAGGTGGTGGTTGAAACGAAGCTTAAGAAGGAATAAGAAATAACTCAAAATTTTCAAACATCAGTCTTGCTTCAGGCTATTTGAAGGAGAAAAGAATAAAGAAGCGAGAAGAACACTTGAACTTATTCAAATGCAATATCAGAATTACAAATTATTCACAAAAATGAAAGTCTTGATCGTCTATAGCTAATCCATATTGTTATTATGGAGAAGCTGGACCTCTGAATAAAAAAAACGATGAAGTATGTGTATGTTGATGCCAAACTCTATGTTGAAAGATATTAGGTTGAGGTAGACAAGAGAGGAATCGAATGATGAAGGTGCAAGAAGAGGTGCATGGACGATGACTAGGGGAGACAATTTCAGTAAGAGCTAAATATGATTAAAGTTTAAAGGATGGCCAAACACACAAGAGCTTCATTGGTAAAGCCGCTACGCAGCCGCTTCGCGTCATTCCCTTTGGCTGTTAATAGAAGAGGCTGACTGCCGAGAGAGAGAGAAAGAAAGAGAAGCCGAAGTTGGGACGATAAAGCACACGGGCAAAGAGATGGAGAGTAGGAAGAGATCGGGAAAAAGCTTTGAGCTTTCGAAGAGCTCAGCAGATGTTGCGACAGGATCGTAGAGAGTGCGAGCGAAGACGGAGAGAGAAGACAGATATGAATACTAGAACAGCTATAAAATAAGAGACAACAGTGAGAGAGATACAAGTTAGAGAAAGGATTTAAAGCTTCAAGACTACTAGCGGATATAGTTGGAGGACGGAAAGAGCAGTGAAGATACGAACAGCTAGAGAGCAGACTTAAGCATTGAGTGAGAAGAGAGCCAGAGAGTGGGAAGATGCTAGGCTTGAAACGAGAGATGGAGATGGAGAGGTGATCGACTTGCGACCTCAAGCATGGGCTCGGCTGCTGCTACAATTCGGGCGGACGGCAAAGAACCCACACAAGAGCAGGCAGAATCAGCTCCGCCGGCTATTGCCTCTTCTCTCTCTCTCTTTCTCTCTTTCTCTCGCTCTCTCAAGCAACGTCTTGAGTCTTTCTCTTGGACGACTCTTTTTGCCTAGTGCCGCAAGAGACAACCAAAAGCAGACATATACTTGGAGCTAGTGTCTTTTCTTTGAGTCGTCGTCTGGGGTTTCTTGGCTTTTCCCATACATCTTCCTTCCTCTTCCTCTATCTTATTCTTCAATGATTCCGCTAAGAAAAAAAACGACAAGAACTACACACACACATGCCAGCTGTAGTACTAGGTTATTCGTGTGTTCCTCAACTTTGACATTCATGACAAGCCAAAACATACTTACTGAGCATTTCTCATCATCCATTTTGACGTCATTTGTGTCGTTCCGTTGATTTTCCAACTACAAGGATATTCCTACATCGAATAAGAAACATCATATGCCGTGCACTAAACGTAGCACATTCAGATCTTCCATATGATCTTTTCTTCCTTGTATGATTCATTTCAAATACGATGTGTGAAGATCTAGCAAAGAGTTGGCTAACAGCCGATTCAAATCATATTGTATATATAAAGAAATAGAAAAAGAAAGATAAAGATGAAGACAAAGGAGAAGAATCGTTTTATTTTCGGTTATACGGAGCATTACGTGTAGAGAGATTACACTTATCAAAGAGTTCATACTAATCCTGAGTTATCTGCAAGAAAACTGAGAGAGTTCTGCTTCAATGCTTCTCTTTTTCTCTTTTTTTTCATTTTTTAGTTAAATTTGATTAAATTCACTCAAATTCTCTTTTTTTTTCTTCACTTCTTGCGCTTCTTCTTCTTCTTGTTCAGAAAAAGTCCACGTCCTTGGAGACAGAAACAAGTATAACTCCCAGGAGAGTAAAGACGTAAGCAGAGCCAAGAATTATTAAGTTAGTCCGTCCCTAAACACAAAAATATAATTATAATAATGTGTTTTTTAGTTAATAATATGAAAATTAATTAAAAAAAAGGAGAAGAAGAAGCAGAAGGAATCATGAAGAATTGAAAAGAGAAAATAATATTTGGTTGTCAAGTATGCTGAGGAGGGTGGGGGAGAGGAGGGAAAGGAGGGAACAATCACAGAAGGGTGGGGGGGGGACGGCAAAGAGAGAAAGTGGGAGAGAGGGAGAGAGAAAAAAATTTTGCTCTTCAGCAATAACGAAAGGTATTGTCACAAATGCAAATTGACATACGGATGTTTGGTGCTTACCTTGATTTCTTTGAAATATAATGTGCTCCACAGAGCAATCACAAATCCAGGAGCCATTACACATACGGGTGAAGCTATTGACTGACTCAATAGTTCATTGCATAACATGAAAAATACAAATCCTAAGCCCATGATGATTCCTGACGCAAAACATGGAAGAATACATTTTGTATTGAACACGGAAGTTTTATATCTGTAAGCATCATTTAGATGCAAAATAATTAATTTGAAATGTATACTTGATGATCGAGTAAGCTATACATATAGTTAGTGATGTTGCCAAAATTCCTGACCATATTGGAAGTAGATAAGCTGTATAGCTTCTTGGAATATCGGGATAGACCTCTGGATGAGACTGAAATGCAAATCAATTACCGTAATCTTCAATATGTATGAGCTTACAAGCATATAAGTAATAGGTGTGACAAGATTACCATAGAAGCATCCAACTATAGCTGCTGATGAGCATAATCTTAAGAAAAATATAATTGAATGAATGAAAGACTATCGTAAGACTGACAATAGCTTTGTAACTATCGGAAGATGATGAGCTTCATCGATTTCTTTATTATTGCGTAATGCTTGGTCGGATACTTCTTCTTCCTTTTGAGGATAATAAGCCTAATATAAGATATAATTACCTTTATTTTTTTTTCATTCAAAAATATATAAAACAAACTTCTTTTTCTAATTCCGTTTCTTTATTCTCTTTGCGTGTAGTGACAGGCTTGATGAAGGAAAAGCTCAATCCTCTGAAGGGTTTTCACATTTTGAGTATTGAAGCAATGGGGGTGAAGGGAGTAGTAGGATTGTATAACATACCCAATGATTAAACATATTATTCCTATATAATTCATTGTAACACTTTTTGGTGCAACGGCTTCTAAACCAAAAAGACCGAATCTTCAATATCGATTGAGTAAGGTTGAAAGATCAACACGATTATTACCTTTGTGTTGCCCATCCCCATAAACAACTGAATGTACTCCATATCAATATGGCTAAGCCCATACCAAGTTTGTTCATTAATGGAATAGCACATGCATTACCTTAGTAATATTATATTGAATATTTAAGATTGTTTGAATCTACAGTACCTATACACCATAACGCCCCGCCAAGTAGAGGTTGTGGATAGAACGAAGGTATGCCACAGAGAACGTGATACACTAGACTAACTAAAAATCCTCCAAGACAGATGAAAACCTGAGCAATAAAACCTATAATAGGATGTCAGCTGATGATTTCAGAGTGAATGATTACGAACCATCACCAGCTGGAGCATTCTTGACGGGAACAAATACAGAACCAAAGAAAATGCAAGTTAAAATGGAATAAGATAAGCCGAGAAGTGTATCAGACATTCAACCTGAAAATGGTCAACATGATGAGAGTTTAACACATTTCTGACATATATGGAGGTACGACAAGCTTTTATACCGACATTTTAAGACTTAAAACGAAGGGAATTTGCATTGGTTGAGTTCGAGGCGTCCTCTATTTTGAGTTAAGTTGATTGAACTCAGTTCAACTTGAAAACAGTTCTCTTATCACGAACTTTGCATAAAAGGTCTATCGAATGGAGATTTTTAAAATGTTTTATTCAAATTTTTAAAAATTTAGATCAAAAACGAAAAAGAAAGGCTTTGAGCACGTGGTGTTGTACATGAACATATTCCAAATTAAAGCTTACAAGAGGAAGTTGATGATGTGAACAGGATCCATCATCATCAACTTCATCGTACTTAATTTTTATAATGAAATAAACATGAGGAATGTTTCAAGATGATTATTTGTTGTATCTAATTAGCCATAGAAGGTATAATCAGCATTCGGATCATTGATAGTCTGTAATGTGATGGGCGGCAGAATACCAGTAGCATCATGATGAACGAAACGTGATGTGGCTGGTGATGGTAATTCACTGAAATTAAATAATTCTTATTAATATGCTATCTGTATGATGATAACATACGAATCATTCATATGTCCAGCTTTTCCCATTGGCTTTTGTGATCTGTATGGTTGTCGTTGACGATGTCGACTAGATGTATGTCTTTGCTTCTTCTTTTTACGTTCTAATTTCTTTTTGAATAAGTAACAGAAGAAGCCGCATATGAACAAGAAGATAGATCCACAAAATACTCCAGCAATTACAATTGTCTTATCAGCTGAGCTTATTTCCAATTCGCCTAAAGTTCAATAGAGATATTGCCTTTTCACATATGTAAATGTATTTTAAACAAACATCATATTATGTCATGCACTCTATATAAACTCAAAACGGTTATAGTCATTTGCGTATGTGCTGGGCTGCTTCTCATCTATCTATACATATATAAACATATGTATATATATATAATAAACACATCAATCAAAAGACATTTAGACAATATATAAATGATTATTATTTTCTAAGGAAATATATAATCACAACCGTTCAGCGCATTCAAACAACATACATCATAGATATATCATCTGAAGTGATGAAGCTCAATACAGATATCCGCATATGCATAAACTAATGAAAACATTGTCATCATTACATGAAGAAGAAAAAACACTTTCAACATCAAACAAACATGGGATGCTACATATAATACATGAATAAGATTGATTTCTTAATTATTAAAAGAAACACGTATAGCTGATGGCATCAAGTAGTTGCTGTGCAAACATAGATTTCAGTATAGATCGAAAATGGATAGAATAATGATAGATGTTGATAGACATATTAGTTTTTGAGATGATGATAAGAAAATGGATAAGGATGAGGAAGACGTGGACACAGACGTAGATGATGAAGACGAGGAAGAAGATGAAGAAGAGGATGAGAAGGAGGATGATGACGAAGACGTTGACGAGACAGATACAAGAGAGGAACCGGAGAACACAGACAGCCAATCATATACTGTTGAACGCGTAGCCAAACCTCAAACGTATGGATTATGGCAATTAAGCAATAAATAATAAACAAGCATTATCATATCATACACATTATCAATCTATTAGCAATTGACATTAAGCTTTGTCATATTCTTCAATATTCCAACTTCCGTATGTGTCACACGCAAACAACTATCAATAGAACAACAGTTTCCTTTCTCCAGATTCAAATTATGTAAATCGTATAATCCTACTGGTGTTAAACATGCATACACAAACAGCTTATTGAATTACTTTGGTAAAGAGAACTTCAACTTACAATGGCTTTCATCAGTATCATCATGTGCTCCACAATTGTCATCTCCGTTACAACGCAAATCAGCACTTATGCATAATCGCGAATACGTACACAAGTATTCACTTGACGATGAACATTCGGACATTTCTATAAATCAAGACAAAAAATGGTTTTGTTTCATGATGTCTGTATCATTCATACCATTCACTTGACGGACTTCAGTCCAAGTCATATTGAATCCTTTCAACCCATTCACCTTATCAGGGCTTGTGAGAAAACTAAATGATTTCATATAGGTATGATTAGTTTAAGCTTCTTGCCTTATTCGTACAGTATTGTTTTGAGTTACAACTGGTGCAAAACTTGCTTGATCAGTTCCACAGTATTCTGTTCGACTAGCGCCAGCAACACGTATAGCAGCCTTTTGGCAGTTTGCTGTTGTTGCCGTCATTGCTCCTTCAACTTCCATTTCGGAAATTGTCAATAGCAGCTTGAAGAATCCATTAAGAATGAAATTGAAATAGACTGGTATGATACCTTGTATCCTTCACGAGCTATAATCTCCCAATCACAATGTACATCTTTTGTATATTTAATAGGATAATTTGGAGAAGTTAAACTTCCAGTTGGAGATGTAGCCGATGCATAGATTTTTCGACCACATCGATTACCGCCATGCGTATCTATAATATTGTTTTGAGTTGTTTTGCTGTTGGATGATAGATAAACATTCTAACCTGTGGAAGGTATGTCTTCTCTGCGCGATGGCCGTATCTCATACAAGGCTTTAAACCCATTTCCTGTACCAGATGAATCAGAACTAAAGATCACGCGCATTTCATGCGCTCCGAATGCAGACACAGTTGGACCTGGGAATGCACCAGCACAGTATCTTTCTGTGAATAATTATAGCAATAGAGTATAATACCTTAGAGTGCATACCTTGTAATGCTAAACGTTCTGATCCGTCTGGTTCATGAAACACATCAAATATTTCTAACCAATCTTTACAACTGTAAATTTTAAAATGAAATACGGTTAACAGCGGGATCGGAAAATGGAATGCAACATATCTGTGCGTGTACATACCTTTCATCTTCTTCAAAAAGAGCAAACTGCTCAAAATAAATGAGAATTTGTTGTCCAGGAACACCTTGGATATAATACGAACAATTGGTATCCAGAGGATACTATAAGAAGATTTTACATGATACAAAAACTTAAATATAAACTTACGTTGGCTGGATAACGTGGACTGTTGAAAAATCCCATTGGACTACGAAAACGGAATAGGCATTCGTTTGAGGTTCCCATAGGCTCACCAGCTACTCCAAAATCTGTCATTAGAGATGCGAATCGGCTAACGTTCTGATAACGGCTAACCTGTTTTGAATTCAATTTTGGCTTTGAAGCCATAAGGATTCATATCATCATTGATAATTTTATCCGTTGTACCGAACTGAATAACCATGCGTGGTCCTTCGCTCTCATAAGGTCCCAACAGTGTCGATCCTGTGATTGTATATAATTAATATTAAACTCTACAAAACAAAGTACTTGGTGGAATGCGCTCGCAAAGTGTTGTTTCAAAGTTTTGGTCATCAGTTGTGGATAATACTGTTTTCATGCTAGATTCAGAGGTAGCTATACCAACCCACGCGACCGGACAAGTGATGTCGTCACCTGATGGTATAGAGTTCACTCTACAAATAAAACAAAAACTTATTGATATACTTATCTAAGCTTACGCGTCAGCATCGGTTGAGAGAACAGCCAATTCTTCAAATGTTACAATAACTTTTTCTAAATTTTGATCTCCTTGTAAGCCATCCAAAATATAAGCACAAGTAGTATTAGCAGGATACAGATTGGGAAACTGTAAGGTACATGAATGAACATCAATCTTCAAACACTTACAGCTGGACTATGAATATAATGAATTGTTTCTCGATTGCTTTCAACACGAATATCACATTCAGTTCCTCGCATGTGAGTAACACCTCTTTCGCCGTTCACCAACTGAACGATGTCAACGAAACGTGTTGAGAACTCATATTCAATTACAAATCTACAATGATATATAAATGAAATATTTGGTTTGAATTGGAAGAATGTCATACCCTCGAGGATCAGCTTTGGCTGGGTTTGTAGAATTGAAATGAATGAGTAAGTCAGGCCCAACAGAATACAACTCCATACGTTGTTGCAAACCACAAACCTTAACAAACAACTATTCCAATAATGTTATAGTTAATTACTTTTTTAATTATAGGATCAGTTGGTCGAGAGCCATCATACAAGGTAACAGAATCATATGGACAGCTAATAATGAATATCATTAAGTAAATATGTAATTAGAGCTTAAACATACTGTTCTCCACCAAAAAATACATCAAAATCTCGAAACAGAAGACGAATTCGTTGACCACTACGACCTCTCAGAAGATAGGAACAATGAAAATTCTGAAAAAATTATTAAAATTAAGAAGAGAATTTGAAACATCCGAATAACCTTTGGATACGTTCCAGGATATGTTGGAGAGAAAATAACACCTTTCTTCTTATTGGAAGGCTCAATTAAAAATGTACACATATTTTTACTATCAACCCGTCGACCCGGAACATATTTCGCTGAAAATGAATATTGAGACATCAGAATATGTGACTGTATGCATACCTTCAGCAATGAAAGAGTATTTACCACGAAAGCCAAATTCATGACTACGTTCACGAGCTCTTGAATGAAAGACAAGAACAATTACACGGCGTAAACTATAAGAGATTGTAATGTTTTTTTTTAATTAATAAACAGTATAAGAATATACCTAATACGGATATGTGGAGCTACAGAGCCGCAATAACGGCCACCTAAAGAACCAGCGAGAAGATCTGAATCTATACTCTCAAGTTCTGAATAAATATCAACATATTCTATCTCACAACTGAAAAAGAGAAAAACAAGTTTATAATGAATCAATAGAACAGCAACGAAGGATACCTTTCTGAGCTTCCTGCAAGCTGAAAGTGTTCGAATTCCAGCTTTACGCGTTGCCCTTGTCCCGCGACAAACGAGTATACACACTATAAATCATTATTATAACATTTATATGATGAATATAATCTATTAATTACACTCAATAATTAAAATTATGATATTCAGTAACCTGCAAATTACTCAGACGGGTATTATTATCCTTATAAAGATCATCTGTTGGTGATTTAGGAAGTATTGGGAATGAGAATTCACCCTTTGGCTGCGTTTCATCGAATACCCGATCACATTCTAATAAACAGCAAAATGATATAAAGACACTTCAGATTTGATAATGGTCGAAACTGTGTTACCCTTTGTTTGAACTTTTTAGCACACAGACACTATTTCACCCTGTCTCACATACACACACTCACACAGTGACAGTAGTTCATCGGACTTACTCTTCGTACTGCAGAACACCTTTTAACCAGAAGACCATGATCAGAACGAGCAAGCATGCTATAACCATTGTGAATAACAAGGCGAAAATGATATCGCAATCTAGAGCTCGACAAGAAGCACAGTCTTCTTTTGGCTCGGCTTTTTCCCATTCCAAGAGATCTATGCGTGTCTCAACGACTCGTTCAAGTGTTCGCATTCGTTCCATTCAGACAAAAATGTGCAAATTATCAGTTAAGATAATGAAAGCTAAGATTCTATAATGCTTCAATGAGTGCTTCAAAGGTGAAAACAAGGAAACGTAATGGTAGTGCAAGAATGGACCGTATGATATGCGGTGAATGATAGTATTTAGTAAATGAGTACAAAGTACAATGAGATGTAGTAAAGAAATAATCCTGAGAAATAAAAATAAACTTATTGATAGCAAATAGGAACTATTTGAAAAAGCTAATTATAAATTTTTTTCTGCTCAAGAGAAAGGATAAAATGAGGAAAAAGCTGAAATGTCTGAAGACAGAAGAGGTAAGACAAGCATACGACAGCCAAGTGCTTGCTGATTGATAGAATGTGTGACGGTAGCTAGTAATCGCCTAATGTAAATATATGAAGAGACAACAAGAAATTCAAATAAACGTCTCATCATATGGATGACGAGAGTTAAATTAAGAGCAGCAGATGTAGACAAGAATCAGACAAAAAGTGAGAGTATGAGATTCACTTATACTCGTGTTGATGTCATATCTTCGTCTGGATACTTTCACGTGATGACACACACACACGCATACACATCGTCCAAATGTACCAAAATGGAATAAAGTACTTTTATAATCATATTAAATCGAGAAAAAAAAACTGATTGTTGACATCAGATGGGGACATGCTAATAGACAATGAAATAGAATTAACTGAAGCTGCTAACTATATGAAATTGAATAAGCCAATATGATGTATCGTACTTATGCAAAAGCATTTTCATGTTGAAAAGCTTAAAAGGACTGTAAATGAGAAGACCATATGGTTTTTTAACCAATAAAGCAAAGACCAAGCTACTTCTTTGGGCCATCTTTCATAGAGCGACGCAAGCACAGATGGAAGTCCATCATCTTGTCTTTCACGTCTAGAGTCCGGCTTTTCTAAGATTATCGTTCGACGGCATCGATACTTATGCTTGTCTCTTTTCAAGCACCAACTATATGAAAATAGTGAAACATTCTATATATCTATTATTCATATTTAATAATTTCGCTAATCTTTTAAGCATTTAACGTCATGTTCTGAATCCTCAACAGCAATACTTACTCCAGCATAAAATAAATAAGTGTTCTTCTTCACCACTTGCTGGCTGAATTGACAAACATTACATTCATGGTGATCGAATATGAGGCGTTTCCTCTGTTTTTCCACAAGACAGGATTGTGCTTCATCCTTTTCCAACTACCCATGGGATTTAGCTTAGTTGACAGCTCGTTATTTCATAGATGGACACTGCCCTTGTTCTAGGTCCTCCCTCGTAATGTTGTGCTATTGCAGCATGTCAATTCGATTCGCTTTTCATAAAACTGATGCGATATTTGATTGTTTCATCATTTTCTGCAAATGATTCAATCCTCTCTCAACATCACAGCCACAAACGGCATTACAGCATGGATCACATGGCAGACTTCATCAACTGCATCGCCGTATACCAGACATCTTATTCACCAAGAAAATGAAAAAAAGAGAAGTTGCACCCGTTGCTCTTCTTCTCCCTCATAATCCAATCGAAAGTTAAACAGAATCAGTTTAATCTATGCATTAAGCAGATTCTGTTAGAGAATCAACAACTTTTCTATTAAATTTCAAATTATAATAAGTTGTTGAAGAAGAATTTTGAAAACACTCTCAAACATCATGTCATGCCCACGCAACGCAGAAGAGTAACATAGTTTCAACCAATATTCAAATTCCAATGCTTGAAAGGTAAAACTCACGGAAAATTGTTTGAGAACGGCTGGAAATGTGATGGGGTAAGGAGCAGAGGCATATAAAGAGGGAGAAGCTGAAGATGTTATCCATGTTCTTCATCAAACATCCTGAAACATCAATATAAGTTAAAGCTTAACAGATCATGCATGAAAGACAGGTATAGTAGTAAAGATCATAATAACAACTGATAGATAGGTACGGAACAAGCCGAATCATCTTTCAGAGTCAAATGTAAGTTGAAAGCCTACACCTAAGTATAATATGCTAATTTTCCAAATAATTTATTCACGTGAAACGAAAGAAGCGCCATGTGTGGCATTCAATATGTAAACTGAAGGTATTAAGAACTGAAACAAAACGAAAAAGTTCTGGAGATGATGGTTATAAGATGTTGGAAGCAAAGCGCATGATCGAGAAGTAGAGAGTGCATCAATGGTTTTCAACTTTGGAGGTGACTTTGAAGAAAAGCTGGAGCTAGTTGAAACGCAATTGGGGTGTTTGCCGAATGGGAATGAACTTTATGTTTTCCTCGTAACAGCTAAAACTTTTTTTTTCTTTTTTTTGCAAATCTTCTTGATGGAAGAGAAAGCATGTTGAGAAGTTACAAGAGAAATTCGTTTTATGTCAAAATAAAAATGCAAAAATCTGTGAGAAAGAAGGAAGCTATAATGAAGATGAAGCTCATGTACAACAACCTTCATCCTCATCATCATCGTCATCATCATATTAGGATGTGAATATGAATAAAACTGCATAAGCAAGTATGACGAACATCTTCATGATGTAATTGCACAAAATGACAAAAATGTTTCTTACAGAGAGAAAGAGAGATAGAAGGGAATGGCAAATGAGAGATTTGTAGAAAGAGAGATCGATGGCATTGGCCTTCGTTTTGGGTTGTAGGGTATAAGCATTCTTTAAGGAGAATTAGAGAAAAAGGAGAAAGAGGAAGAGAAGGGATTGAACTGAAGATGACAGAAGGTATTGAATGCTACATTATAATTCCGGAGAAAACATGTGTGTAACCTTTTACTGGAGCACTAGATATACATGTAAATAGTAGACTAAAATAAACGAAACATTTGAAACTAAAATAACGGAAGCTTAAAGCCGCCATTGAAATAAGGAACAAAAAATGAGATAGACATTGATTGCTTGTCATAATATATCTTCTAAGAAAGCACATGGAGGACAGCGCAAAGATTAAAAATTTGAGTCAAGTTGCATATAGATGATAGGCGATTATAAAGTAGAAGCACATGGAGGGTCAAAGAGAGCTTCAACATCACTTCAGGACAAGAAGAAACTAAAAGCATACACACATACACAAGAATGCAGACAAAAGGAACGTCGTGAATTTACGTCAAAAAAGGAGTGAAAGGGTCAACTAAGCTTGAAAAGCATTAATGGGAGACAGGAAGATGATGACTATAAGTAGACGGAAGCGATAAGAAGTAGCTCGGAAGATGAAGAGACTCAAAACGACCGCATGAAAAATAACATTTGAAATTTCTTTAACGTTATAAGCATTTGATAGAATAACATATGGCTGATAGATATATAAATATATAAATATATATATAAGCATAGTTAACTATATGTAATCATTTATAAATCTAATGCAAATCAATTAAGATATAAGTGTGAAAAAAGTAGTCAGGTCAGAGTTAAAAGACATTGACGACATGAGACAGCTATGGTCTCGAAACGAACCATCAACCTGGATATAAGATATATAAAGCATTTCGAAGAGATGTGCGAGAGAAAAATAAAGAAATAGATGAGAGATAAGCTTTAGCTACAGGCAAAATGTGAAATTCGACAGCTGGTAGTGTAACAGCCTTTGTCAGTATGCCAATCGAGCATTGAAATACTCATAGGAAGAGATAGAAAGAGTACACAAACATTCTGAAATGATTAAACTATGAAAAAAATAAGAAAATAAAAACAAAACTGAGAACAGTTTAATCATTTCCAATAGAAGAGAGAGAGAAGAGAGAGAGAAGAGAGAGAGAGAGTCAATTATCTATCAGAGTTAATAGCTCTCTATCTATCTCCCTCTCTGTAAGTGTGTATGTGTGTGACTGTGTAAGTTCTATTACACATCTACATAACGGGTACATTCAGAATAATGTAATTCAGTCGTTAATTGAAGGCCTCACTCTCACTTAATGGCTTTACTAGTATTCTTGTAAGAGATTCTTCAAACTCCCGCGAGAATAATCAGAATTCACAAGATTTCAAATGACCCCTAGACTTCTAATCATCAGAATTTTATTGAATTTTATATTATTTTTCTGAGCAGCAAGGACGATTCACACCAAAATGAAATGAGCATAATGTATAGAAAGAGTAATAGAAAGTAAGAGAGAGAGAGAGAGAGAGAGAGAGAGAGAGAATATTTCAAAGAAAAAAACAAATTTATTCTTTTTAAGCATTTTAACTGATTTAACGACCAGATGAAGCACATAGCTAGAAGCATAACTACTCTATATATCGGAATCGTCTTGTTCCAGTAAACATATCCAGAAGTGGTAAACATTCCGAGAGGCGAGTATGCTATACCGAACTTCAGATGTCTTTTACCTCAACCACCTTATATTATGTTATCTATCTCTCATATAGTTGAGAGGGGAGGGGGTATTGTGACCAGTTGTATTGCTCTAGGCAATCTTTACAACTATCTTTCTTCAACAAAAATTCTATCTCTCTCTTCAAAATCAATAATCTATAGCTTCAAAGATTAACAGACATCTCTCTGAAGTCAATGGTAAGCAAAATCTTTAACATTTTCTTTTTCTTCCTATCTTTCTTCCAGTCTAAAGCTTCTCCACCCACTCACAGCTTATATCTTTGCTGGGTTGGTGTGTCCTGCCATTTGCTTCACTTGCTTCTTGTTAACCAAGCTTCATCACCTTATTCTTTATCGAAAAACATTATAAATATTCTATTAACTCATTGACATACCATATGCCCGTTTAACAGTTTCTCAGCTTTCATACATGACTCATATTAAACATAAACAAACGGTTTGCTCCTAATATAGATGTTTCCGATTATTCACGTACTTCATCCGCCTCTAATGTCACTGTTTGACAAAAACGCTCAATTTCAACAATAGCCTTAGCATACTCAAACTAGTCTCTCTCAGTTCAGCGTTTCTAATACATTGAAATAACTTAAAAATCAAGAATCTAGACGCAATCATTTCGCCCCCGTATACTCTAACCGCCTCATTCACTAATTCTAAATTTCGGTGCTTGCAAGCATCATCTAGCATCCATCTATGGCGAACGTTCTCATATTCAAACTTTTTTAAGTTTTTTGAAATATTGATTAGAAACTCTTTTTCATTTTTCTTTTCTGATATTTTTGTTATTGAAGAGAGACAACAATCATAATCTTCGTTTTGTTTCTTCGAATGACGTTTGCATTCTGCTGTCAACTGATGAGGCATTCCATATAAAGCATGGATGAACATGCGTTATCTTTTTTGAAGCTCAATGCCAATTTTGCATGCAACCAAGACAAGCTGTTTTTAACGTTCACAAAGTGTAACTTGAACGTGCCCCACTGTGCGCTTGAAAGTTGACCAGCTGGCTTGATCTAAAGATCTTTCTCACATCAGAAAATCTTCTACAATTAATCGATCCATAGTCTTCTCATTTTCCTCCCTTTCCCACATATTTCTTCATGTTCACTAAAACTATCAAGACACATCAGTACTTCATTGTCTTTTCAAACATTCTCGCTCTCTTACTTCAAATTAAAAATAGCTTTTAAGAATGACGGCAGCATCTCCAGTGCCATCCTCTCAATCATATCAGTATAGGAGTGAGACACGGACTAGCCATCATGGTATTCAGCTTAATGTTGTGTATGTAGAGGAGAATTTTTTATTTTTTTAGATAACAGAAGCGATTCTCGCGCATCAACAATTCCTGATCCAGTCGAAAGACATGTGGCTAGATGGAGAAGTGAAAGTCGCAACTCAAACAGGGACAGAGTTTTCAAAAATGATGAAGAGCCAAGTCAACGTATGTAGCCATAAACATTCTTTCAAAAACAGACAAAAGTATCGCATCTCATTCTTTCATTTTCAGAGGATGAGATAGTTCATGACACACTGTCAGCACTGAAGCAAGACGTCGAACAAACAACTGAATTAATTAGACGAAAACAAGAACAAATGGTATATCGTATTATAGCTTGAAACAGTTAATGATATCAATTCAGCGTTTGGAACGTCGACAATTCCAAACAGAGATGGAAGTTACTGGAAGAATATCTGTTGAACCATCAGATGAATGGCTATCAGCTCGCTTAAGAGCTGTATCTAATGAAGACATGCAAAACACTCTGGGAAGAATCAAGAAAGATCAAAGTGATTATAAAATAAAATGATAAATACTAATATTTGAATGTTAATACAGGAACGAACGCTGTAACAGATACATTAGCTGCACTTGTATATGATGTAAATGCAACAGCTGAGGTATTACGACGTGGAACTTTAGGCAGAAATAAGGATGCTAACAAGAATGCTCAAAAGGAGGTATACTCAACTACTCGTAATAGAAATGAGAATACTGAGATTTAGAAAATTGAATACCATTTGCGTTTGACACCACAACCAGATGAGCCCTTACAACACAGAGCCCCTTCAAAGCCACGTATGTTACATTAACATAAGCGAGATTATATCAATCGCTTGCAGCAATGGAGGACACATACACCGTTGATGAAGTTTCTCGCGATTACGGAGTTGAAATGAGTGAAAGCCAAACAAACAGCTTAATGAAACGTAGAGCTAGATCAGAGACACCTCGCCGAACATTACAAATTGAGGTAGCCAATAATGTGTTGATTAAAACAATATATTGATATTTAAGGGATCACCTCCCCCAATTGCTCCAGTAGTCTGCGCATACTGTAGCGAAGAAATTGATGGAGCCATTCTCACAGCTTTAGCTCCAAATTCAGACCGCGCTCAAAAGTTCCATACCTATCATTTCATGTGCACCTACTGCCAAAAGGTAAGCAATCAAAGTTAAATCAAAATCCGATGCGATTGTACGATTCACTCACTCACTAGTCCAAAACATTCAAAAAACGAATACCTGAGTTGATCGGAGGAGTTCTTCTTCTTGTTGTGCACAACCGGTCGCCGCGGTTGCATTGCTCAAAATAGCGCTTCTCGCAATTCAAAAACTTTTCACGCGCGTGGACCGCACGTACCACGTACATTTACATCAAATGCGCGGGATGTATTTGATTTTGAATAATCTGTTCGTTTAGGCTTTGACCATGCATGGTACTTATCGTGAACATGATAAGAAGCCGTATTGTCATGACTGTTTCTATCGCTTGTACAATGGTCTTCAATATCAACCAGATGAACATCAAGCTACAATTGAAAAGCTTATTTAATTATCTCCAACTTCTCTCTTCTATGGCTTTATAAAATTTAATAATAAGACAGTGCCTTTGATAGTTGATGACATCTCTCTGCTGTACATTGTTTAAATCAAAAATTGTAATTTCTATTTGAATGCTCATGTGTATTCTCTGTTCTATTAAACCAAATCATATAAAAATGAATGAAAATTTTATTTTCATGATGAACAAAAAAAAAAGAATAAAGTTATTAATTATTATTATATTATTAATATTTTAAAATTATAATTCTAGGTGCTTTGACGACTACAATTATCATTTTGACTAAATTAAGTATTTTGAATAGAGGAAGGGAAGATGAAGATGATGAAGTATGATGAATAGACAGAGAAGCAAGCAAAAAAAAATCTTTTTTGTTTGTTTGTTTGACAATACAAGAAGAAAATAAAAATTTCGATATGAATTGGATAATCGATGTGATCCAATCATAAATACAAATAGAAATATATATATATATATATGTATATGTATATATTAATAATGAGTGGACAACATGTTCATTTCAGAATCATGTTCTCTGGTTGAAGATGAGCTCTACATATGGAGAGAAGATGAAGCTGAAAAATCGTACAACAAAAATCATTTTACAAAGTCAAAATGAAACAAAAAAAAAAGCTTGTACGATGAAAACCGTATGTAAAGAGACAGAAGTGGATGAGGTGCTGGGTGAACACACATATTAATGTTCAATTCAACATTTAAGTAATGAATGCCTGAGGCGAAATGAAAGAGCTACGAAGAATCTATATAATTGATCTTCGTCTAATGAAAATGAAATGAAAGGAAAAATGTAGCACCGGACCTAAAACAGAACTGAAAAAGCACATTAAAAGCGAAAACCACTTCAAATATGTAACAAGAGACACATTCCAGGTTTAAACTCAAGCATAAGTTTCGGGTTCTGCCAGAGGAGCTTGCGGTAACAGTAAGTAACCGGGAGCACTTCCGGTGTAACGAGGAGGAGGAGCCTTCTCATGGCTGTATGGATGGGAGTGATCTCGACGCAATCTGGTCGTAACAGTGTTTTTAAGTCTCTGAAAATATAAAAAACATAGATGGGAAGGAAACACTAAGCGTACTTGTCCTTTGGTATTTCCAGCTGTATCTCGGCAACAACATGCTTTGAGTAAGGCTCCAAAGAAGAATAATGGTATAGGAATAAGAGGAACGATTGCACAAGCAGCTCCTACATACTCGCTCCATGGCCAAGCATGAATTGCTGGAGAGAACGAACTGAAGTCGTAAGACATAGCGTTCAGAACAGCAACACCCTGTCATAAAGAAAAGTTAAGTGAATTTGTTAATATGAACTTACGGCAGGCAAAACAGGAAGAAGATATGTGAAAAGAAGGATAAAGTGTCCCAAACACCAACAACAAGCTCTTCTAAGCATAGTGTGGAGATCCATTCCCAGACGATGAGCGCCTAGAAGAACATTATAACAAGGAAGAACATACAGGAAACTTACAGTAGAACCAAGCAGTGGCAAATAGCTCAAAGGCCAGAATAACGAAAATCGTGATGTACTTCATGAAGCCAGTAACAAGTTCATAGGCATGTCTTCCAGCTTGTGTTGAGAAATAGAGTGACATGGAAAAGACGAGTCCACAAGTGAACATCGCTAATACGAATCGTGGGAAACATCTAGACCATTTCTCGCCAAGAGCATCTTCCAAGGTAGAAAGTACAGAAATAGAAAGGAGATACTGAAAAGAAGAGTATGAAAGTTCTTATAATGGTAGACTTACGAAAACATTCAGAAGTACGAAAACAGAAGCAACCAGGAACAAAGCTGACCAGAGCTTGGTGTTTGGAACATATGAGAAGTATGTGAGAATATGCCACATTTGGTTTTCTCCTGTACATAATTGATAAAATCATCTTTGAGTTGAGGAACAAACCTTTATCCATCACTTCCAAAGGACTTAATCCAGTCTTCATGGATACGAATCCTACGAGACCAACGACAACAGCAACCTGCATTGCAGTTAGTACACAATGACCAAACACGATCAGAATGGAATCTCTGTAATAGTGAGTAATGAGCATCGTCTAATATCTCATTTGCATACCCAACAAGATTGTTGCTGCGCTTATTGTATGAAGCTATAGAGATGAAAGCACCAAAACCAATGCCGGTAGCAAGAATTGCTTGTTCAACAGCCAACTTCCAGACCTTTAATAAGAAACTTATAAATCTCATGTTTTCAGTGATATGTACATGATAGTCAGCTAGTCGGTTCCAATCGGTAGCCACCCAATAAACGTTCAGGATTTCAGGAAGGCCTCCTAATGTCCAAGAGCGAACAAACAATGTAAGCATTATGCTGAAGGATCCCATGAAAAAGAAAGGAATAACCTAAATAGTGATCATCAATAGAGAAGCTTCTTTTGAACATACCTTTCCGAGCCATCGAACACCAAAGCAAATAGCCGCAAAAACAAGGAACCAAACCAATCCTTGAGCAGCTAACAGATAGTATTGGAACTCTCCGAACTCGACAACAGAATCAGTCGGATTGTCATGGAAAGTCATGAACTGCATAAGAGAACTTTGGGCATTAACAACATTCAGCTTAGTCGAGAATGTTGTAGAAGAGTTAGCTAATGCTCCAGCTTCCAAGCATGGCTGTGAAAGCATTTCAGGGAAACCAAGACAGTTTAGCCATGGCAATCCTGGATATCAAAATAATAAAGAGAACATAAGTTTTAAATTTTACCTGGTCTGCCTTTCTGTACAGTAATGACCAGTTGGAACAGGTATAAGCATAACCATGCCAAGACTCTAGTCATACAACAGAGTACAAGGAGTGAGAACAGTACTTGTGACACACCGACACCTTAAACGATTGGATATATGACTCTTTTTTCCGGATGCGGTATTACCTTTGAAAACAGGACTGAGGCTGTAAAAAGCAGAAACAGGAGCGCGTCCTGTTAACTGTCCTACCGCCAACTCTAAGACAATGGTTGGTAAAACTAGAGCAAGAACAGCAGCTCCATAGGCAGCAATGAATGCAACTGTAAAACACATAGAGATAAGGATGATAAGCTTATAGTAATACAAACCTCCTCCATTTTCGAGAATGAGCTTAGGCAGATTCAGCAAATTTGTTGTAGCAAACACATAAGATAGTCCAGCTACTAAGAAATCAATTTTGAAAGACCACAAGTCTCGCCATTCCTCCACCAGATCTGACATGCGCAAGTTCGACCAACTTCTCTCCTCAAACCACATCCTACAAAAATAGAAATAATAAGTATTTAATAACATCTAAGCCTTCTTAATAAAGATATTTTAATATAATTTCAAATAATGAATACAGTTTATGAAGAAACAACGAAAAGAATAAGAAGATAGCACTCTAATGCGATTGTGAATAGAAAGGAGAAATAGGAGAAACAGAAAAAAAAAGTTAAAATGAAAAGAAAAGCAACCGTTCTGTGTGCCCAACACATTTGATTTGATGAAAAGTAAAAGAACATTGGCATCATCTATTAATTCGTTACAATTTCTAATATGAAATTGATTCATAGACGAAAAGACAAAAAGAGAGAGAGAGAGAGAGAGAGAGAGAGAGAGAGAGAGAGAGAGAGAGAGAGATATATGTGATGAA
>CALQYR020007456.1:415634-442830 GCA_943334845.2 Auanema sp. JU1783 | reverse complement strand
GCAGATGTGTATATGAGAGAGAAGAGAGAGAGAGAGAGAGAGAGAGAGAGAGAGAGAGAGAGAGAGAGAGAGACATATATGATGAAAAAGAGATTGAAAAGAGTGTTTATAGGATGAAAATAGAAAGCTTTGTACTACAATGTATGTGTGAGTATAATGGTTCTAAACTTCAAGTATAAGTCGATTAAAGCAAAATTCTAAATTTGAATCAAAGCAGCTTCAAGCTTAATCATTAACTATGTAAATAATGAATGAACATCAAAGAGGCAATTATATAAAACAAAAACGAGAAATAAAGAGAGAAGTAACAAAAAAAAGGAAAAAAAAAGAAAATGAAAGTTAGAGCTTAAAGCCTCGTGGCATTGGAATGATGAAAGAATGAAGTCTGATTCAAAAATGTTTTTTTCAGCCGTTTGTTAAGTTTACGAAATAGAAAAAAAAATTTCTGTTTCTTTAAGAGAAAGAAAAAAAAATTTTTTCTAGCTGTCTTCCGAGTTTCGGTATACAAGGTGACGAATAATTGAAAGAGCGGAAAGGAAGCAAAGCTCGAGCAACTCGAGAGCAAGTAAGGATATGCAAAAAAACAGAAACAATGAGAATAGCTAGTCATGTTTTCAACGAATGCTTTTAGAACTAGCAGAATAGGAAGACGGCGTGAGAGAAATGGCAATAGAAAAGTATCAGTGAGGTATTCATATTCTAAGAGAACAAGCTTCATTGCCGAAGCGAAAGCTTATTATCGTTTGAAGAAGAAGAATGACAACACAAAAAAAGACGAAGAAGGAGAAGAAAAAGCAAAAATGGTTTTCAAACGAAATAATTCTATGACAGCAGAGATACAGTTTGATTGTGATGATGACAGAGCCTGCAGCAGTAGTAGCTGCTATGTGTAGCTGATGATGTAAAATATAAACGAGAACCATGACACATCAAGAGATATGAAACCTATGACATAGGACAATTGGGTATGTAAGTAGCAAGAACAGAAGCTTATTGGTATTAGTAAATGATTCGAGGAATCAAAAGAAAAAAGAAAAAAAATGAACTGATGACGATGATGATTACTGAGCACACATTCAGATAGTTCCAAGAAGATTACGAACGTCAAATCAACATGAGAAAAGAAAAAGAAAAAGAAGAAAAAAAGAAAAACAATAAAGGAAAAGCCTGAATAATGACGAGTTGAACGGATAACAACATGACGACAAAATTGGTGTTGTCATTCAAGGAGAAGATTTTTCAAGATGATAATGAAATTAGAAGAAATTGAAAGAATGACAAGAAAACGTTAAAGAGAAAGAGAGATGCTTATCTAGTTGCTATCCAGCTCAGGTTACTTCGAGCATTCAATGTTGTCGGAAATAAAAAGGCAGAGTTTAAAGAAAACAAAAAACGTTTGTCAATTGAAGAGAGTCAAGAGAGCTCACAGATGTAAACTGTCTCAGGATTCCAAACGAGGTTGGAGGAAGAAGAAAAGAAAGAAAGAGAGGGATTGAGTTATAGAGAGTGGGAGAGAGAGAGAGAGAGAAACATGGGTTTAGAATTCACAATGATCGAAAACAGAAATCAATACGACCGTGGTCAATATTGAATCACTTGACAAATCAAAATATTTATGAACGCGCAATTTCATTTTCGGCCAAACGCTCCTGATTCTTTCAAGGACGGTAATAATCTTCGAATCTAATAGTTTTGTCGCTTTTTGTTTTGTCTGTGTATGTGTTAATGAAGAAAAAAGAAGATGAAGAAAAAGAAGAAGACAAACTCCTCCGTACGATACACATATGGTGAGGATAGAAGAATGCTGATGTGAAGAGAAGTGTGAAAAGTAAGGCCAAATTGAAAAACGTTGAAACACTGAACTGTACCTGTTTTACGATGAGAGAAAAATTCCGAAATGAATTACTTAAGTTGAATCCGTATAAACCTTCATTCAACTATGTAACACAAGTTCTTTCACCCTCAACTGTTTGTGCGAACCGTATATCCGACTTTTCAACTGAAAAAAAAAATTTTTTTAGATTAACATCAAGTTGACTTAAATTTCAGACAAAGCAAAGAAGACGTATTGCTCAACTAGAATAAGAGAAATACTAACAAAAGCAGTAACCCAACATCTAGAAGGTACATGACAAGTGATGTATACAAGAGTTACGCTTGTAAAGAAAATGAAAATTTCATATTAAACAGAGAGAAAGAGAGAGGGAGAGAATAAGAGAGGAGCACAATATGAGAGAGAGGGAGAGAGATAGGAAGAGAATCAAAAAAATTACAAAAAAAAACGGAAGTCCATCAGAAGATGATGATGATGACAGGAGGACTAGTAGCGAAAACAGCCCATGGGGTGAATGTTAAGATATCAATGTTTCGAACACCATGATTGTTATTGGGCGATTACATTAGATTTTGGGAACAGACGAATAAAACGTAAAAGTAAAAAAGGAAAATGCAAGAAAAGAGGTCAGATGGTTCAATTCTCATCCACAAAATGCTTTGGTATTGTCTCTCATTTTGAATAGAAGACGAAGAAATGGGTTTTGACGATCATTTTGAAACAACGAAAAGTATGAAAAATGAAATTTGTGATGTTAAATGAGAAGAAGACAAGGATGAAGAAGAAAGAGAAGAGGAAGAATAAGAAGAAGGCAACCACGACGAAGAGAAGAATGAGCATGTGAGAAGAAGGACAAGATGATGATTTCTTCGTCACTTTTTTTTATGAAAATAGAACTGAACTGCCGTATGAGGATATGCTAAAGAGAAAATGAAAGAATAACAATAGAATTAGCAGAAGTTGTCGAGAAGCTTTTGAAAAAGCCAATGTTGGAGAAAATTTTAAACATTGTAACCTTAAAACAGCCAAACAAGGATGAGAAGAAGAACAAAAAACTTTTCCTTTTCTCTCCCAGATAAGGGCATGATGGCGTGAGTGCTTAGCTCAACCACCAGTTGCTGGAAGATGGAAAAGAAGAAAGGAGGGGGAAAAAAAGAAGTAAGAAGAATAAGGAAATCAATGCGCTAATGCTGGCTGAAGCTAAGTGGCGTCAGATGTGATTAGCTTAAGTAGAAAGTTGTGAACGTAAGTTGAACTACCATATTTGGATAGTTCAATGCGTAAGACGGCAAAAAGCAGACATGAAAATGAGCAAAAAGGACATCACACGATGATGGCAAAGCAGAAATGTTAAAAGCTTGATAGATCCAGGGATGATGAAAGTGAGAGAGAGAGAACTCTATTCAGATGAAAAAGATAGTATGATGATATACACATACATACTTGTCTGTGTACATGTGTGTATGTGCCTTTGTAGTAATAGCATTTTGAACAGCAAAAAAAAAATATCGCTCAATAAGAGACCTCTCAATAGAAAGTGGAACAATTGTCAAATAAAGTTAGTAGCAAGGCAACAGAAAAGACGATCTACATAAAGCGTGAACAGCATGGAGCAGGAAAAGAGGAATATGAAAAGATGATGATGATGATGAAGAAGACGAAGAGAAAGAGAGAGAGAGAGAGAGAGAGAGAAAGGGAAAGGAATAAAGAGAATTCAAAATCTATAAGAATTCAAAATTTTCCTTTTTTTCAGTTTTGACAAAGAAAAATGATTTTTTGACCGGAAAAATGGATTATGGGCTAGTTAAAGCTTGCTGACAATGTGAGAAAAGCAGCCAAAAGAATTGAGTAAAGCAAGCTTGTCAGGTTATAGACGCTTCAACATGCAGTGTACAGGTAAATCAGAAGAATAAAGAAAGAAATCTATGTGTTGAGAGTGAAAATAGCATTAAATGCATATTACTGAAGACAAATGGAGCAAAATAACCATTTGTGAGGTGTGTACTGATCAAACAGGCAGAGAAGTAGAGAGAGAGAAAATAAAATAAAAAATAAAAAAAGGTAGGCGAAGAAGCTGGGAAAAGTTGCACTCAAACTATTAATGCTGAAAGTATGTATGGAAAACAATCAAAATAACAGATAGGTCTATGATAAGAAATCGTTGAAATTGCAGCTGATATGAAAAGCCTCTTGTAATCTAATACAGCTAACATACACGTAGGGAGGGTTGAGAAGAAGGTAACACTGAATGCAATAAACTCACATAAACTGCGCTGTCATCGGACCTGAGGTCTGATGTGCAATGAAATAGAACGACTTTTGAAGTAACAAAAAAAAAGAGAAAGGAATGGAATAAATTATTTTTGACGCTTACTGGGTGTGTATGCGTATGTGACTGTGTGTGTGTCTGTCTGTGTGTGTGTGTGTGGCTATAATTGAAACTTGTGTATGAGAAACGTTCAATGTTGAAAATGAAAATGAAAAAATAAGGAAAAAAAAGAAATAGAAATGTTTCAATGAGAATAAGAGAGCCCATACACACACAAAAAACGTACACAGCAATCGGGTGGCCAGTATATTGACTTGGAAACAACGCTTGTCAGCTGTTCACAATGTGGACGATGCCGAACTTCGGACACCTTCTGCCATTGGCAAAGGTGCAATAGCCCAGAGCATAGGAGAAGAAGTGAATAAGAAGATGATGGAAAGACGAAGAGGATGGAAAGCAGGAAGAAGAAGAAGGAAAAAAAATGAAAAATTCAACAAATTTCATAGGAATATATGGCAATAACGTGAATAAGATGATCAATTCGAAGCAGTGAGCCGGAAACGAGATAACCTTACGTATAGCTCACAACATATATTACATAGATGATGTTATAGTATAAATATGATAAAAATGCATCACAATAATGTTAAATTTGTAACAACTGCATATATCTGTGGATGAACAGAGAAAGCTGGGGCAGATCGGTAAAGGATGAAAGGATGCTCGTCCAATGATCATCATCATAAAATCTGTCTGTTGCTATGCTATCTATGTCACAGAAGTTAGTTCTGTCATCAGAAGTACAACCAATATAACAACAAAAGCATTTTCTATGATAAGAAGAAGGATGAGAAATGAGAAGACGAGAGGTAGGCTATTCATCTCTTCTCAGCTATGCTATCTTAACTTATACAGTGATGAAGGAGGTTAAATGAATATATTGATTGTAACAAGTATGGAAAAAGAAAAGTTTTCTTTCTTCATTTTCTCATTTTCCATTTGAGGACAAACAACTTGTATTATTTTTGAATTGAATAGCCATTTTGGGAGGTGAGGGGGGAAAGGGAGGAGGAGGAGGAGGAGGAGAAGTCAGGGCCAGTCAGTCACAGCAGAAGCAGTAGCATTAACATCTGCTACATAAGCAAAACTATATAATATACAATGATGGAGATGAAATAAATTATGAATTTTGTTTTGACTCTCAAAATAGGAATTGAAGAAGGTACGCAGCCAGATGAGCAGATTGAGCTGCAGCCAGAAGCTGCTGATGAACAAAATGGAGATAATGAAGAAAGAAAACAGGAGAAGTGAAGAAATTGCACTGATTGAATGGATCAAGAGACAGAGAGAAGGGAATGAAGAGAGAAAGATAGGTAGAGAGAGAGAGAGAGAGGGGGAAAAGGGAGAAAGAGAAAATTATGGAAAAATAGAAGAGGCGACAATCAAAATAATAGGTTGCATAATGAGAAAGGAGGATTCGCTTGTTTTAGCTCATCACCCATGAATAAACGAAACGAAATTCTTTTTTTTTCTTCTTCAAAATACAATTATGCTCACAAGAATAGAAATCTTGTAAATTAGCAGCAACAACAACGAAACGAAGAAAAAACATCTTCGCTTAGATAATAGGACCATTTAAATTGTTTCAAACATGAATGAAAAGAAACTTTGTATCTGTGTGTATCTGTGTGTGTGTGTGTGTGTGTGTGTCAGACAGACATTAGCAATAGAGAGAAAGAGAAAGACACATTTAATGAACTAAATAGATTTCTTCTTGTATCTATCTATATGTACCTTATGGCCTGAGATGAAGTAACCGAAAAAAAAAGGACAAAAAACCTTTTTACTTCAAGACAAACCTGTTCAATTGGAACAGCACATACACACACATACCCATACGCACATGTACATACATTGGCTCAAATGAAATTTTAGAATATCGTCAAAGTTAAACTGGAAAACCAGTTTTAGATGATCATCACAATCTTCCAGTTCGACAATACGCAAAAATAAGTGTCAAAAACAATTTTGAATAAGTAGAAAAGCAATTTATGAACTATAGAAAATGGAAAATGGCAGCAGACACGAAAACGTGCATATATGGTCAGATGGATGCTATCTAAGCAACAAGACTAGAAAAGAAACAACAAAAATAGAATAAAAAAAGAGTTTTCACTGCCTAATTGAACTTAATTGTTGAAAAGAGAAAAAAAAAAAAAAGTATAAGAAGTAAAAAGAAAATAATTGACTAATGATGATAATGCTGGAACTAGAAGGAGACGACAATAATTTCATTTTACAGCCAGCAGAAACTGAATGACGAAAAGTTCTTATTTTTCTTTTTTTTTCAAAAAAATTAGATAAGCGAAACAGTGATCAGTTAAGGTAGCTGATGAGAAATCATCTAAGGGCACCTTCTTTGCAAAGCAACATCTTTAACATGCATTAGATGAAGCTTAACATTTCTTACGATATGAGCCCTCGTACATGCTCTCATGTGAACGAGAATAAACCTTAGTAAGGAATGCAAGCAGAGGAAGAAGAAAAAAGTGAAAATAAGAGCAATCGGATGATATAGGCGATGCTCTGTTGTCTCTTTCAACACATTTGGCTTTCATGACACAACAAGTGTTGACAGAAACAGGTAATTGAGTTCACCAACTTGTAGTTGACAACCTATAGAACGCCGATGTCTCCTTTGATCATCATATAAATGTATACGCAATATGATCATATATGGAACACGAACGAACATTTTTGGAAACAGGCTTTATGAAAAGTATTGCTTGAGACAAGAATATGAAAGATATTCAATAGAAAAGAGCATCATAAACAGCTGAGAAGAGGGGGAGAAGAGAGTGAGGGAGGAGAAGAAGTAGAAGGAAAGCTATGGAGAAGTATAGTTAGGTATGAGTTGAATACTTCACAGAATCAAGAAGTTCGCATCTTATACATTCCTTTACGAACTTCAAATGTTCATCTTCTACTTCCTATTTTGGAAAAAAATCTGAGGAAAGCGAAAGAGAGAGTGAGAAGAGAAATAAAAAAAAATTTGATTTGTTTGTTAGAATGTCAAGAAGTGTGAGGGAAGTAGTAGAAGTGAATAAGATTTTACGCGTAAATAGCGAATAAATCATTTGCTTTAAATGGACATACAAAAAGAGTAAAATGTGGAAGAGAATGGCCAAAAAAAAAGGAGAAAAAACAAAGAAAATTGAAGGAAAATACGTGCAGACAGCACGCATGTTCTAAAACTGAAAGTGGTCATAAAGAAATTGAAAGAAACAAAGTAATTGGATCAAAAAAACAAAACTTCCGTTTTGACAATCGAACCCATTCTCAAAACATGCATACATGAGACTAACTCAACTGCTTGTATTACATAATGAAAAAGCAAGCTAATGAGGAAAATGAATGAACCAAATAAACATACATATATGGATATACCTTAATAACAACAACAACGATTGTTAGGGAGTGAAGAGCATTGATTTTGACTGCTATGCCATCAACCCACCGGGCAAACAATATTTTATTTTAAGAATGAAAATGATGTTCACGTGAAGTGACGTGAAACATGCTCAACAATGACAAATGATGTTGCTAAGAGCACACGTAAAACAAAGAAACCCGAATAGGTTAATAGAGCAAAGGAAAAGCAAAAGGTGAATTGAAATAGGACAACACTGAAGCAGGTGAGCGGGTAACGGTTGATTCATTTTCCTTCTCTCTTTATTTCTCTAATTCTCTTGGCTAACGAATAAAGATGGCACTGCTACAGCTAGTCGCTTAAGCTTGATTGAGACACTGGTCCATTGTTTATATGTACACAACGAAATGAGAGGAAGAGATCAGGAAAGAGAGGGAAGGTTCATAACCAAAGGACAACAACCGACAGTGTATATTTCTGTCTGCTCTCCATCTCACTTGAACAACATCCTTCATTCTCTCTCTCTCTCTATACCTTTCTCTCTCTCTCTCTATCTCTCTCTTTCTGATTTTCAGATCATCTCACTCTTATATCAAAGAGAATCAATATAATTAGTTGTTGGATAACAGGATAAAAAGAATTTTTATACAACAAATACAAGATAAAAGCGAAATCTTGAGAAGCTGTCGCGACCTTTGTTCAAGAACGTCTGTATCACAGAGAAAGGAAAATAGCAAGATGTCATCCCATGCTTCTTCATCTGATTTTACACAGCGTAAAGCAAGAAAGGAGCACAACGTTGCTCTTTCTCATGATGACTGAGATAGATGAAGACGGCGATATCTTTCCATTTTCAATGAACAGAACCAGATTTTGCTACAACTCTCGATATTCCTTGAGATTTTCGAAAAATTTAAGCAAATCATTTCGTTTACATAATGAAATTGACATCTGATTTGCAAAAGCAAAATACACTTCAAACCAATATAATCTTCAGGAATTAGAAATGAATGAAAAGGCTAGATGCGAACGAATATGGAAATCAGGCATTACCAGTCGGTAGAGAAGCAAATGAGGAGACGCTGGTCAAAACCCTCGTAATTTCATGCTGACGAATCTTATATAGTCGTTTACGAGGAAAAAAAGGCGAAAAGAGATGAATTTGAGAGTAGCAAATAACTCAGAGAGAAAGTGAGAGAGAAGGAGGGAAAAACGAATGAGAGAGAGAGAGAGAGATCTGAAGGAATTCGTAAGAAAAACGGAAAATTGCATAAAACTGAATGAAGATGAAATTGGAATGATACAAAGTCGTACAATAGTACTACCTAGTCTAGTGAACTATAATGAGCTGCGGCTCGTGCAGTGCAATCGTCCAGCCTATTTACATGATGAGAGAATACATATGGTTGAAACGGTCCGAATGCTATGCAAAGAGAGCGACAGAAACACCGAACACCTTATATAGCAGTGCATGTGTATTGATGGTATAAGAGACAGCCATGAAAGTCGCTGTCGCAGCTTCCTTCTATTATAGATTTTTATAAAAATGAGAGGTCAAAGAGAATTGTCGGCATACTAAACTAAGGAACAGATTCATTCGGATGGCTCCGTCTGTCACCTCGCAAAATTTATTTCTCTCCAACCACAACTTTATCTAGTCGGCCACCAATTTAGGTCATATGCGAATTAGAATATCCATATATATTCTATATATTTGCAATATTCTAGATGAAAGATGAATCATTCAATAATTCATTTAAGTCATTGATTGAAGTAAGGTGAGACCTTTTCATCAATTTACCTCTGAGCGCCATTAGATGCTTAAGGTCAATGATTCAACCTCGTGTAGATTACCTTACCATTTCCGGCTCAGCCACAATAACAGGCTGAAGGCCAAACATGGCAGGAACTGCAAACATGACGAACATGAGGTAAGAGCATGTTGTTCAGCTCAATAAATCTATGACGGAACACCAGAATCACTTGAAAAATAGAATGAAATGCTCAAGTCATTGTTTGTTTTGGAACTGTTAGATATCAACTCGAATCCGTTATATATGAAGAAAACAAAATAAGAATGTGTGAAAATGCCTAATAGAGAAGAGAAAAGTTATTTCAAAAAAAAAAAAAGAAATCGTAAGCCTCTACGTAATTCAGATGATGAATAAGAAAACAAGGAAGATATACATATGTATAGGAAGACAGAGAGAGAGAGAGAAAGAGAGATGTAGAGAAAGAGAGAAAAGGGATCCAGAAAGATGTGACGACAGAAGGTGTAGTAGAAGGAACAATTGAGTGGATTGAAAAGAAAATTAATGTATTCCACAATACAATAATGACTATTCAAAAGGTGAAAAGAGGACAACATTCTCCTAACAATTATTCAAATTAAAGTAGAAGATAACCTACGATTTAGTAAAATAAATCCCAAAAACGATATCACACATACAGAGAGGGAGAGAGAGAGAGAGAGAAAGGAACAACCGCTATTCATTGCAAATACAAGTAGAAATGAGATAAGATGATATGCCGCTCTATTTCATATATTTAGCATATGCTAATAATACCAAAAAAAACCTTATGCTGACACATATTTCTTTTCGTTTTGAGACATATATTTGTTCATGTTTAACTCTTAGCTCATTCTATCGAAGCTTTTAGGAGCTTCCCATCTTTTCGACTTATTCTCTCATGAGTTTGTACATTCTCTCACTCTCACTCTCATTAGGAAAAGACAAGCATCATTGAATTACTTCCGGAGAATCATAAAAGGTTAAAATGTTGATCGAATAATTGGCAGTGGCATCAGACTAAGTAAGGTTCAAGAAATAGCTGCGCTGCTTCCAATATTAACAACGAATGAATCACAATTGCGTGGACATCGGTGACAGTCAAAACAATTGCACAAAAATTAAGCTTCAGGCTGCTTGCCATCGATGCACGGCTTTGGATTATTTACTATGGAAGCCGACGATTGCATACTCCATTATATGATAGTCAAGTACTGAATAATGGCCAATAGAACAAGAAAGTTCATGCTATGTGCCATAAAAATTATTGAACTGTTCTTCAAAAGTGCTTTCATGAATCAATAAATGAGTTTCAATGCTCAACAACGTCTTAGAGGTCAAGTGAGTATGCGAGCTTATGAAGGAACGCGAAGCATACAAGTTAAATTTACGGAAAAGGAAGAATGAACTTATGAGCTTCTTGAGAGCGTCAATGAAATTTCCATGATGGAACAATGAGCGATTGTGTACGGTTTCCGATTTAGTGACTATATTATGAGGACAAGAACACGCAAAGTTGCAAGACAAGACAACCACATCTCTCATCTTCAACATTTCAACAAAGACTTTCAAAGAATGAGCGAATTTTGAAGAAATTTTGACGATACAAAGTGAATGTTGTCAGCATATTGCAATAACCGAATTCTAGCTCAAGCACGAACTTCATGCAGGATCAGATGCAATTCGTATGGGCTGGAACCTTTTGCGATGTCTTTTTCAGCTTTGTTCATTTCCTCGAAATACTTATCATAACTTCCATATAAATATATTTTCGTGTTGTTGTCATCAACGAGATAGCCTAAGGCGGTTAAAGATCAAAATATCCAATAAAGTGTGTGATTATAAAAACGAAAAGAAGTTGTGGCCATAAAAGAAAGTCAAGCAAATAATTACGAGCATACATTGAAAATTTATGAATTTTTCAAATAAAAAAAAAATGAGGAGAGCAAATGGAAAGCGAGTCAATTTCAAACATGTCAAAGACTCGAAATTCAAGTCCCCTAATTAGGAAGAATGTAGAGAAACACAATTTGAAAAAGTCTTTAATACGATGCAACGTTCTCATTTGAAAGTTTGTTATGAGCTTATAGTGAGTGAAGTTATGGATCAAACATTCCAACAATGGATAGGATAAGAGAGATAGAAGGAGAGGCAAAGAGAGGGTTGAGAGTAAATAATAAGTAATATGAGTGAAATTTCATCTCAATTACTAGAAAAGGAAATATTATTTTGCAGCTTTTCCTAACAATCATAAGATGCCGTCTATTGATCTAATTAAGTGTTGCAGATTAAGATCTTATTAAAACTACAAATAATTAACCCCGACTCTTCAATGCAGTACCGCTTTCTATGACTGAATGGAACGGAATATGAACGATCATCAGATACCAAACGAACACAGCATGCGTGTGAAAACGAAGTGCGGGCGGCAAAATGAAACTTTCGAAAAGTTGACACAAGAAAATTTAAATGAATTGAATAAGTGAGCGACTGAATAGTAACACTAGTGACAAGCTGTTACGAGATGTCGTGAGAAGACTGCTTGACGACTGAAACCAAGGGAGACTACTAAGCGATCGTCGGAATGATAAACAAATAAGGTGAACATCGTCGATCAAAGCAAAATTTGAATACAAACTTGAAGAAGACACTTGGGGGTGCATATGAAGCTGTAAACTCTATTTGGGCATTAAACCTTGACTGATTCAACATAATTTCTTCAAGAAACTTCAACTTACCACTCACTGACTTCTTTTACAAGCCAAATGAAATAAACTCGTTGAGAAGCTTTTAATGAACAACAAGATATTTTATCTAACGGAGTTTAGGACTAATTGCCAAAACTGAGAGCTTCCCACAACTACTACCAACAAATTGCCGCAAACGAAAAAGAAATCTGGTCAATAGAATTCGAGAAAAAAACAACGACTAAAGGAGGCGCAAAGGGAGATTATGAGAAAAAGCTCCGATTGACACCAGCTGGCTCTCCAAAGGTTGTAGAAACAAAGATGAAAGAATCGACCACACAATAGATGATTTCAATATGAGCTGTCTCACTTCAAGCGTGTCAGTTAGTTGAAATCAGAATATTGAACAGCAGGTCTCCATTCAAATAGTTTGACGTAGCTTTTCTTTAGAAAATTCTATTCCATATCCAACTTTGCTTTCAGACAACTTGACATATTACTTTCGTTTTCCGGCTAGGACACATAATGGACATAGAGTGGGTATCTGCTTGAAACATAACCGACTTATTTAGACTCGGCTTTGCTCCTTCGCAGATTCGATGTTAGTTCCGAAGTGAGTTGATAAATGGCTGCTGTCGTCGAGGAAGAAAGATGAGAGTTAGTTTTTCATAAATCTTATCTACGCTAAAACTCTTTCATTTTTCAACTCCAGTCATTATGCTATTTTTGTTAAAGACGTTAAGCTTCTCAAGCGCTTAGAGCTAAACAGCAAAACGACAACATACGAGAAGCCACCCACCCCTCTCTCCCTTTCAATGGATAGGTTATAGACAAAACCATCAGAGCATTAAGTAGTATGAAGCTGACGCAGTACACTCACATGACATAAAAAGAGATTTTAACAATTAGGAGTTAGTTACCGTAAATAATTATGAGTGCGAATCCGTAATCATCTCGCATTGTCATTGCCTAATTAGGAAGGAAGACGATGAGAAAAGGAAGAATATGAGAGAAAGAGAGTAATTCAAAGCAATGAAAAGCTGAGAATTCAAAAGAAACTTTTTGTTTTTATTACAAAGTTCCGCTTTGCAAATAATACTTTTAAGGAAGTAAAAAACGATAAATTCATAACGCCCATCAATAAATGAAATGAACTTCATTCATATATGCAAGCGCAAATGAACTAGTAAGTTCTCGAGAGAAGAAAAAAAGAGCTAAGATAAGCCTATATAGCAAAAGAACGAAAGACGTGAATGTAAGCCAGAATGATGCTCCAAATGATGATGAGGTCAAACAACAACCAGCCGTGACTGTTGTCACATAATTAACGGGTATGGTCGCATGTAGTCTATATCCTGCTTAATATGCGCTAGGAAATAGGAACAATAACAATATAAGCAGTTATGAGAGAAGAAAAAGTAGCCAAAAAAGGATCAAAACATGGGTCGAAGTGTACAGAAAAAATAAAAAATAAAATAATTAAAAATGTACGAAAATGGATATGAAATGAAATAATATATGCAACCGTTCAGCTAGTGAGCTCTAATACGAAATGAAGCAGAGGAACGCACCTGCGCGCCAAAACTGTTCGTTTGATTTAGGGTGCCGAAATTGAACGTTAATTAAACTGGTATATATAGTAATGAATAAATCATTTTTCATTATCGTCAACTATAAAACGTAAAATGGAAAAGGTGGATTGGAAGAAGCAAACTGTTGGGTTCTGAACCAACAACAAATCAATTTCGTCCTTCTGTTGTCTTTCCGAAAATTAAGAGATTGCTCTCCATCCTCCCTCGTTTACTCTCTTTCTCTCTCATTCTCTCTTTCTATTTTTGACCAACATCCTTCTAGCCTAATATGTTGAGGCCGGCTGTCATGGGCAGTGGATAAAGAAATAAACACATGAAATGAAATGAGAGGACCATACGAAAATCAGTTTAGACATGGGAAAACAAGGCATAGTAGACGAAATATCCTTTGGGTAATAGGTTTTGGCTTGAGAATGCGGTTTTATCTGATGCTGAGCATGGCAGCAGACGGTTTTCGTCCGTCAACACGATGGATTATAGAAGCTGCCACGATGGTTTACAGGGCGAGACTCTTCCATTTGTGGATTTTGACCTTTTTCTCTCAATTTTCTTTTCTCTCTAAACACCACAGAAGAATTTTATTTAGAATGAAGAGAGCCATAGCAGAAGAATATTCGATAGATATAGATGGCTAATATAATTGAATAGAGGATCAGACATAAAACAAGTAAAGGGTCATCGCTGCGCCAGATGGTTGTACTCTGCTGGTAACAGGATTAGGCTTGAATGAAGCCATATATGGAAAATAAGAAAAATGAGACGACGGAAAAGGAAGAGCATGTCTATATGAGAATTTAATGAACAGATGAATCCCTCATCTATGTTTTTTTTTGTTGTTTGTCATTCATATCCGAGGATAGGGGCGAATGACGTTCTCCGTTCCTGTACTACTGGAAAGTTTGATTGTCAATAAGAATAGTCTTTAGATAGAGGTGGCTGCTGTCGATGAATTGAAGTGTATAGCGTTCAAGATTTGTGTAAGCATTTGGATACTTGACCAACACTTTCTTTGACAGTCGATTGAAGCTTAAGCTCTAACAATGACCATCAGCTATTGATTATGGGTGTTCGAATATATATATATTTATATATATATTATTTCATTTCTAAAAATGGTTATGATATACGATTACAACGATTGAAATACGTAACAGCATTCATTTCAATCATTTTTCATAATGAAAGAAGCTGCTCATCGCATTCACACAACTTTCATCATCTTTCATTCCTTCCTCAACTGAATCTGATCATAAGCAAAGGACTTCAACAATTCCTCTGAAGAAATAAATATTTGTTTAAAAAGTGTTGACTTTCTCTGGATACTCTCTGCTGATTACTTAATATTTTTCATTCTTTTCAACAAGTTCCTTCGTTACTGTTCATTTATTCCTCCCGATTTCTCATCTTCAGCTTTCCACTGGCCAGTTGTCTTTATTTTCACGTGTCATACAAGCTGTCGAACATGTTTTTTTTTTATTTTCAAAAATACTTTCATCATTATTTTGTATTTTAATTATACTGTATTAGGGAGATGCCGAAAGATGATTTGGAGCTCATTTCATTACCTGGACGAGGTAGAGCCGAATCTATTCGTATGATGCTCGTATTCTGCGGTCAACAGTTTAATGATACTCGTCTTACTATTCAACAATGGAAAGGCCGACGAAAACTACGTTAGTACACTTCATTCCGTTTATTCAACCTATGATATGTTCTCTATCGTTTTAGAAGGATTCAATGATGATACCAAGCTACCTGTCATGAAAATCAATAAAACGAAAACTCTAATTGGAGTTATCGATATCTCTCGATATATCGCTCTGCATTATGGTGATTTTGCATATAAGAAGCCTCATTTACATTTCTGAATATGCACAAATCGGTTGCATCTTGATCAAATTCACTCAAAACACAATAACATCATATTCTCATCTTCAGATATAGTCAGAAGTGTAGGGACGATGTTACCTTAACCACCCTTTAATGTGTATGTGATGAGTCATGAGTGAACATATTCTCTTTCAGGACTTTATGGAAAGTCTTCGGCTGATCAGGAGAAAATAAATGAAATAATCAATGAATTGGAGCAGCTCAACAGTCAGTTGAACCCAATTATAAGGGCAACGTTAACTAAGAACTATGAGCAACGAGTATGTTTTGTAACAGTTTTCTAGTATCTCATATCAATGCATAGAAAGCTAGTTGGGATCTTTTCAAACAACAGTCATTAGTTCCTCAATTGAACATTTATGAAACGAAACTTGCCACGTCTACATATCTCTTCAATAATACCGTGAGTAGCAGAGTTCATGTTTACCTCGATCAACTAAGCACACTTTTCAGATATGTTGGGCCGATATCGCTTTGATTGAGATGGTTACTCGCTTTCAATGTTGTTATGATAGTTACTTTCTCGCTCATTTTCCAAATCTCAAAAGTTACTGTGATCGTTTTGAAGCTTTACCTACCGTGCGTCCTTACATTCAAGCTCGTCCTGAAGCTGCTTACTTTTGATTTTTCTATTTTACAAGATTCTTCAAATTTGAAAAGCTTAAGCTTCTCTTCATTCTCACCTGCCGCTTACTTCACTATGTTTGCTATGAAACTTTTTTTGTTCACTCCACGAATGCAATAACGATGAAGAAAAAAAAACAGTTTTCGTTCAATTTTATGAAAGGCAAGAGCAGTTCATTTGACAGCATGGGGTTTGGAAGGCTTCATCAGTTTGATCAAACGTTTGCTAGCGAATAACAGACTTATTGGAGCCACGAAGACAAGAACGTCTCCATAGAATACCAGAGTCATTTCCATCAACAGTATTCTTGTTCTCTTCTTTCTGAGAAGTTCAGCTGGTAGAAAGGTAGATACAACCTGGAATAACAAAAACATTCTACTTTACATATTCATCAGCTTCTATCTTCTTCTGTATTTCAAATTGAAATGTACATGAGACTCCTCATTAGCATAAATCTTACGTGGCAAACACAACAAACAAAATCATTTTGCACATGATGATGAACGGTTGCTATTATATGATGTTCTTCCTCTTGTTAACTACATCCTTTCATGTTACCAAAGAAGGCAAACTTACACCGGGAATCATAGAAATTGTTTGAAATATCAAGAATATCATGGGCATCAAGCACAATCGAAGCTCACTCCGATTTATGTATCGAACTTTAATCTGAACCAAATTCTTTAAGTTTGAGCATTCAAGGAGCTTCTTATTCACTTTGCTGATGAAAATGGCTTTAATTATTGAAATGACAAGTATGAAGGATAAGAGGGTAGAATAGCATCCGTAAAGAGCAAAGTTGGTAAACGAATCTGTCCCTGAGAACTGTAAAGAAACAGATTGAATGCATTTGAACTGGCTTCTTACAATCGTCGATGTTAGATCATAGTAATCAAACTCATAATCGTAGATATAAAAAGATTTATAAATAAGAATATCGAAATCCAAGGCTACTGTACCGAATATGGAGAGAAATACCGACGGCACAAGCAAGTAGCTCCATATCTGAACATATGTTGTTTACACTCACAGCTACAGCTATTCAAATCAACTTTTTCAATTTTTGTAGGATAGAGTACAGCTGTCAAGCGATTCAGACCATATAAAACAAAGAAGTTACTCTCAATGATATAGTAATGAATGAAGAAGAAATGAAATATTTCCAATCCATGTATGGAGTTGTGGGAGAAGAAAGAGCTCAAAATACATTTACCACATATCATATGAGGTAAACGATAAATGAATAACTGGATTAGATAGAACAAACCACTCTGCAAAACGTCTGATCACCATATATGGGATGAAACTTACACAAGCACTATGTATGAGATAGAGTCGATAGAAGGACGATTGGAACTGTGTCCAGTGCTTACAAATGATGAAAGTTACATAAAATCGAAAAATAATGAAGGGAATTCCATAAAAGAATAGAATATATCGAATCATGATACCTTTCTTCTGACTCAAAATATGAATTACTGTCTGCCATTAGATCACAACAAGGCGGAGAAGTATAAATGGATGTTTGGGAGTGCGTATACAGTTGTGGCCAATAATGTTCGTCACCCCCTCTCTTGTAAACATAAAAAAACAACTTTTCCAATTTTTTGAAATTCCAACCTAAAACCTTTCTCCAAAAATTTATTAACTGATGCTCTTACACACGGAGCCAGGTGAGTGAGTTGAATGAATATTTTGGAATCGAGGCTGCAAGTCGAGTTAGAAGGAACCAGTACAAATCAACTGAACAGTTTGTCGACTTTCTGCTTCGGATCGACTCGGCTTCAAGTCGTATCAAGTTGATTCGAATCTTCAAATGTTGATTCCCACTCAATTTGGGAGAAGCCTAATGATATGCAAATTACAGTGTGTATGTGATACAAGTGATTGATTTGTAAGCAATTTTATTAAAATTTTCGATTTAACATTCTTTTTTCTTTTCTTTTTTATAACATATAAATATAATAAATGACATCATCAATACCTTGCTTGAGAGCTTCTTCAAAAGACATTTTCAATGAAAAGAAATGTACAAAAAAAGTATAAAAATTATTAAAATTGATAGAAATTTACATGGTCAATCATTGAGATCATTATTAAGAGGTTAAGTATCTGTTTATACATGATTTGATAAGCTTTAAGCTTATTTCTTCTTCTTCTTTTTTTTTGTTAAAACAATCTAAAAACAAACAATTTGAAAAGATAATCATAAGTATTATCTTTTCAAATCATTGGAACACGTGAAGCTGAAGCATACGTATTATGCGACCTAACACTAGCTGGGATTGAAGGCTGTGGTATTCGTGGTATGCCAGATTGATATCCATTTTTATCCGATAAAGGAGATCGTACACTTCGGAACAAATTGATGATTATGTGCATCAAACAGCAGAATGCAGCTACTACTCCCAGAATGGGATCCATCAGAATTTTGATTGCTGACACTAAGTTCCAGCTTTTACTCCACTGCATAGCTGGCTGTACAGCATCATTAGCAAAGCTCAACCTGCAAATGAAATGAAATAATTAAGAATTATGATATAAATGACTCACATGAAGAATAGTGCAGCGAATGGATATAAGAATCCTACAAAGCCTGAAGAGAAGGAACTATTTTCTCTCTCAACATTCATTCCACTGAAACATCCTAGGAAGAGAGGAATGGAACAAGCGACGAGTAGAATGATTTCACGTGTTAAATTGAAAATCAGATCTAATGCCTAAATTCAACAAGAATAACATATCTATCCGTCCTGGTAAGAAACATACCCTGCTTCCGCTTCCGATAGTACAAATCCCACTTAGAGGATCAGCAGATATAGATTGAGCCACAAGACCAAGCATTACTGCTAAGAGTGGGACTCCCCAAGCAACCATTTGAACTTCAGCACGATATTTTTCCTACAAGAATAGAAGTAAATTTTCATATTGCTCAGAGTTAACAGTACTATTCTTGTTGCACGTGCAGTCTGTTGATTCCATGTGTAACAGAGGATGAGCCACCACAAACGCCCTGCTGTACCAAAGTAATAGAGCAAAGCTGCTACTGTAGAACATGGGGCATGTGGAATTGATTGAACGACGAAAAGTAAATGGTTGGAGTAGCCAATACAACTGATCTGAAAACAACAACAGTACACCTCGTCACGAGAAATGAAAGCAACCGCTCACACGTGTTAATGATTGAGAAATGAAAAGTGTGTTCAACTATTAAAATTTACCTGTTCGCGATAGAGCAAAGAGAACAGAGAAACAATTGCGGATAAGGCAAATGATAATGAAGCCCACAGCAGCGATGTTTCAGGCAGTGCTGACAGACAGTGACGTCTGAAATGGTGAATAATGAGAATAGTTGTATTATAGAAAGAACTACCTCATAAGGAATGTGAGCAGACAGACTGATGTCATCACTACACTTATTAAAGACAAGACGAACAAAGCTGTTGATGCAGACTCACGATCTTGCTGAAAAGAAGTGAAAATAGAGAAAAGCCTGATAGATCATGTCTACCTGTTTGATTCCTTGACCGGCAATGCAAATCGGAACACATTGTCCTGTGCGATTGAGATAAATGTGCTCTGGAGGACATGTGTTATGCCCTGAAACGAATGAATTTATGAAAATAAGTGTTTTGGCAAAATACTGACCATATAGATGTAAGGAAGAGGAATAGTCATCGATAGCTTCTTCGTTATTGGGAGCTGTTGGAATGGCTCCGTTTTCATTTGGTCCCTTCATACACATATTATCATTATTATTCTCCAAAATGAATTTCGAGCAATTCATGTGTTCCGGCCATGGAAATCCGAAATCCTTTAAGAGAGGGAAGCATTTTTCTCGAACAGATTCACACAATGGCCGACATGGTCCGATTGGCTGAGGAATCTGCAAAGCAAAAGAATAGGTTCTCAATGAGATATTACAGAATAACAGCTGATTGAGTGGATTAGATGATGATGATGATACAAGAAGACAAAAACGATGACAACGATTCATCTTTTGCGTATACGATCTCATTTCTCATTTCTCGACATTTGCAAGCAAGAAGGACATACGTCGCCTTCTGAAGAAGGACGAAGCATTTGCCGGCAAAGCCTGATAAATGACGTCAAGAAGACAGAAAGCCACCAACAACGTCTTTTGTCTAGATGAACGACTAGAAAATTCCAAACAGACAGTTTGTTACGGGTTCATCATTAACGACTTTATTACGAAAAGCTTCAGCTCATCGTCCAGATATTTTTTTGTGTGTGTATTATGTCTGATTGAAGAAATGAACAAACCTTCTCATTACACATCGGGAAATACACAGAACAGAGGAAGAATTTCAGTTGCTCCGAACATTGGCTCGTAATCAGTGGTTGAAATGTATTCAAAGCAGCTTCAGCCTGTTTGGCCAAGTCATCTCCGACCAAATTTGGAAAACTAAAAAATTAAAAATTGAAAAAAATGAAAATTCCCTGAGTATAATGTGTGTTTTTTCCCTCTCATTCTATCTTTCTTATCCCTCAAATACTTATTGTATAGTTCAATCAGTTTCTTCTACTTAGTTGATTTATAATATAACAGACGTTAGAAGACAGAAGGCGAAACATCATATGAAGTGAAGAGAGTTCAGAAGATGTAAGACAAAACAGATTGGAAAAGTTGCCATTGGGATGATGTGCATTCATTTTCCTATTTGGTTTAAATGTCATCGAATAGAAAATTGTAAAAACAATTTGTGAACTGGCCAGAAGGAGGATAAGGTAAAGAAGAAGAAGATGAAGCACAACAGAAGAGATGAACTATCCAAAACTTTACATATTAGTGATAAAATGACCTGTTGTCATAAAAATAATGATAGGACCGTATTAACTGCTTGGTCAAGTTGTATAATTGGTTATGGTCAAGTTGTAAAAGTTACAAAATGATTCATTTGTTTATTTCCATCCTAAGCTGATACACATACAGACACTAGCCATTCTCCAGCCGATTGTCTTACAAAGTGCAAATGTTGTCTATTTCATTGATTTTGAAAAGGAAATTATAAATAATTTCCAGATTCCATTTCAGATGGCGTTGACGAAATGACAACAAGGATGATGAAGATGACGTACACACGACAACGATGGATCGACAGTCTGTCCCCCTTTCCTCCAGCACCGTCAATCATCAGGTTGCATGGCTTGGAATATTTGATTATCAGCTGCCTTTCCCCATTCTCATTGACCAAATAAAGCTTAACTACTACTGTAGTTGTGGGTGTTCTAGAGCGCAAAAAATAGAATTCTAAGCTTCATCCCACAGCATGTGTCATGTTCTTTGCCAAAAAAAGATGAATGGATCCCATTAACGCACAAACAGTTGCTTTTCAAACACACTCTATGCTGAAAGTACACATTCTACGAATGGAGAAGTGGCCGTTAGAGGATGAGAAGCATGAAGCAAGTAAGACGATGTCATTTGTTTCATTCAACATCTTCGTATTTGAATGATTAATTAGTGAGGTGGAATCGTGGACACAGAAAACGACAGATAACAGAAGAGAGAGATGAAGCAGATGAGAGAAGGTTAGAAGAGAAATGAACAGTCGTTTTGATACAACAAACCATCCAGGTGCATTCATCCATCTCGTTCAGAAGTAACCTTCTGTTTTTCTTCCTCCTTATCAAAGAGAGAAGTTCCTTCTTCAGAAGACAATTAAAAAAATATTACATTTGCTTTGGATTAGATGCACTTGCAATGCTCTTTCATATTCATGGCACATATCTTGTCTCTCTCAAGGGAAAACAACGTTCTATGAGGCAGATAAACAGACGGCAAGCCTTCATCTATGAATGACCATAGGGGTCATAATTCAGATGAAGTGACGATATTGCCGCTTCTGCTCATCTTAAGAAATAACAAAATCTTTCCGAAATAATTCTAAGCATGCGATACAATCAAGATGACCATTAATTTATAAATTTGCCAACATAAATGAAACGCTAATACGACCTTTGCAATTTTTTTCTTTCTTACTTTTCGTACGAGTGTGAGTGTGTATGCGTTTAGGAAGATCACATCAGACAGCCGTCGTCCTGTCATATATCATCTGGCTCAGGACCCCAGACGATCTGCTATGTGTGGTTTGCCCAAGTAAACGTTTAGTGATGACCAGAACACTTCTTTTTCAAATCATTCTCACATGAATCTTCTTTCAAATGAGCACAAAAGCTCCTGAATGACATTTAATTCAATTCACTTCGATTCATATAATAAGAAGTGAGAGACAGGTCCATGGAAACGTATGAATGCAAAAAAAAATAATTTTCATTAGGTCAAAACGTTCAGAAATGATGAAGGGACACCTGGGCAAGGAAATCCGTTGTACAAGACGTTAATACTATTTCAGTCAGTTCAGACGAAGCTCAAATCGTTCACAAGCTGTCTACTAGGGGACAACCGCATTGTCCGTCTACGAAAATGAAAATGAAAGTGCCGTAAGGGCGTACAGGCAAATCGAACAGACGTTTGCGCGAGAAACAGTTATGCCCATCGCAAGGTGATACAATTAACTAATTTGAAGATTATAATAGCTTTTTCTCATATATATGCCACTGAGCAACTTAATTTCAGATGTGAGAATGTAATGAATATTTATCAATAATTCGATAAACTGATTATCAACAGGTTTATGTACATATAGTTACTATAACTATATGTAAATAAGTACTTCCTAGCTCACGTCAAACAGTCCACTTTCATACGTAAACGTTTAACATATATTCTCAATACTGCATTGTATGATAGTTGAGAGAAATGAGCAGAACAAAAAATCTTCATCAGTCGACTTTTGCGTTTGAGCTTATCAGTTCAATAAGACTCTTATCGCTTATCAGCTTAAATGATGAGAGACAAAAGGCTAAAAGCTGCATTCAGTAGAGAGAGAGAGCAAAACAGCAAAAAAATTGAATATATAATTAGCAGGAGAAGCAGGGAAAGGTAATGATGTCTTTAAGCACATCACATGTATCTATCATATGTTTTGCTTTGCGAATGAACATGAGGCAGAATGGATGAGGATGATGCGATAAGCAAATGTTATCGAATCCCACACAAAAACATTGACAAGAAAGAAAAAAGGACGTTTGAATATCCGTTTTTTGCCTCAAAGTTACAGGAACAGTCATCATGAAAACAGTGAGCAATGCAATGACTATGGGAATCAATCATACAAAGGCAATCATCTCACATTTGAAAACAACAAAAAATAATAAAGTATTCGAGGAAGAAGAATTTTTCGTTTATTGGCAATCAGTTCGATTTTTCAACTTTAGCATTGATAAGAAGCATTTGACACGTAGAAGGAACTTCTTCAGAAGTTTTCATAATCGAAATTTAAATTTGTCTTTGCTTCAGAAATTGGTATATGAAAAGACAAAATGATATGTTATCAGTCACGGGAAGAGAATAGATCGAAGGAAATGTCCAAACAAGCTACTGAGTCGACTCACAAATTTAACAAAAATGAACGTACCTCGTTGTATTGTATGGTAGATCACGACATATGGATGAAGTAATAAGCTCACATCGAGCTCCTTTGGTACGACCTTTGACAGCTTCTAATCCATATACAAAATATATAAAAGTATTGATGAGGATAAAGGTCTTCATAGTCTTTCGAAGGCCGAATGATGCCTTCAGATGCTAATGACGATAAATGGATGTATACGTAATGATGATGATATTGTAACGTGATAGGTCGTCCGTTTGAGATGGCAAATACCTGAACATCAAAAAAGAAATTCAATGAGCTAATATAGGAATGTATGAATGCAAAGTTATAAGGTAACACATAACGCAGCAACAGAAGTATTAAATCAAAGATAATCTATTTTTATAATAAAGACACTTAATGGCACACTTCTAAACTATAAAACAATTATTTTATGAAAAGAGATAGAAAGAGAAATACTGGCTAGCATCTCTGAGGCAGCAGCCGGCGAGTAAGCAAGCAGCAGCAGGCCAGCAGTTCTAGACCGATCGCCGATCGGGCCCGGCGGTCCTGTGTGCCTTCTCATAGGACAGTGGGTGGAGTCAGAAAGAATGGACAGAGAGAGAGAACAAGATAAATAGTATACAAGATATGTAGAGTGATATAGAAAAAAGATAGAAATATGGATAAAAAAAGGTTAGAAAGTAAAAAAAATGAAAAGAAGATGAAGAGGAAGGAAGGTTCGATGAAACCGGATATGAACGATTACAGAAGTTACCGCAACTCTTGTATGTTAGCATCAAGATCTATACATATATTCAAATTACAAGAGATAGAAGACATTCATCAAAGAGTAACAGTATCTTTAAATAGAATATATACGACGTTAATCTTCAGCTAAGACACTTTGTAAGTAAAGTGTCGTTCTTGTGCTTAATATTGCTCATTTAGAGAAGTGAAGAAGGAGCAGAAGAATGAAGAAAAAAAGATAAAGCTGGAGGGAAGAAAACAGCAAGAAGACGATAGGACACAAAATTACTCTGGAGTTCCATCATTTATCAGACGAATAGCATCAATTTATCATGGTCGACCAAGAATTGCAGCCGAACTTATGGTCAAATCCAATGTTCATCACTCGTCACGAAAAAAAACAAAACAAAAGTGAAGATTTTTATCGAATCGCTGATGGAGATGTGTAAATTCATATAACTCTGCTAATGAAATACAATGATGGGAGATATCATCAATCAGCCATTTTTTAATTTCCGTTTTGGCGCTCAACTCATACGTCATTTAAGAAATCAATCGATAATATAAATCATTAGCATATCATTTTTGATGATGATGACACGTATAGAGCGGTTGCTTGTATTCTTGAACAGTCTATTCTTCTTCTTCTCTTTCTCTCTCTATCTCAATTCAAATATTCGTTGCCGTCATCGTCTTCTATATATTTTTTTCCCGAACACTTAAGCATCTGCCATCAAATTGTTTTTTTGTATATCTACCTGATTATGAGGCATCTTGACCTTTTTCCCAAGCAGACCACTCTTCGCTTACTGCCAATGGTCATCATCCTTAATCCGCAACTTTCATCACGTGTTGTGACAATGTCTAGTTGATATTGTCATCAAGCTGTGCAATTTGTTTTGTAATTTGTGCAACTTGTTCTTCTTTTCAGACATTTTCTGACATTTAAGACAGCTCTTTGCGACATTACTACTACGACTCAAAACTTTGATTTCATTTGTATGTCATCTAATCAGCCAACACACAATAGTCATGAAGAAGAGTTTGCTTTAAAAGATTTTCAACTTAAATCCTTCGAGACTCAATTGAGATTTTTCTCTTCAAAGTCTTAAAATAGCTAATGGTATGATCAATTTGTAAGAAAAAAAAAAGAAAAGAAACGTTTGTATGTTAGTGTTAGTATGTGTCTATTTGAAATACGAAATGTCATCGGGATTGAACTATAATATGAGATAGAACACAAAAGTTTTTTTGTTTTTCAGACTGATTGAACAGAGAAAGGTCAACTCTCTGCAAAGTGCTCGCTTAAGAGAAGGCGAATGGAAGTGAAAATAATTGAATTTTGAAAGATTTTTCAAAAAGAAAGGGAAGACGTAAAAGAATATATTCTCGTCTATCTCGAGTTTATTTCAATGAAAGAATTGTCTATGTTGTAATGGGTAGAGAGAGAGGAATGAGAGGAATGAGTGAAGAGTGCGAAGAATAGGTCTCATGCGTCCATAAGAGGCAATGCTGAAAGAAAATAACGAAATTAACATGAGCCGATAAGTTAAGGCTTCCCATATGGTTAGAAACGATCAATGAAGCTAGACAGGGAGGATGAACATTCAGGAGAGATGCATTCTGTACACCGAATTTATCTATCAAAATGACTCTTGATGTTTCGTGTGTCTGATGTGTGTGTTGAAAGGCATTGAAACATTTCATTGAGGACATGTAAGATTCCGAAAGACAAAACTAAATATGAAATTTGATTTATATTAACGAATTCACCCAAGTTAGCGGTTACATGAAAGACGCCTTATTTGGCAACGCATTTCGATATGGGACTCATAAATTCACGTGGCACACGGCACGACAGTTTCACTTCAATGACAGATCTTGAATGCCGTGAAATTTTAATATTTCATCGTTTATTTTTAACAGCATAAGATTTTCAAGGGTTTTTGAATGAAAAAAAACCGTTCGTGGATGTTTTTGTTTGCAACTGCAGCTGAATTATTTTAGAAAATCTGCCAACGGATAGGGTTTGTGTCTGGCTAGCTAATCAGATACACTGACTGGCCTGCACTTATGAATAAGTATTTGGCTGGTAATATAGTCTTAAGGAGTTAAAAGAAAATTATGTTCAGTCAGGGAATTGACATCGATTAGCTGATATATGAGCTCTCTAACCAACTTTTGAACTTGACTCATTTATCAACTCGACTGCTAAGTCAGTTTGTTCCCAAGGGAATAGCTCATGGGGTCGACTTGAGAGACAACTTGTGGCTTTTTTGAGAGTTCAACAAGTGTTGTATGAGACATTGCAGTCAAGCTAACTTCCTGTTTAGGCGGATCGGAATCAATTTGACAGTCTCATTATCTTGAAGCGCTAGTTCAAGCGTTGAAGTTTCCAACTTGTTTCGAACAATTACTCATAACGGTTCAGTATGAGACAGTAAACACCCTTCAACTCGCTCAGGGAGGAGAGAGACTTCGAAGTAGGGAGAGGATTCCCTTGAAAAATAAGAAAATTATACTTTTCATTGCCATCATTCATTTTAGAAAATCTCACTATATTATCGGAAGATAGATGAGTGAAATTTTTCATATTTTCAGTTAGTCATTCATCAACTAAACCCGAGGTTGAAGCCGTATAGAATTCTCTAAGGACAGAAGAGACAGATTTGAGACTCTCTGGCTTGGAAGAGTTGCGAACCTTTCAACTCTCATCTTCCTGGGTACATTCAGTATCCAAATTATTTCAAAGTTTATACACAGTTTCTAAGCTGCATAGAGAGAATGTGAATTGAGTGATAAAGCCAATCTGAAAGTTGCATCATATCCTTTTACGACCTTGAAACCACATGTTGGTATGGTTCATTAC
>CALQYR020007456.1:365408-411585 GCA_943334845.2 Auanema sp. JU1783 | reverse complement strand
AATGTAAGGTTACCTCCAACCTGCTCAAAGTCTTCGTAATGAACCATACCAACATGTGGTTTCAAGGTCGTAAAAGGATATGATGCAACTTTCGGCTTGGCTCTTGATATGGCGCGTAACAACGATCTGAAACACTTTACTCTTCCTGCATATTCTCAGTCCACCTACGATTTTCCCGCGTTCGGGAATCCCACCAAACCAGCTGTAGCGATCACATTCATTTCTACATCGTACACTGTCTGCATTCATTTGTTACCAACTATCACTGAATCAATGTATACCTCTTCCCCTAGTCCGCCTTTTTCCGCTTTGAACGGTTTTCGCACTTCATTAGACACATAAAACTGGTTTCCTCGACCACCAGCTCCACCACGTGCTCCGACAAAGATCTATGATCATTCCCAAATTAGTTGGATAAACACTTGCAAAGAAAAAACTTCGTTCTCTTTCGGCAGTTCGAACAAAGTCGTTCCCGCTGATGTGCAGTTGAAAGTTGTGCCGAGAGGAACAGGAATCTGGAGAACATTTTCATTTATTTTGTCTCTGCTATAATTAGAACTTCTAAATGAGGTGCAGATTTTCCATGACAAGATTTTGAACCTCCGAATTCACCATTTTTTGCTCTTAGGATCGAATTCAAATGCGATAAATCTGTCACTCTTTTACTTGCTGAATATAAATATGAAGCCAAGTCCCTTGTCATACTGAACCTTTGAAAGTAACATGACCTCCGTGCCCTCCATCACCACCGTCTGGTCCTCCGAAAGGATTACGATAACCACTGAAAAGCCGGATTTATATCAAATAAATAGATATTAATAACCGAAAAAAAGAGACCATCCCATCACCTCCTGACCCGGCTATACATTTCACTCGTTTATAATCGACAAAAGTAACAGCCTGCACATGTAGACATTTTGAATAATCATTCCAGAAAGCCCACTTCGCCCGTTGATCTCTGTTTCGTTGGCAAAATCGGTCGCTTGGATAAGCCTACAGCAGCTTTGGTTAAATATCTGTTGCTTTGATTAGCTACGACAACACCTGCATTCATACTAAAAAAACAAGAAAAAGCAGAATTCATTGGAATTTTCAATAATAAACGACGTGAATGAAACGTTGTGATCAAATAAAAAACCTCAGTTTTAGCTTTTCTTTTTTTCACACTATTATACGCAAAGCAACCGTAGAGCGCACAGATATTTGGGCGGAGCGTTAAACCAGGAACCATACGAAACCAGCAGCGAGCACTTTATTAATACAAATTGGAATTTGCACAATGTTATTCTTGCTTTAAGCCTCATGCAGGAGCACCGTTTGTGCTCACAAAACACCATCGTTGTTGGCCGGCAAGTTTTCATATCATGACGAATCTGGAAATTTTGTGGTGATGAGAAGTATCCTTCTAATAGCTGCAGCTTAGAGAACTGTCAATAGCTATGTTTTTCATTTTTGAAGAAAATTTTGGAATCAGGAAAGTAAGCGGTTTCATATGACTAATGGATTTATTAACTCTCGTTATAACATGAAAAAAGTATAAATATAAAACTCTTGTTAGCAAAACATGTACAATCACAATGATAACTTCACTAGATATATCAAGATCAAGAAACCCTTATTTCAAAAATCACAGTTTTTGTTCTTTTTTTTTCATTTTTTTCCATTTTGTTCAAGCTTGTCTGCTTTGAATTGCCAAGCTTGTTAAAACAAACTTTCCGAGACCGGAATTTCGAATAGAGATCTCGACGTTTGCCTAAATTCAAAAAGAAACTATCGCGATCAAAACTGAATCTAAAAACAAGCGAAGGGAAAAGCCCTAAATGGCTCGGATTACAGAAGAATTCTTTGGTAGTTGTGGCAATGGTATGCAGAAGAAACTAGACGTAATTAACATTTGAACTCCGTACCATATCCAGTAAATTGAAAACCGTTTTTAGAGATTATGTCCATAACAGAATCATACTTTACAATATTTGTTCATATGACAGGCTTCCAACGATTATCATTGTTGGACAGCTTCAACACCTTAAATAAACAAAATAATTTGTTTTTCCTTAGCAGTAAAATCAAGAAACCAAACATGAAATATATCATCACTCACGAGATAATCGTTTTTCCAATTCATGATCTAACGTTAATCGTAACATTCGACACTGATCGTCGTTGAATCCATATTTTCTTCCTAATTCTTTAGCTAATCTAGCAGCATTGTCCGTCTGATGTAGTACGGCATGGCATATAAGAAACTTGAGAATAACATACATTCATAACGGCTACTTCAACACTATTTCCGTCCATATCTTTCATGTTCAACATGAACAAAGGCTCTGAAGACCCAACTGCTTCTGCAAAAAACAGTTTATATTGTATTCAAAGAGTCGGATATACCGGAGTTCGACTTGGGAACTGTTATATTATCGATATCTTCCATTCTTCCTTTTAATCTATTCCGAATCTGCAACGAAGCTATCAATTGATCACTGATGCTTTTTGACGAACTCACCTTTTCTCTTAAATTATTTTCTTCTACTTCACTTATTATGGCGGAACAATTTCCTCTCTGAAAAAAAATTTATTGACTCCGAATGAATTTTTCCTTCTTTTGCTGCAAATCAATATCGCGAAAAAAGCTTTGCGGTCCACGTGAAACACGTGAAAACGCTTCATTTAATTGTATGCAAGCCACTGATCGGTTGTTCTCTACTTCAAGAACAGAAAAAATGAATTAGAACTCATTATTTTATTTTACAAACATCAGAGAACCAACCGATAGGCAACTGCTGACGAAAATATAACTTACATCATTTTTCGGTTTCACAATTGGTTGCGGACTATGATTATCCCTCAGATGTGGAGGTATATATAACTTTCGCTCGTTATTCGCAACTTGATTTGCCTTATTTACACTATCTCGTAAATGTGGAGGTATGTAAAGTTTCTTCTCTCCTATTTGTTGAGACCGATTCTGATTAGGTCTAAGTGTAGCTAATCTTTCTTAACATATATATTATTTAGTACAATTCATTATACAAAATTTTTAGTACCCTCATTCATCTTTTGTTGAACTTCCCGTCTCCTCTCCTCCATAACTTTGTGATATTCATCTCTAGAACGGCATAATTTAAAAACTTTTAGCACGTGATATTCCAAGAAATATTTGACAGTGAACTTACCGATCAATCTGATTTTTCACAATTGATTTAAAGAAACCATGAGCCATATTAAGGCCACGAAATCGGGCAATATCATCACGTGTGAGATCAGATTCCATAATTCGCAGTTTTGAATAAAATCAAGAGCAGCTTCACTCCTCTCAAGGAGCAGTTAGACAGCGGATGCGCCTACACGTGACGCTTGCGCACTTCGCGTGCCGGAATGACATTCGAAACTTGACCTGAGAACGCCCCGTTTGCCGAGGAAGAAGCTTATAATTTTCTACTAATAGTATATAATAGTGTTCTTTCTCCTGCGAAAAGAGATGTCGATCAAAAACCTGACAAATACTGTTCACAGCTGATTCCTTTCTTCTCAGAACACCTCTTTCTTACTTCAACAAAGATCTTAATTACTTATGATGGGGGTGTTTTCAGATATTTCTCAACAAAGATGATGGAGAAAGATTGAATTTTGTCTGAAATGTGGTTTGGCTGCTTTACGGACTTGGCATTATCTGAACTAGACAATCTTGGGACATTTATTTTAGAAGGATTCTGATCACATCTGATCACATCCAAGCTGACCAATCTTTCATCTGCCCAGATTTCACGTTTCATTTATACTAGTTTCGATATAATTATCAATATCACGGTAAGCACTCCGCGTTCACAGTTCGAGCTAACAATCGCGGAGTGTATGTCCAAGCGGTCAGTATCGAGTCCATAGCACTTATGGAAAATATTTATTAAGTCATTAGTTGGGCCATATTTATGCTTCATCACATCATAATTGAATGAATTTAGGAGTAAGAAAAGGAAATCGATCTGCAAACAAGTTTTTACGTGAATGAATGTTCTAAGTTACTCAATTTGACAGGGGAACTCATCAACATGCCAACTACTTCGGGGTCAACAGAGAAAACACCGGTTGAAATATCTCTATTTATTATTGAAATTAATTATCACATTCAATCCTTAATAGCATATAATTTTATGTATATATTTATATATATATATTTAAAAATTTATAAAGTGTGATGGTGGCCCCGCAACGAATGATTGGAGGGGAGGGAATTCGAAGGGTCGCATTTACGCCGTTCTTAGATTTTACAATAATGAAAGCAACACAGACAGACAAAAGATATTAAACAAAGTACCGGTGCTGCTTTCTCTCACTACCACATTCTCACGTAGGATGAAGAAATCATTTGTACTTGGTCATATATGGTCATAAACAAAAACTAATGCGTAATTAATAATTATCCCTTACCCATACAAGATTAATACAAAGAAGCATCAGCTAAAACCTCAAAATTAAAGTGACAAGAATGGGAATCGCCTCGTATGGAAACTATTGCAATGATGAAAGGCTGCAAAGAGCAGAAAATCGATGATCAGATAGAAGAGCTACTTTCACTTACCTAAATTTATTTACTAAAGGCCTCGAAAACAGCCCACATTAGTTCATTATTCTTTTTCTCAGCAGCACGATCGAAATCCAATTCCAAGAGAGAGCGAACTCGCTTCATAGCTACCTGAATAATAGGAGAACAAGAGTGCAAAGAGTTCGAAGCAGCATTTGCGTACCTCATAATCTTGATCATTGAGAGGAGCGAAAGCGTTTTCTAGTACGTCGGAAGCATGAGCCAAAATTATGAGAGAAAGCATTTTTTTGTCCATTCTATGCACATTATTAGTCCATTTGGATAGTACAGCATCTTGAATATCCTGTAACAAGGAAGCAACCTTAGTACTGGTTGAGGTTCGCATCAAACCTTTATGAGCTTGGTCTTCATATTGCCATCTGATAAAGGATGTGTAGTTATTTCAAATAATAAGAAGTTTTGTTTATCCGTGGTTAATACTCCCTTCTCCACTAAATTTTTTGCTAATCTTTCTCGCACATTTCTCAATTGGTATCTTAATTTCAGAGGATTCCAGGTCTAAAAAGACTATTTGTAAAATGGTTTCAGCAGCTGAGCCAACTTCTCCACTTAAATATTCTACCCAAGTTGTTACAGTTTCTGGGGGATTAGTCTCTTTCATGTGTTTCAGGGCTTCGTCCAGGATAACATCTCCGACAGGCTCTGGATTCTTTACGCGGACCTGAGAAAATCGAAAGTATGGAAACTTAAAATTTGGGATAATATGCCTTTCTAGTTAAAAGACTTTTTTTTCTCATTCCCGAAGTTTCCAATGTAATTCTTCCTCTTAGAGCTAATTCAATCAATACGCAACCTCTGAGACCAGATGATATGCAGTCATTCCAAAACGAAGTGTATCCCTAAAAAGAGTATGAAAAAAAAAGAAAAAAGAAGGCAAAAAACCTCTCGGTCTTTCAATCCCAACAATAATATTTGTTCCATCAGAGTGAGTCTGGTACCCTTATCATTATCTTCCTAAATGCGAAATATCCATTCCGTCCCAAAAGCTGATATACCTGCTCTTCCGAAGATTCTGCGGATTCTGCGGCATCATCACTTCGCTCGGCATTTACCTGAAGTGAATGATGATTAAAGTAATAATTAAAAAACTGAAAAATATGTGATTGTACTTTGAGTGTTGTTTAATTACAAACTTCAAAAGAAGGTGACACACATAGATAGCTATCTCAAACAAGATTTTTGTTATCTAAATTGAATCGAACAATACCTCTTCCTGAGCCTTTCCTCTTCTTCGTTGAACCAAGCCATCTGACATTGTTACCAGAAACTCAATAAGTTAATCTGAAGTTTAGAGAGCGAAGTTACCCAGGTGACAACGTCTATAAAGGATTCATAAATGACGAATTCCCTTCGAGAAAAGACAAAGGCAAGAATATGATTTGAAAGACGGAAAGAGTACATGCAAAAAGCGCATCGAGGTTACTTTGCGTACAAAACTAAAAGGGTTCTTTTATTAATTATTTTTCCTTATTTCTAAAGAAATCAATCAAAGCTTAACACCACATATGCACTACCTGTTACAGCACACTTCACCTCTTTACAACTCTCCAGAAGGAGAAAGAGTTTTAATTGCAAAGCTAATAAGGGTATGAAGCGTTCTGAGAGTTTATTGTTAGTGAAAGCGTTTCATATACGTTCGTTACTCAGAAGAAAATAAATATTTTTAACAGCTGTTGCTCTGTTGATAAACACATAGAAGAAGAGGCTACTTGTAGGCTTAGTCCAGAAACGATTAACTTAGAATTGATTAAATTGAATCATTTGGATGAAAAATCCGAAATAGAAAGCTAAAACAGTAGAGATCCAGCTTCTTTCACGATGGCTAGTGGGAATCGTTGGCCTTCGTTTCAATGCATCTGCGATCCACGAGGACCGCTGCGCAACCGCCGCGCTTCAAAGGCGCGCACGTGGATTCTCGCGCTGTGAGACTAAAATGTTTATAATGTGCTTATTTAATTATAATTCTCGCAAAATTACATTTATTGCTTATTATTTTATGGAAAGAAAAGACAAGTAACACATAAGTCAAAATGAAGAGAGACACAAGTAGGCGACACTCCCGTATAAAGAAAAAGTAATAATGAGACCAGTGAATTGCTTGACGCATTTCTTGCAGGTCTTGCTTGCCGCATTCAATGTTCTCAATAAAAGAAATAATCGAGACTGTACAAATCACAGAAAAATCTATAAACTACCTTCTTAGAATTCCTTTCAAGTAGTATAGGAACGAGGGATTATAATACCATTTTTAACATTTCAGTCATTTAAACACATTTTTCTTCCTCTAATGACAGAGAATCACCTTGTTTACAACACTTTTTTAAGAAAAGGGTAAAATCAGTCAATTTTTGAACCACTAAAAAGTGCTTTTAGATGTGGTTCAATCAGACTCTCAAAATCTCCACTTAAAGCCTTATAATTTGAATCTGAATCCATTTTTTCAAGTTGACGATCTTCCCTAGCTATGAAATAATCAATTAAATCATAATTGAGTTGTAACATTCTCAACTTAGAATCATCATATGCACTACAAGCCAGTTACTCCAAAGGCAGAATTCCCGACTATTTTAGCTCCTTCAGAAATTATGGTGTAATTTTGATCAACATCTCCTTTACGTCTTTCATCAGATACCCAATTCATAAAGTCTTCAAAAATTCCTCCTCGTTTAGCTTCTATCACATCATGTAATTTTGTAACAGCACAACCATGTTCCAATATCCACCTTAATCTTGTAGATTCAATAAGAATTTTTTCAGCTTTCAAAACCGTAACGAGTTTTTTACTTTTAGATGGTTTTCTATATAATGATTCAAGAACTTGATTAGTATATTCACCACAACCCTTTCGTCAGATTCTTAATTTACAAATATTAGACTTAATTCAGAAAAATATTTCCATTTGTCTTCTGGTACTTCAATGTCTACTTCTTAAAATCCGAAAAATTAAGATAAATTGTTACTCATAAATTTCTTTTGATAAATCGAGAAATCTTGCTTTCTTCGTAGTAAAATTTTCCGCAAGGCATTTCTTCACCAAGGCACCACAAATACAGAGCATAAGCAACAAATCCAACTATTTTCTTAACTGTTTTACCTTCTTCATCATAATGCCATTAATTTTCATTTTTATTTTTTTATTTGAAGCTCATTCATTCGTTTGCCGGTCGGACGCGGGAGGCGGTTCATCATTTCGCCCGTCCTCGTTCGTGCCGTCTTCTTTCTTGAACTGTGAAGTAAGCCAACCACCCATCTCTTCTCTCCACCGTTGTGCTACTATGCTTTTCTCCACATAAACCTTACGTCATACCTCTGTCTCTTGTGTATCTCTGCGTCCACGGGGTAGGATACAACAAAATTGAATCCGTGTTTTAATTTCCATATTAATATATTCTTTAAGTTATTTGATTAAATGTTTTTAGATGTTCAAGAGAACCGCGAACGGCGCTATTGCAGAAGTTGCCACACACACGTATGCTAATTTTTACGTGTGCAGTATGTAGAGTCATTATGGAACGTTCACGTGTATTCCTCATATGGCTTATCCGGCACTCCTGGGTTAGTACATCGTGGTGGTAGGTGAGAAAACTTGATTATTTATAAATTAAATATAGATATAATCTATAGAGCAAATTTGTAAAACACTTTTATAATTCACCATTTATATCAATAATGTTTTTATTTTCAGGGATTCCCGTTTGGGGAAAAGAAAGCTTTGGTTCGTGTCGGTCAGGTTTTGTCACTGATGTCTGGGGACTCGAGGATTTTTCTACGGTGACTCAGGAGGACTACCAGGGTTTAGCGGAGGTAGTAGTAGTAATATTATTTGTCACATCTTAGGAGGGGCGTTCTAAGCAAGAAATGAAGCTCTGTTTGGCATCACTCGTGGAAGTGAATGGGATGGAAAAGACACGAAACAGTTTGGAGACGCTCTTTGACCAAGCAACAAAGCGTAATAAATATTGTTCTCTGACTGTTGCCAATTGTCATTTGTGAAAAAATGTTTGATTCCCATTATCTCTGCTAATTCTATGAGTTCGAATTTAGTTAGAGGTTTCAGGTCTTTTGAGAATTTCATTTATTGGGCTTATTTTTTATCTTGAGAGATCTTGAGAGATCTTCAAGATAATACCACTTACTTTTAAAAATCGACAACCATCGAAATTTCAAAGTGTTAAAATTACATAAAAGTATACAATTTATACACGAAAACAGGAAATGGAAAATGAAATGAACATCCCGACCAAAAAATTGGTTGAAATAAGCACTTTTTAGTGGTTCAAAATTTGACTGATTTCACACTTTTTTTCAAAAAAGTGTTGTAAACGGAGGTGATTCTCTGTCATTAGAGCAAGAAAAATGTGTTGAAATGACTGAAATGTTAAAAATGGTATTATAATCCCTCGTTCCTATACTACTCTTTCAAAAGACAAGAACTTCAATACATGAGGCATGTCCCATAAGATATATTCGTTTTAAATTAGTTGAGCAACATAAGCCATTTCTGCTTTGCTACCAGAACCTTTGTGTCACCCAGAGGCTCCCGGATTCGCACTTTGAAACTGATAAGTCCTCCAACTGCTTTACGGCCTTCTTTAAGAGGCGCTGATTCCTCTACTTCTGCCTTTCCTTCTAAGACATCAAGTTTAAATTCGCATACACCTAGTAGTTTATCACTGCGTAGGAAGCTACCCTTTTGATACACCTGAAGGAATGATTCAGAAAATCATATTGAACTGTGCAAAACCTCCAATTTCAAAGCAGCTCTTTTTAGAGAGCGCAGTAAACGCTGTCCTCGGGCTCGTCTTTCCCCTATCTGGATCATCAGTTTCTCATCGAAAACTGAAGAAAACTGTTTTTCACGATTCTCGATATTTGATAATAACCTGGAGAAACCGTATCATTTACAGTCTTAGTTTTACCCATTTGAGGTGTTTCAGTGGGATAAGGGAAAGAATATTTCACAAAGAGAGAAGCATGTTTTGTCTCGTATCCACTGGGCAGCGGTACATCTCTGTAAAATATAATACACTGATCATATTCAATGATCTATGCGTACCTGCATTCTGCAATGGTCAACTCTAAGACATCTTCAGCGAGATCTGGGAATAAATCAGCTGTTGGTACATCTCTAATCTCATAACGGAATCTAAGACATCAAGTGAAAAATTGAAGCTTCTTACGTATGCTACCCCGGGATTTGCAGTCCTTGTTTGGCAACTTCTCGCACAAGCAGAAGATCAGTTTTCGATATTTTAGCCCAATTTTCGAACATATTCACCTAAAAAGCGCTATAACAGAGGATGGTGCAGAGTCAATCTCAAACTTTTCCAACATCACCTAGTCGTGTGAATCTCATTCTATTTGTTTCCGCAAACTTGATTTGTTCAATCAACGTAGATTCTAACATAGCCAGTACTTCACCCCGACCTTCAAACGGAATAATAAACCTTTTTCTGTACTCTCCCACCTTCTAATCCAGTGATGCTGTTATTAGATGCGACAATTCTCGGTTGCAGAGAAGCTTGCCCAGTTCGAGCTTGAGGAGGAATCGGGGTATCTCTGATAGTTACCGGCAAACCAGCTTTTGCTCGATTTATCATTTTTTCGAAACCCTATAGAACAGTTCAAATAACAACTACAACAAATCAGATTGAGCATGCCTTTGATTCTATGAGATACTCTCGAGCGAGCTCTGTGTTCCCGCTTTTCTTTGCAGCTATTGCTGCCTGTTTGAATTGGTTTTGACGGGTCAGCAGAAATTCTAACTGTGTCTGATTTCTCGACTTTCCTGGTTCTCCGGAATCTGCTAATGGACCAACGGCTGGAGGTGGTTTAACTGAAAGAAACTTTCCATACTATTTTATGACAAAACATGACAAACTTCCTGCCGGTGGGCCAGCCACTGGCTTAGGAGAAGGCGATTTGTTGGGAGCTGTTGAATGAGAAGGCTCAGCAGGCTTAGGTAGCTGAGTTTGAGAAGACTTCTGGGGCGGAAGTGGTGCCATATTAGGTAAGCTGGGTAATTCCGAGATATTAACAGTGCCTCCACTTTTAGCGAGCCCAATAGCTTCATCGTACTCAGCCACTGATCTCGAGTACATTCTTAAAATATGATTGAGTTGAACTTAAGATATGAATCAAACTACCTCGTTTTACGTTGATCTCCAGCGTTCTTAGCCTTTTCAACCATGGCTACATACAATTCTCTCCTATACTGTAATCCTTCTACGAAAGATTTCGGAACAACCTTCCTCCTGTAAGGTTGAGGTGATGGGGGAGCTTCATTTAAATCCAAATCATCAGCTGATGCTGTTTCCAAAAGTTTCAGCGCCTTGAGCACAAGTTTTTGAAATTTTCAAAAGTGATATAATACCTCGTCGAACATCTTAGAAACTTCCACATATTGCATAGCAGCGGTTTTATCATCGCAAGCTACAGCAGCCTGGAAGTTACAGATTTTAGGATCAATAATGCAAAGTCAAAAGTCAAAAGCTCCTAGGTTCTTTACTATATAAAATGCATTACTACCTTTCCATTCTCAACATAAGCGTTCCGACGTCGGATCAGTACTTTTCTTATCTCTGCTTTTTTCCTCTCTTCGGTCTAAAATATACTCTCAGTGTATTGACTAAGTGAAATCGCGCAACTGAAGCTGGCGGAGCCGGTGCTCGCGCAACTGATGCTGGTGGAGCAGGAGCTCGCGCAACTGGGGCTGGCGGAGCTGGAGCTCGCGCAACTGGAGCTGGTGGTACCGGAGCTCGCGCTACTGGAGCTGGTGGTACCGGAGCTCGCGCAACTGGAGCTGGGGGTACCGGAGCTCGCGCAACTGGAGCTGGCGCAATCGGAGCAGCTGGAGGACGTGCAGGCAGAGCAGGAGCAGACGATGCCCTGAAACCATTTCTTTGAAACGTTGTGATTTTTAATTTTACGCTGTCTCTGCTTCTAAGGCAAGTAGCTCTGCCATTAACTCCTCGTCATCCTCAACCTGTTCACCATAAACAGCACGTTCTAAAGCTGCGAAATCCATTCCTGAACAAATGAAATACTATATTCAGATTGAAATATTGAAATAAGTTTTTCACGATAAACGTAAGAAATTTGATTACAGTAGAAAACGTTATAAAATTCATTTTTAGAAGAGATAATTATTTCTTCCGTATATGAGCTCTTCCATCTTTGTCCATTTCCACATGTATCCCAAGTTCATCAAACAATTTTTCTCGGTTTATCACTCCACTTGGTTTCTTAAACAGGCAAATCGGTAATCGTAAGAGATAATGCAACTACCTGTTCTATACTCAGGAGGATTTCTTGATTTTCAATTGATTCAACGCATAAATAACGTAAAGCAGCGATGGACCATTGCATCTGAAAAAATTTTTCCTCAAAAAATTTCAAAAACAACAAACAATAAATGGTTTATCAAAAGGCATTGTTCTTGTGCATGCCAATACCATGATAACAGCCCCATTAGCTCCAGCAGCTACCCGATTCACTGCGCTATCACAGCATAAGTTGCCTAAAAATATGTTTCAAGAACTCGAAAAAAACTGATACCTATAGCTCTGACCAAAGCATACTTCATAAGACCCAGGATATGACTACTGTTCGCTTGTAAAGCGTTCGATAGAGCTAACAAACTCTTGGACTCCTGTACCTTTGGAATTCGAGTGGGTACCTAATATCAATGACCAATAAGATGAATCATAAATAAAGACAGACTGGTTTGGTTGGTCTATCAGGATATGATTTTCTAGGAGCTGCTTCATCCATTTCTTTTTCGAAAACGGATTGGGCATCTAATACGGAATGTAAAAGATCAACAAAAAGCTCGACAGCTGATGGCTTGTCAAGAAGAATTTCTTTATAGTTGGCAGGAACCAAAGCAACGCTTCCAATAATATCGATGGTATATGTTAAACTCTCGAGGATAACAGGGACGTTCGAAGCCTCGTAACCTTCCTCAAAGTCAAAAAGAATTCTCTCTACCAAAGCAACACAGAAAGATATATTATTAGGATGTACCTAGAAAACAAAAATAAGTTCATAGAACAACCGATAATCAAACTCGTAGAATGACATCAGTTTCTGAAGAATCCACGATTGTCTCAGTAATCCTTAACAGAGAGCAGAAAGCGGGCGCGTCGAAATCAGCAAAAGAATGAGATAAGAATGCATAATCCTAAGGAACAAAAGTTATGTTATTAGTCATCTCGCCTACGTTTTCCAAAATTATTGAGAAAAATGCAGTAAGCCAAGATCTTTCCTCAGTTTTCTCCCATAATAAAGAAAGATCACTCAACAAACGTGTGTAATCAGACATCAGTGCAAATCCTGAGTTGATTGAAATGAAAGGAATGAGAAGGGGTGATTACGATTATGCATTTCCTTCGATGCCGCAACAAGTGAAGCACATACTTCTACATAAAAGTCCGGAATACGGATCAAGACTCTCCACAGATTAACACAATCAGAGTGTATGGCAGAGCGGAACCTGTATGAAGTTTATATACTCGCAATATGATCAGAAAGGCCCGACTTCAAACTACGATTCGCCGCATTAATGAATATGCGAAGGGCTAACCGTCCGCGGCGAATGTTTATTGGAGTGGTTTCTGCAGATTCATCATCTGCTCTTCCTTCTAAAGCTACTTCTAAAAGTTGCCGTGATACAGCAGGGAGATCCTAAAACACTGGAGGAATGGGGTAATGGTTATAAACGAACCACTTGATCATCGTCTATAGCAATGACACATGCTTCATCAGTTGCACAGAACCGACAAGCTTTTGAGAGATCATCCACTGTGCATTCTGAGCACTTTAGGAAAACTTTGTGAACTGCACCTAAGAGTTCTTCCTGATCTACCATACAGCTAAACAACCGGATGTTTTAGAAGGACAATAGATTCCGAAAGAAATATACGGTAGATCTACCAGCACACATTGAAGGAGATTGAAAAAGCAAAATTTATTACAAACTATATCAACGAATGACTGGACTATTTAAAGATCTTCCTAACCCGTGATCGATAACTTCTTAGTCATATTTGTATAAAAAGAAAGGCAATTTTCGTAATTTGATAGAAGAAGTTGTTCCTCTGTTCCACTAATGAGATCCTGAAGTTCCAAGATCAGAATGTAACTCTTAGTGATAACCTACTTTGAGATAACTTATAATGTATTCCAATGAGATTGTTTTGGAAAAAAGCTTAGTTGCACTAAAAGATGACTTAGTCATCGCTATATAAGCAGGCATAGTTATGCGGCTATGCTTCGGCTCTGCTATATATTGCACAGAAACACTGCCAAGCAATGCAAGTATTGAAGTTTTTCGCCATTCTAATTGGCAAAGGAGCTGAAATACATGAAGGTTTGGAAAACACAATCTAAGAGTTGTAAACCTGATTTGACCAGCTATATGAAGCAAATTGTTGAACTATGTTAAACGTTCTGAAGTTATATTCATCCAATTGGAACGTAAGTTGTGTTTCAGACTTAGAAAATGAATAACGTATTAAAGAAAACAGAATACAGAACAGCTTGATTAGTCTACCAGAATCTTGTAGAAGTTCCTGAACTCATGTGATAAATACAAAACGTAGAACATCATATACCTCGCGAGCTTTCTCATTCATGAATGTCTTTCCTAGAATGGATATGAAGAACTGTGTTTCTTCTCTGGTTTTCAACTCGGTTCCTTTCTCACAGTGACTTTCCCACAACTTAACTTTCCGTAGCGCAGTCTCAATGAGCAAATCATAGAAATCAGAAGGAAGCCTGGAAATATATGTTTGAAAGAACACAACTCATAACTTTACCTGTTCTTTCCCATTTTACTGTGTAAATCGCTCAAAGTAGAAAAGGCCAGTGCGTCTAGACATTCTATGTAAGAACGATCATACAGATTGCTTTTAGTCCAACAAGTCTTGAGATTTTGACAGAAATTTGATAAAGCACTAAATGGTACGAATTGATTGAAAGAATGTAGAGAGAAAAAAACCTGCGGATGAAGTTGCAACGTTCCACTACTGAATGCTCTTCCAGACAGAAAGTTTTCAAATCAATTTTATTCAGCTTTTCAAAACACGCTGATATAATCTTGAGCATTGAGCACAATTGAAGGTTCTGTGGTGGCGTCTGAATAGAAAGTTCAAATATGAATCTTTCATTTCACAAACCTCTTTTATAGATGAGATAAGGCGACACATGTCATTCAATCTATCGCTACAGAAGCTTCTCAAAGCAAAAGCTTCTGACTCCATTAGTCTCACAATCAAGGTGGTCACCTTAGTTAATACCCTGCAATATCTTTGTCATATAACGTAATGTACAAATATTACACCGAAGGTTGATGCTCCATGAAACTATATAATTGAGGAGATCATCAACATTGAACTGAAGTAGGAGACCGAACTCTTGAGCATTATCCTAGAAAGAAAGAATTTTAGACTTCGAATATAAATAGAAACGATTGTTTCTAAGATTCTACTCCTCACCTTGTTTGCAGCGTTTGGAAGTATTTCAGCCAAAGCACGTTCAATCGACTTAGTCGTAGTATCTTCCGTACGACGACTAGTAGGTTTTGTTATTAAATTGATAAAATCTTTCATAGTCTTTGACGATACTACTCCAGTTATATTTATAACGAGCGACGACTGAAGAACTTTTGAGCTATAAAGTTTTGTTCAATAAGTGTTTAGCGACGGAGAATATTACTTTGAATCCAGTAAATTTAAATTGATCTCAGTGTTGGTAACGCTGTTCTTGTGTTCTTGAATCAACTGTAGAGCAGCATCAAGATGTTGACCCTAAACGGAAATACTTCCTGAGTAAAGTGGAATATACATACAATCGCGGATGTGGTAAGTACAGTATCAGTCCTAATGATGCTGGGTCCGCACTTATCATTGAGAACATGTAGGAAAGAATCGATGTTTGACAATCCCTGAAGAATCTGAGTCACAGAAAATACTTCAAATGAGCAAACCTCTGCGTTACATAAACGGCATTTGTAGACTTTAGCACAATTGAATAACTCGAACCATTTTTCGGATTCGACTAAATTCATCCAACTAGTGCATAAGTTATTTTTGAGAGCAAGAGCTTTAGCTTCCTTTCCTTGCTGAAAAAACTGCCGAATATAGAAACAATAGGTTGAATCGAAAAAAAAACCTGTTCTCTCAATCGCCTCTTATCTTTTCTCTCTTTTTCCGCAAGGTTACGTTCATTAGTTACACGTTGATGGCGAGCTTCCTTCCTTTCATTCAATTCTTGCAATCGTGTAACTCTTTCCTAAATATCATAACTCTTCATAGAAAACGAGTGAATGCCAACCTGTTCTGCTTTTTTCCGACGTTCTTCTGCTGCTTGTTCTTTAGCTACTTTCTCTTCTATTTTCTTGGCTCGTAAGTCTGCCATAGACTGTTTTCGTTCCTCTATCCCAGCATCGCGTATCATCAAATCAAATCTCTTATTCTCTTCTTGAATATTATGAATGAATTGAGCTTCCAACACCTATAAATATGGTTAAATATATATCAAAGCAATTGAAAACTCACTTTTTGCTCGTCCCCTTTTGCTTTTTTTACTATTTGAGATAATGTTTTCTCTCTGTTTTCTTGAGCCCTTTCCATTCGGATCTGGAGATGAGCCCTCTTCCTTTCCGTGAGATCAATTCTCTTCATACGCACTTCTTCCCGCTAAACAAACAATTACAGGTAATTTGATGGTACAACAGTCAAAACAAATTACCTTCCAAGCCAACTCTTTCAGTTTCAGTTTCTTTTCACATTGCATCTTTTCTCTAACTTCGTCAGCTCTCCGTTGTTTCTCGTTATGTTTCTGCGTGAGATCGTTATCATCCTTATCACACCTAATATAGAAATATTATCTTAGATAAACTATTTATATCCTGCCTTCTCCGACTAGGTGAGCAAAGTTTTTCATGCCGTTCGGCAGCTGTTCCTGGTTCTCTATAGTGTCCTGAGAACTCTCTCTCAACTAGTTCACTCCATGATTCATGACAGAAGTTTTTGAAATCCTCTATACGTAAAAATTTATATTATCAAAAAAATCATATTCACCTTCTAGCTTCTTAACCATCTGGGAGTATTGTCCCTTGCCAGTTGGAAAGAAAATCATTGCGTCTTCCTAAAAAAGCTCATAATACCAAGAATCGGAAAGCTCCCTACATTCGCCTTCCGACATTGTTCTGCTTCATCCTCAACTTGTCGAGCTAGTTCAGCATCAATCGACTCCAATTCTGACTCTGCCTAATATGGTGTAGATCAGAATAGAATATTGATGAATCAAACCTTCTCAATTTCTAAATTCAAACTTTGTTCTTCCATAGCGAGGGACTCTTCTTCTTCCGTCATTTTACCCCATTCCGAATCATCTTCCATATTTAATGTGAAGCTAGAGACAGCACGATCCAATCTCGGAGAATCCGATCTGATTAAATAGGTGTTGAATGAATCATATGTATTCGACTTACTTAGATGCCTGTACTGCAGTCGGCTTCGGGTCTGATGGCACTGCATCCTGATCTTCTCCTTCTACATTCTCACATATAGATTGTAACGATCGACGATGACCTTCGGAGTAAGCTGATTTCTGTCTCATCTGTAACTCATAGTTCCCATTGAAGATAATAACTAACTGTTAGAGAAACCTGTTTTTTTTGTTCATTAAACTCTTTAGTTTGAGCTCGAACAGCAAAAGGGTCAACAAAGTTTAACCCGCATTTCGTGGGTAGTGTTTCTCTTTGCAATCTTTCTCTATAAACAGTTACATTTTTCTTATAACTAAGACTATAATTACTTTTTCTGATGAGCTTTAAGTTTCTCTGCTAGTGAGGGTTGCACATCTTTTTCCCATATTCTCTGACGACAGTATGCCATCTTAGCCATTGAAGCCTAATACACGAACCATATAAGGGAAATTTCCAAGACAAAACCTTTGTTTGAGGGAGATCCATAGCACTCTTAGGACAAGTTAATCGAGCAGCCGTTGATCTTGTTGAAGATGATCTTGCCATTGCTGTGTTTGGACGAGACGAACTTGGATGCTTCCGACATGAGCTTATATTCGCAGAGAGCCGTTCGTAAACGGATTGAGGCTTTTTCTCCTACAATTTGGTCAATGAAATGAATATTGCTAGTAACATCACGAACTATGTTTTCATCCACACTACAACGACTTTCATTGTCGAAGGCCTCACTAGTGCCTGTAGAACTGGCACTTTTTCTTCTCCTACCTCGAACCAATTGCCATCCTTCATCCAAATCTAAGAGAAGATAAAAGATTTAATTAAAACAGCGAGAGCATACGATTATCGGGATTCCATCCGTCTTTTTTGGAAGTTAATGTTATATCATTGATGATCATGGGAGACCTACGTAAATCATCAAAAACAAAATGCTATTCAAAACTTACATTGGTAATACATCGATTAAAGCTGGCGCTCCTTCATGATTGAGAATTTGGTTAGAAGAACTTATGGACTTCCGAACTTCCCAGGCAACTGCTTGGGGTCTTCAAAGAGTTTATAAGAAACTTAGTGTTTCAATCTAATACTTGTCTAATTCATTAAACGATAATTCTAGGTTGATAGCCGTAATAAGTGATAAAAAGTCCTTTTCCGCATTTTGTATGTAAATTAAGGATTCCTGAAAAAGCTGTTGGACAGACCAAAGGTACGCCTCACCTTGCAAGCTGAGACACTTTGCTCTCTCCGACATATTTCATATAAACAGTCAATTGCACTTTTCAGAGCTTCAATGTAGTAAGTCCACTGTTTAGCTTTTTTCTTCCTAAAAGCAAAAAGGGTCTCAACAGCTGAGAACAAGTCTAAGGAACCTATTATTCTTTTTTTTCCTGGAGGATCTGTTACTGTGAATGGAGGAAGCCCTTACATTACGGTGTTCCGATTTTTGATCATTCAATATTAGACTCATTATTTGTATCAATACATGAACTAAAACTTAAAAACTTTAAAAATTTATATACTTAGGCGATCGCTAAAACGAATTTTAAAATGAGAATACAATGCTTCAAGTTTTCACTATCATCTGTTAACTCATGACTATCGACGACAGGACGACATAGAAAACAAACAGGGGAAATATTGCGACCGTTGCACAGAAAAAAAAACAGAAAACTTGGTGATATGATAATTTTTAAAACTATTCTTATTACAAACACATTTTATTAACAGCTTCTGCCATTAAATTGCGTCCCCACGCTCAATTCTTCTTCACCGTGTATTTTCTCTTCATTGATTCGCGCAAGTACAGCGCAGCCAATGTGGGAAAGCCGACAATGGCGAAGAAACCGATCCAAGTCTTAAATAGCTCTCTCAATTTTCATCTTTAATATTTCCATACCTCAATTTTCGAGCCGAATTTTCTTTTAAATTGTTCGTCAGTATACACCGTGGTCATATCTGTAATTAACGGAAATTCAATTATATTCAGCGTCCAACAATACAATGAGGAAGGGATAGAGGTGTTGATTTCATGACGAATTGATCCTTGCTCACTCTGAAATAATTCTGAGAACCGAAAAAATATTAATGAACTATTACTCATATCGGACAGTCACGGGTTGTGCAAGAGACTTCAGAAATTCTTGTGCATGCGATACCGCTAACTCGTTAGGAACAAAAACTACATCATGGGAAGCATTATGATTGGCTAATAAAGTAGGCAACTCAAATGTCGTGGAGCCTTGAATATCTGTTAATCCGGACAGAATAGAGAAATCATTGACTTCGATGCTGGAATCATAATACTATGTATTACTTATATTCTTCACATACTTCGTGATGTTTTCTGGCCCACTGTTATAAAATTTGAAATTAACAACACATTCCTGTCCAACGAAAAGATGAGAGCATGTTAGGCTTTTTGTAGCAAAAAAGGCTGAGTTCACAAAGCTCACCAGGCAGAGAAGAATTAGAACTTTCATGATCTGAAGGGGGGCTGATAAAATTTGCATAACTTATTTGAAGGAAATCATAAAACAGTGAAGATTATTGAACATCTGTGTCAACGAATGTAATCATCAAGAGGGTGGACAAAACCCTACTCTTTTCGTGGGAAGACTTTAATTAACTTTTTTTGATCTACCAGATATGATTCGTTTGAGAACACCTGTAATTGAAAGAGAAAATTATGGTAATTTCCGGTGCTATGCTCTATATACTCCATACAAAGCGTTTTTTCTTCTCTTGGTGTCACTCGATGTTCTACTCAACTTCCAAGTCAGGCATTTCCATCCCCCATTCCTAATTTATATGGAAGACACGAACAAAATTTCAAAATTCAGACCATCTTGAATTTCAAAAATCAATAGAACTGTTAAAATATGCTCCAACACCTTATACAATGAAGAAAATCGTTTTCATTTTAATTCCATATTATATTCAAATATATATCCTTTCTGCTCCATAAATCAATTCGTTATGCAGTATATGAAAGAGAAATGACAGACGTGCTAGCGAATATGTGCTCCAACGCGAAAATTAGCAATGGGTCACAAAGATTTGAATACTTTTCGTATGAATGGTGCTAGTAGCTTGCCTCCTATTCAAATTTTCGTTCCGCTGTGCTTACATCCGATTTTCAATTAATTTAATTTATTTTTTTAGGTATGTATAGTGAAAATGATGGAACTGAACCACTTTCAGTTAGTTTCTTCGATATAATCAACTCTAATAGTGTAAATAAAGTGAGCTCCCATTCTTAATATACAATTTGCCCTTCTCATTTCAGGTTGAAAATGCACTGACTTATTTGGAATTAGTAAAGAAAACCTTCGCACATGATGTTGTCCTATATTCTGAGTTCTTAGATATCGTAGAAGATTTTAAATCCATAAGGTATATCTTTGATTCTGAAAAAAAATAATACATGCACTACACTTCCAGTGTCAGGGCTGTTGAATTGATTCAGCGTATCAGTGACATTTTTTATGATATTCCTGAGCTTATACATGGTTTGAATGCTTTTCTGCCCCGTGGGTATGAAATACATGTTGATAATCAAATATTAGCTATACGAGATCCGTCGGGTAGTGTAAAGGTTAGCGTTTTCGTTTTTCTCGATTTTTTCAAGAGGAAGTTTTTAGTATTCGAATCTAAAAAATCACAATAGTGGAGAGTTAACATCAGCTAGCCGTTTAGCTTTCGAGTATCATTTTGCATGTAACAATGATTCAGATGTATCCGGCTTTTCGAGCCAGTCTGCATTGATAGGAGCTAGATTATCTGATTTCGCTAAGAGTTCATCCAATATAGGCTTCTCTTCGTATCAGAAAACTGCTCGAATGTTCAAAAGTGACTTGAACGTTCTTCTGCAGAAAGATAGTCAGTTAGCTCATGCACACCAATCAAGAAAGGCTGAAGAATCAGACGAAGAACGACCTGATTTCGTAGACGACAGTGATTATGATCATGAAACCTGGGATGTTTCGAAGTTCAATGATATGCTGGCCATGATGAATCGCGCAATGAAAGATGAAGTTCCATCTTTGAGCTTATCCAACATAAAATCAGGATCACCATTGTCGAGCGTTAATACAAGAGAGAAGTTCTACGATATGGCAACCGTAAAAGATAGATCTGAGCAATGCGAACAAGATCAAAGTATCAGCATGCCTATGAATCCTCTTGAAGGTACCTCAACAGCTTCGTTTCCTTGTATGGAAGAAGCAGTTGCTGTTAGTGACCGTCTTGTAAACAACTTGGAAACAAGTCAGGATGATATCCGTGTGAGCCTTGGTTGTGCCGAGAATTGCAGTGACTCCGACGACGTTGACAATCCTCTGGATGCTCAGTGTAAAGAAGAAGCAATGGATGAGTTTCTCGAGAAGGAGTTTTGCGTCAAACCTATCAGGAGAAGAATGAGAAGAACAGAACATGATCTAATCAGTCGCGCTGTTCAAAAGATTCGCACGTTCGGTTCAACTCCTACCGTATGCTTGACCGAAAAAGAGAAGAAATTTAATCAACTACGTCATTTTGGTATTGGTCATCCAAGGGACAAGACACGAACTCTTAAATTACATAGGAGAAAAAGCGAAGGAGGGAACGAAGCAGATTACGACTCCACTCATGAAAGTTGTTATATTAGTGCGAATAACTCTTTCAGCAATAAGTTCAACAATAGTGTCGTCTCAGACCCTCAAACATCTTTTTCGAATTCAGAAGAGGACGTTGAAAAGGAGGCAAGTAATAGATATGGATATTACATTACTCATTCTCAAAAGAATGACCGACTTGATATTGGACCGGCTAATTCCAACAGCCAAGGTTTTCCTGATCTGTTCAAGAATCGAATCAAATTGTGTGTACCGAAACCTATTGTACCACCTTCAACCGCCTGCCAAAGTGAGAGAAAAAGAAAGAAGAACGGAATTTTTCCATATTATTCCGATTCTTCTGAAGAAGAAGGAGCTGAGAAAAGAAAGAGTCTTATGCGTCTTAAAGAATACTTCTCATTGGCAACCAAGAAAAATCCTGGAGCAGGCTTTCGAAAAGAAGAAAAGGAGAAGCGGAAAAGAAAGATTGATGAAAATCAAGAAAGCCCAAAAGATCCGATAAAGTTTTATAACTATCCTGTCAATAGAACTTCTGATTTTTCTACTAAACGATCACCAAAAGTTGAAACTGATAGTAGCCAATCGTTCTCGAAAGTGCCCAAGTTGGAACCAAACAAACCTTTCATAGACCAAGATAGGATCTCGACTAGTGACGTTATTTCATTTTTGACCAGAATCAAGGTTTGTCTACTCTATATTCTTTAGAAACTTTCAATTTTAGACAAGATTTAATGAGAAATCTCATATATTAATGAACATACTAAAAGTTTTCCTTGCATACAAAGATTCTTCCGGGGTTAGTATTTCATTTTCTTACTCAGTTAAATCGAACTTTTAGGGGAATGCTGCTGATCTGGAAGATATTCTCTTTGATTGTGTTTGGGAAGCCATAAATTCAGAACCTGATCTTTTCCCAGATTTCAAATCTTATTTCCCTCAGTTGCTCGATGATTGTAGGAGGGATATCCAGGTTTACTTTCGTTTTTCTTCTCTTAATCTCCTCTTTTTTTGCAGGATGTCGAACACAGAGAAACGAGCGATAGAACTTTGGAGCCGAGAAATCCATTATCTCCACGATTCGGGAAAAAAGGTAAGGCGAATGATCGCTTTTCTTTCGAAGTGCAACCGGAAAGCTTCATATCGCCTCGTACTCCTCTTGAAACTATGGATAAGCAATCCGTTGGAGTCATACACAGAGGTGCAGGTTCGGTTTCAGAGAACCAAAACTCTTCCGAAAGTACTGAAAATACTTCTGGAGACCGCACCGATAACACGTCCACTGAGAATTCTGAGAAATCGACTGAAAATACTGGACAAGATTCTTCTGGAAACACTGAGAACAACAACTCAGAAAGCACAGAGAAGAGTGCTACTGGAAGTGCCGGACAGGATTCATCCAACAATTCTACTCAACGCCCAGATGGGAATAATGGCTCTGGGTCGGAAAAAAGGCGAAATACCGTATGTTCTGCTGGAAGCGATGATAAAACTGCCAGTTCTCATAGCTCGGAGAGGAATGATGTTCAACAAGATTCAAGGAACGATGATCAGAGCTCCACTCAGGATAAATCAAGAAGCTCTACTGCAATTCATGTTAACAGTACCACTGAGGATAACACTACGAATTCTGAGGAAATTCCCAGTACATCAGCTGTAACTTCAGCTGATCCCAATGACAAGGATGTCAACAACGTGGACTCTGCAGTGAAAGAGGGTATTGGGAAAGATGTCGTGAACACCGGAACGAACAGTTTAGTTACAAGTACCGAAGAAGCTTTGTCTGAAAATGCAAGCTCTCACACAGCTGAAGAACGGAAAGAGCATCTAAACCCACAAGCCCAAAGCACTGTCAAGGAATCTGTTAAAACTGATTGCAGCAAGACTGTAGAAGTCACTGAAAGTAACACTGATTCAAACGCTGAGTCGACTTCTCAAAACAATGAAGACGAATCTTCTACGAATTCGAAACATGAAGTGAACAAGGGTGCAACCAATACTGATGGTATTGGAAACACTGCAAGTGATGGCGGCGCTAACAACGAAGCATGTGATAACCCAGAGCCTGCTATGGAGAACCCTAAAGGCGAAGCTGTTAGTGAATCCAAAGAAGAGACCAAGAATACTGTCTCAGGAAATGATGAAAAGGAATCAAATCTGCCTCTCAAAGATTCGCTTTGCAAGTCGGAGGGAAGCTCAAAACACGATGATAAGATGTGCTCCAAAAGTTCTACAAATTCAGAGAATGATTCTGGCAAAAATTCACAGGAAGAAAGAAGAGAAGTTAACAAGGATACCGCTGACGAAACACCGAGAGTAATAATAGATAAAGGAAACTCTGCTGAGATAGATGATGATGAACTTGGCACTACGAAAAATGATGCTGATAATGAACAGTTGGAGGAAGAACCTATTGAAATTGCGCGTGAGGACGATTGCACAGTGGAATGCGAAGAAACTGTAGATAGCACTGATCTCGATGATATTGAAGCAGTTCGTCAGAATAGTACTGCGGAAAATACTCGAGAAAACGCTCAAGAAACGCCAGAAGATTGTAGAGAAAAAGAATCCGAGAGAAAGTCAGGAGAACTCCCCAAGGAAAATGAGCAAAACAATGGCAGTTCTAATTCTCATGAAAAGGAAACATCTGAAGGATCTGTAAGGGGAACATCTGACGAAGACCCTATCCAGGATCCTGACGATGGTTCTGGATCTGCTTCTGCTTCAGGTTCTCGTTCTGTGTCTGGCTCACGCTCTGGCTCCCCCTCGGGCTCTCGCTCCGGCTCCGGTTCTGGTTCTGGTTCTGGTTCTGGTTCTGTTTCTGTTTCTGGTTCTGGTTCTGGTTCTGGTTCTGGCTCTGGTTCTGGTTCTGGCTCTGGCTCCGGCTCCGGTTCAGGCTCTAGATCTGGCCTTAGATCTGGTTCGGACACTGGTCATGCCTCTCGCTCGCGCTCTGGCTCTGTGTCAGGTTCCGGCTCTCAAACTGGCTCCCGGTCTGGTTCTCGCTCTGGTTCTCGCTCTGGTTCTCGCTCTGGTTCTCGCTCTGGTTCTCGCTCAGTCTCGCGCTCAGGCTCTGGTTCTGGCACTAGACCTGGTTCTGCATCGGGCTCAGACGCAGACTCAGAGTCAGACTCGAACTCAGATGAAGATCCAGAAAATACTCGTCGCGAATTTGTTCACCCTGAAAATGTTGACTCTGATAATGTTGATCCTGAAGACGATACTGAGGACGACACTGATGACGATAATCGAGAAGAAGATACTGAAGATGAGGCTGACGATGAGGCTGAAGAAGAAGATGTAGATCAAGATGTAGAAGAAGAGGCTGAAGGAGAGGCTGAGGAAGAGGTAGAAGCAGAGGCTGAAGAAGAGGTAGAAGCAGAGGCTGAAGAAGAGGTAGAAGCAGAGGCTGAAGAAGAGGTTGAAGGAGAGGTCGAAGAAGAGGCTGAAGAGGAACGCGAAGAAGAACCCGAAGATGCTGCTGAAAACCAACCTGAAGAAGAATGCACTCCTGAGAGCCCTGGCGACAATGGTGATATTACTGCTAATGAAGATGGATTGGACGACGATCTAGTTCAAGACCTCTTTCGTCAAGGATTGGTCAACGATACACGTGATGTGCGTGGATTGATTGCTCTTATAAAAGGCGATGCAGATTTCAATGATGATGAGGATGACGAGGACATAGAAAGTGATGTTGATGACAGTGATACCTCCGCTGAAAAAATGGCAATCGAAGTTTCCTACAATACTCACTTGAAAAAACTCGTTTGCTCATCCGTCAGTCATCAAGTTATGAATGAGTCTTTGGAATGGGGAACGAAAGTTAACGGAAATAAACGGCAGACAGAAAAAGAAGAATTCATAGTTGTTCAGAAGTCAGTAGTTAGAACAAGCGATCCCGAGCAGCATACGAAATCTGTTGATACGACAAGCATCCAGACAGAGTCTGTTACTTACACTGTGATTACTGAGGAGAGAACTATCAAAGAAGAAGTCATCGAAACGGTAAGAATACGCTATGATGATGTTTAATGGTTTTTTTGCAGGCCCCACAGCCACTTTCTCTGAAGAACTATGATCCAGAAATATTAGACTATGCAACTCTTGAAGATATTGCCTTTTACGAGAAGGTGAGTTCTTCTTTTATGAATGCTCGAACAGGTTGAGTTGTTTTTCAGGCTCGTTCAGTCGTGAAGCCTCATGAGTATGAAAATTTTCTTCGTCTCTGCAATATGTACAATTTTTCTATCATATTACCATCAGATTTCTTGGATGCTGTTACGAAGATCTTAGGTGAACTTAGCTATTTAATCCGCGTAACTGTTATTATGTTCAGGTCCATATCCTAATGTTTTCAACATGTTCAAGAAAGCATATTTCCATGAAGAAGATGTTACTGAAGTTGATATAGTTGCGAAACCCGATTCTCCAGTTGATAGTGATTGTGACACAGACTACACCCCTGTCGAAGTTTTAGGCATCAGTTATAGGTTTGCTTTTAATATAATGTTTGCTTAAGCATCTAATTCTCTCACAGAACTCGTCCCGCCGCTTCTGCACAGCTTCTCTGCTCAGGCAGGACAGGATTGTGTAAAGAAGTACTGAATGAAGAATGGATTTCTGTGCCTTCATCAAGCTCTGAAGATACAGTTTCTGTTTCTGCAAAGAAAACAACAATCGAAGATTATTCTTGCAAAATAGAAGATGAGCGTTTCGAGGTGAGACAGGCAAAAAATCTCTGCAGAACTTCTTCTTTCAGCTTGATATTATTCTGGAAGTCAATAAATATGCTATTGAGAGCTTGCAGCTCATCGTGAGTCAAATCGAAGCAATGGACGAACAAGATAGGGAAACTTTCCAGTAACTTTGAATCATAACCCCAGTCTTCAGTTTCTCTGCTTTCAGACTTGATGATAAGCTCGGTGCTAGCTCAGGTGTTTTGATGCGCAGAGCAATCAAGAGGATATATGGAGAAACAGCGCCAACTATCGCATTGGCTCTCAAGTTCAGCCCTTTCGCTACTGCCAGAATGGTAAGCCACTGTTTCTAGGTAAATCTTCTAAGTATTTATTCATATAGGTTCTGGAACGGCTCATGACCAAAGAAAAGGAATGGTTGGACGCTAGACGGAATATGAATGAGTAAAAAAAATGTAAAAATATTCGCTTAACATTCTGTCTTTGAAGGATGTTCTGGTTATGGAGAGAGCAAAACGAGCGACATGTTCTTAGAGCTTGTGATCAACAATCCAACTTAATAAAAGCGTCTGACGCTCGATGGATCAAAACCAAAAACCTCATTCGTCAGGTTGAAATCGTGTATGAAGAGAGAAAAATGAGGTATGAAGTAGTTCCGACGTAGTTCTAAAACCACTATATTAGGTCTGACGACAAATTTGCTGAAGATCAGGGACCTCATGTGGTCTGCTACTATCCAACTGAAGAGAACGTAATTTCGGATGCAACTAGTCTGGTCCTTCACTATGTCAAAAAACAATCTAACATCCAGCGGACTGATAAGTCGAGAATTAAGAAATTCCTGAAAAGGTGTCCTCACTGTCATCAGAAGTTTTACTAACCAGCCCATTTAGGCATTTGAACGAGTGGTTTTCGGTTGACTTCGAAGAGCTCAGTGACAACGAGGATGATACAGACCCTCTTTATTCCATGCAGTAAGTGTTTTCTTTACGTAAGTCAATAAAAATCTGTCTCTCCAGATCATTCAGACCTCGAGGAAAGAAGCCTTCAATACCTGGAGACTCCAAAACACGAATTGTTTACGGAGGCAATGTCCTTTATTCTTTCTTACGTCTGCATCATATAATATGCGAACGGCTTGGAAATCTTAAAAAGAAAAACCGAACCTTACTGAATCAGTACTTCGTTAGTTTTTTTGACAATTTAACGTTCATGATAGATGTTTTACAGATGGAGAGAGATACTTGGTCGAAATTGAACACAATTTATGTTGAAGAAGGAAAGAATGGTTCTCGTTCAGAGCTGTTAAATGCCAATGACATAAATAATGGTCTTCTTAACTTGAGGGTGAGTTATATTAACCTTTTCTTAGAAAATTTCTCCTTTCTCAGGAAGAGCGTCGGTGTCCAGCAACATTCTATTACGACACTTTACGCGAAATTAGGGCCTTCATAGATGGACAGTTGGAGAACCCTCAATTTGAAGATGGAATTAGGTATGCTTGAGAAAAGACCGTCTGTTTGATCATGATTTTCCTTAAGAGCGAAATTCCCTACCGATGCCTATCTAGTTATCAGTATTGATAAGGTGATAGCAGCTGCTGCTCGTCAGTTGCATCAACTAGTTTCTGATGAAGTTGAAGGTGTTGCAATTCCTTTGTACAATCGGTTTAGATTAGAGGAACCATTGCATACATATGATCGTTCTGATTTCCGTTTCAAGTATGTTGTTAATTTCCTCTTATTTCACTATGCATCCTCACAGATACGAAGAAGAGTACCAAGCTGCAGTTGTCCAAGAGCTAGCAACTACAAATCGTTTCAAATTTACAATTATTTTCGATTTCAACCACATTACCACTATTGAGATGCTTGATACTGACACTGAGGTCAGTTCAGAGAAAATTGACAAAGTTAATATCAAATTCAGGTCAAGAAACGGAAAGTTATGCCTAGAAAAACAGTTGATTATTTGTTGGAAGATGAAGTAGTCATTGAGAATGGAGACGGCGAGGACAGTGATAACAAAGAGAAAATACAAAATCGTGAGTATTCCGGTCATGGATTCATTCTCAAACTCAATTCAGAAACCTAGCCAGCTAGAACCACAGCGAGCAGAATCAGAGGTTTTCGAGAAATGAAAAGTCATAATGAGTTTTGAAAGCCAGAAGGGATGTCTGTACTTATTTCGCTGATTGTTAAAATCGCATATCTCGGGTATTAATTTGTATATATTTTGTGCCAGTTTGTTCATTGTTAAACGCGAATATGATTATGATACTCACTTAAGCATTTCCTTTTTATCCCAGTTTTCAATTTTGTTCGGTCGCGAGTTTTAAATGGAAATGTTCGCAAAGTTCTCTGATTTCACTTGTATCGCTTGACTCACGCCTTTAAACACATTTCAAATTTGCTGTATATAAAGATTTATTTTTTTATAAATCCATTTAATTCTGTACAAAATATACATGCGGTAAACTGTGCAAAGGAGCAAGTAATACATCGAGTTATTAACAATACATGGACTCAGCTAAAGCGGACATCTTCAAGTCGACTCGGACGAAATGAGCAAAATATTCGGATAATTCATCAACAAGGAATGTGGGAGAAGGTGCTCGAGCAGCTTGAACACTACACGAGATATTGTCCTTTCTGAATACACGAGACGTTGAGAGCAATTAAAAAATTATGAAATTACCTTTCCAATAAACTATATTTGAGATCATCTACATCAACATCTAAATCGCGCCATCGCACTCTACTAAAAACCGACGACAAATCTTCTGTGCTAGATTTGGATTTCGTGACGGAAAACCTTCTTAATATAAGAGAGATAAACATAACATGTGGGATTGGTAATACTTACCTCGGTAATGAGTAGGGTCGCCACCTGAATATGGCATTAGGAGATTTGACTTGATTGGACCTAGAGCGAGAACGTTGCGTGCTCACCTAAGAAAAAGAGAATGAATGTTATGTATGAACAAGAACGGTTTACATTTTTCTTTGTTTCTTCTACCGATTTAGGAACGACCTTCTTTTCACAGTCCAAAACCATCCTTTCAAAAATCTCGATAGCATTATCAAGTGAAAACTTATATTCTTGAGAAGTTGAAGCTAATTCTTCTCCATAGTTTTTATCATTTTCTGCCATGCTTAAAAATAGGTGCAATTTAATGCCAAATATAGGATAAACGTTTCGAGTACGAAAAAAGAGAAAAAGCTATGAATTTAAGAGATGAAGAACCATAGCAACTGGGAGGGGTGGTGCTTGGCAAAAAAATCAATAAATGGCAATGTATACGAGAAAACACGCATATCAACTCGTGTAATGAAAAGTTACAAATGATGAATAGAAATGAAGAACGAAAAGAGAAAAAGAAGATGAGTTTAAAGAAATTTTTGAAACATATGATAAACACATGTTCGCTTATAAAAAGTGAAATCATTAACGATTATTGACAGATGCACTGACGTCATATAAACATCGTGTCGGGACCAATTTTAATAAAAATTTGTTTTGCTTGTGTTGATGCTTTAATTGAAAATTTATATGACCAGATAAGGGCGTAGAATGGTTGATGCACCGAATTATTTGAAAATTATACATTATTTTGTTCATTTCGACATAAATGTAATTTATTTTTGAATAATTAATAGCCGGGAGGTTTGTGGTTGGTCTAACCACAATACTGTTGTGGATTTGTTGTTCATCTTGTTTTATGTGTTAATTTGGAAAAAAATCAATTTGATAGAGGTAGGAAGACGAACTATTGAACAAGGGCGCTTTATCTAGACATGAAGAAGAAAGAGAGAAAAAGACAGAATGTTTACCAGCAGACCAAGGTCGTGGCGGTATTCATTCACAATACGAGAGAGACCTTTCCAATCGAAAAGTCTTTTCATCATCAGCCAAACTATCCATGATATTTTAGTTGTGTTTTTTTCATTCTTTTATTACTCTTTTTTTTGAAGGTAAAATATGGTTAGTAGTTTCCTTCATCACACCACTTTTAGTAGTTTCAAATTAAGAATTATTCAAACTTTTTTTTTTCTCGAAGTTTCGCAGATGTTGGACGTTATGAGTGTTTCCATAGGATGTAGAAAGAGAATAATTGAAAGCGATCAGCAGAGAAGCGGAAGAAGAAAGTAATGTGAGAATAACAGAGATTGAGTGCAACCATAGTTATGATGAGTCGGAAACTGCATGTGGAAGCCTCCTTAATATAGTCAGCTTGTGGAAAATAATCAGATCCGAATATCTTCCTCATGCAACATTGAACTCATGCAAAAGGCTGTAATTTTGAATGTTGTTTGTATCGAGTGTATAAAGTCCTAAAGAGAAGGAAAGAGTTTGTTGAAGTTTGATCTACTTCAAGCTAAGCAAAAGCTGCTGCTGATGCTGCTGCTGCTGTTGTTGCTAGGACTGGTGGTTTAGTCCAGTTTACGGCTTTATGAAAATTTGGTCAAGGTGAGAAGATATACTCCACCCATAAATGATGTTGTTGTTCATGTCTTAGCAATTTTCACTGGCCTCAACGTGGGAATGCTGGCGGAAGAAGCGAAAATAGATGATTTGATAGAATTAAAAAGAGCGAGAGAAAGAAAGAGGAGAGACAAATTGCGAATAACCTGTTTGCAGCAGTTTCATATCTGTACCACAATTTGTACGATGCTTAAGAGTATGAAATTCAATCTGTGCTTTTTAACCTCCTACACGTCCGTCCATCACTATTTGAAGCCGGAGAATAAATGAGAAAAAAGTAAAAATAGTAAAAACAGAAGGATCAAGTAGTGTCTGTGTGTGTGTGTGTGTGTCTCTCTCTGGACAATGCGATAGAATAACGCGAGAGAAAAAGCAAAGTGTTACTTGACAATTTTTGAATAGCATTTACATCCAGCTTTCGATTATGGCTTGTTATTCAGCTCATTTTTTTCTCATATTTTTTATACCATTCTCTATTGCAACATTTTTTATTCGTTTCTGATCGGACTATGACAAAAGCTCTTCGTGATCATGTGCTCATTACTGACCATTCGGATTACGTGAAACTTCACGTGATTGAGTTAATTCTCATCATTGATGCGTCATTTGTACATAACGTAAGCGCTCATATTGGTTGTTTTTTCATGCTCTCATCTCTATTCGAAAATGTTTTTATTTGTATGACATTTGTTCTTATTATCGTTCATATAGCAATATGTTATTATCTATCCGCCAGATAAATCATTGTCTCAATGATAAACATTACGACAACTTCTTATTTTCATAAATATTTTAAGGCATCTTTTGACTAGTCTTTCTTTCTTTCTTTTTTTTGATGTTGTTTCTTTTGTCTCTGTCTGTGTGTGTATATGCCTGTGTGTGTGTGTATGTGTGTGTGTGTGTGTATGTTTCATTCTCATTTCTATTGCACATTTACTCATCTCTTCGCATGTCGCCGATTTCGTTCTTTTTTTGGCCAACTTGTGAAAGCAGGAACGGAAATTGATGCTTGCCACGTCCGACCAGCTGCTTTTCTATTCTACTTCTAGTCTCCCTGTCTATCATTCTTCTCTCTCTTTTTCCCTTTCTTTCTCTTATTCCTCTCTGATCGCTTTTATCACTTAAAAATATCGTCACTCATACTTTTGACTCATATAACTGTCAAAATATGCAGATCGACGGTTTTTCTCTCTTTCATTCGTTTCCTGATCTTCATGACTTTTATAAAGTTTCAAACATTTATTGAAAAAGACACCATGCTACTCTATTTGTAATGTCTATCATACATTCTTTGCTTTTCTAAAATCTTGTTCAAGTACTAACAGTCTATCTTCATTAGTCATCATTACACGTGCTGGAAACTCCAGCACTCAATATATCATTTATTCGTCTTTGGCATTTTCACTTTCACTCATGCTCTTTTGTGTCTTCTTCTATCTAGTTTCTTATGTCATTTTTATGGTTATTTGGTTTGATGTCCTCAGGCAGAAAATCGTTTCCAATCAGTGTTGTTGCCCTTTACGTATCTTCCTGACAGCCGTGACATTTTCTTTTAAATTTACATTTTCTTAGGAAATGGGTAATGAAAGTCTGGAGGAGCATCCTTTATTAGCAGACTCAAAAGGTTTGTTCTCTGTTAAACCCTTCTACACCCACTCAATCACTTTTCAATGTGCACTTTCCTTCTGTAATTTCCGACATTTTACCGCATAGATGTTGTTTTCAGAAGAAAGAGCACAGCCACTGAATGCTAATAGAACTCGTAGATCACGGATTCCGGGAGAAGCAGGTCAATTGATAGCAGATGTAACATCTTTACATGGAAAAGATCATCGTATTGTTTTCGATCGCGATCGCAATGTGTTTGAGTTTCAATTGATGGAGTGAGTAAACGAGCAACTAAGCCAAAATTTTGAAACAAATAAGCGTTTTTTGAGAGTTCAGCAAAGAAAACAAAGAATCCAACAATTTCGTCATTCTTTCCAAGTATTCGAAACAAAAAGATGTTCTTGTGAAGTGTAAAAACTACAATTATTTGTTTTTCTTACAGTGGCAAACTGAAACATTCCGTTTTGTATCGTCTAGATGAATTGTTGACGGTTAAGGCACATCGAATCAAAATATCCAAAGGCATCCCACATCTAGAAGATCCCAAAGTCAGTTCTTCTTTCATTCATGCTAATTCCAAATCCATTTATAGGCAGTAGATACTGAACGAATAATTTATTTTTACTTTGTTTTTAAAAAGAATGAGCACAAGTGGCGTGTTAAAGAAATTCCAGTTACTTTCATTACTCAGCAGGAACGTAATTATTGGCAAACAATCATTTTGTCCACTTTAAAAAGTTGGTTTTTTTTATTTTCTTCTTGTCATCTGTCTTATTCACACTGATTGACATTCAGAAATACGAAATCGTCCCAAGAATATTATCATTTTCATTAACCCATTCGGAGGGAAGGGAAAAGCCAAAGCAATCTTTGAACGAACGGTATTTGATTTTTGAAATTTCTTTTTTTCAACTTTTATTGCTATCTAGACTAAACCTCTTTTTGAACTTATACCCGGTCTAAAGTATGAAGTTTTCATGACGGAAAGAGCAAACCATGCTCGAGACTACATTATGGAAATGGAACCGGAAAAATGGTCAAAACTTGATGGACTGGTGAGAACAACTTTTCCATATCGTAATGAGGTTGATGTGTAGGTTTCTGTTGGCGGAGATGGCTTGTTCAACGAGCTACTATCCGGCGGATTAATCCGTACTCAAAGAGAATCAGGTAGTATTTACAGCTTTTTTTCAAATAGGTTCATGCTCTGTTTAGGTGCTGATATTGAAAACCCAGATGCAAGTCGTTTGACGACTCCTCATCTTCGTTTTGGAATTATTGGGGCCGGATCTGCGAATTCCATAGTTTCGACTGTTCATGAAACCAATGATTGTGCAACGGCAGCTGTACACATTGCCTTAGGTGAGATAGCTGTACAGTTATCTTAAATTCTATTTTAGGATCTGAATGTTATGTTGATGTTTGCACTGTTCACAAGGACCAAAGCCTCTTGCGGATATCAGCCAATGCTATATCTTATGGCTGGCTGGGTGATGTGCTCAGAGATTCGGAGCGTTATCGTTGTTTAGGTCCAATAAGATATCAGTGGAGTGGTGAGACTGTTTTGTCGAGAATATTTAATTATTCAAAATCTTTAGCTCTTCGTACAACTGTTCGGCATCCAACCTACAAAGGAAAAGTTTCATTCTCACTATCTAACAAACAAACTGCTGACCCAGCGAAGAACTTACCTCCATGTTTGAAACCATGTGCTCTATGTGAACAAGGACAAGCGTTAGTTTCTCATCTACAGTAGCACACTCAATTTGTTAACTTTAGTGCTACGACACCAGGTTCTCCACGATACGATTATCATTGGCATACCGAGTTTACTCATGTGATCTGCTGTGTTATTCCAACAGTGACACCTTTCACTCCCTATGGGTTAGCTCCATTCACAGGTATGAATCACTCAAAGTCATAATCGTTATGGTTGTTTAGGAATTGGTGATGGAACACTCGATTTGTCGATGGTTCCCAGAGTGTCTCGGTGTAGTAACATTCAATTTATGCGGAAAGTCGCTATGTATGGAGGAAAAGGAGTACTGAAAACATTATGAATTTCTTAGTTTATGATCTGTTTGTTCAGTTGTACCATTTGGATCCCTCGCTCAACTGTTATCGGGTTGTCAAGTGGTCATATCAACCTGATCAAGATCAAGAGGAACCTGGTGTTTGGAACTTGGATGGAGAAATTCTGGAGCAACCACCAGACAAAGCTCTCCACTTCAGGTTCTAACTGATCGTGTGAAGATTGAACAGTTTTAATTGCAGATTACACCCTCAACTAATATCTTTCTTTGGTCGTGATGAAGCAATGATTGAGCCAAGCAAGCGAAGTATAATAAAGAAACGGAAAAGTAGTATTGTATATAAATAACCTATTTATTATCATATTCTATGACTGTGTATATACAAATGAATACTTACCCATCTCTGTTTTTTCCATTTCGAATTTGACGCGCGATTTCGACTCCGGTTTAAACAGTTCTTGTTGCCATGATGCGATGACTGGTTGACTAGACAGACTTCAACATTTTCTCAGATTTCGTTCGGCAATAGTTCTTAGTCATTATTTGATGGAAAACAAACGATTTTGAAATTGCTCAAAGTTTCCTGCGTTGCTGCTTGTTGAGTTCGAAAAAGAATATTTGCGAAGGAAGTATTTAGAAGAATACTTATCCATGTTTTCAAAACTGTTAGTATTGGCAAAACGGTTTAGAGCTACAATTATATCAAATATGCTCGAACAATTTCTTTTTCTCCAACGAGTTCCCCGAAATTACAAAGTAATTTCCTAGAGGGATCCCACCCTAGAAAGGAAATGAGTATTAATTCCGATATGAAATGTAAGGAGTTGTCGTCGAAGTTATCGATTTTTTGTTTTTGCTTGCTCGGAACATACTTCAAGTGTTTCAGCGAACGGATTATGTAACAGTACTGTTGTCATCTTACCTTCTTGGATGATGGAAAAATTAACTTTTAGCTTCAAAAAACCTCGAGATGAACGTAGACGTCCACCTGAGATTCCTATTAGGCCTGGAGCAAGTACAACTAGAGACGATCCGGATTGCAGGTTTCATACCTTCTCTTCGAGGAAATATATCAATTAATTGAATTGAGGCCTATTTCACTAAAAAGAACCAAATTTTATGTGCGAGTCAGAATGGAGAAGTACGGCATTCACTGGTGAAATCTTTTGGTCTTACAGTTCTAATTTTTCGTCTTAAGGAAGTTAGTTCTGAAGCAGGGAATGCTCTATCTGACTTCTGAGGCTCCCGAAGAGTTGACTAAGAAGTATGACCATAAGTACGTTTCTATTTTCATTGAATACATACATCGTATCCATACTGGGTCAGACTTGGTAATCTAGCTTCTTATTCAATGATTATCTATCCTTTGTTTGTGTTTAAGATATCGGAAAATAGAATTAGCATGTTCCCGAATTCTTCCCCTTCATTCGATCATACTATCGATAAACTCTTAGCTGCTAGGTAGTTTTCCTACCGCGGGAGTTAGTTATTTCTGCTTATTCAGGATGTGGCGTTTCACTGGTAGAACCGCATTACGAAGAGTTGTGATTCACATGAAAATTATTGAAAAATGGTTAAGAGTATTCAGTGCTAACATCGAAACGATCTTTCTTCAAGGGAGAGCTACAACGCGTTCGAATCCATTTTTCATAGAGGAGCCGATGCGATGATCAAACTAAATGGGAAAGAACTCTTTGTTCATAGTCAGGTAAAGCTTGATATTTGTTCTAATCTACCAGAGTTCTTCAGATCGTTGGTGCTCATTCCGCTTCTTTTCTTAGAGTTTTTCAAGAAGAGGAAGATTTAGGAGATCCAGCTATAAGTGAATATTATGACGATAATGAACGAAGGTTGAAATGCTGTGATGTTACATGGGAAGAAGAGCCATTCTTGAACTTTCTTCGATATATGTATGGCGATGATTTTATGTTTAATAGTATGTGTATTCATTTAACTATGAGAAAACTTTTTGTTCAGAAGAAAACCTTGCGTCTTTCATTGAAACTTCAATTCGCTTCAAAGGAAAATATCATATAACTAGGATAGAACAGTACATAGGTAGCTCAGGAATGACACTCCTTCAAAAAGTATCCATCGCATGGAAGTACAAACTTATTTCATTATTGGTCTGTTTTCATTTATTTGATGATTAATGTTTGTTCGTTCTCAGGTTAATCTGACCCATATCAAGGAATTTCCCGCATTGATGACTTTATTTCCGAAAACAGAGTTCTTCAGTACTCTTGATTTCGATGAGAAAGAGAAGTTATTGTCTTATCTAAGCTCTCGTCGCTACCGTTCTGATATTCACTATACAATTGAATTCACAATACCTGCAGCACCAGATGATGAAGACGTTGTTTTCTCCAACCAAGTGGAGCATTTTGACTTCGAATGGTGATGTCTGCATCACTTTCCACTTCACACCGATCAATTTACAGGTACTTGCGTGTGGTTAAAGAAGGCAATCGCTTTGCTTATAATCTCTGCTGCTACTCAATGGATAAAGATAGCACTGACATGTATGAAATCTACAAGTACCAGGTTCAAGTAGGCGTGACCATCGATGGCCAATACATGGTAATTTGACCGTTTCCTTTAGAACATCTATCGGTTTTCTTCAGGTGTTGGAGTTATCAAATATGGCAGAAGCTTTTATGTTTAACGACTTTAGTCGTACTCGGCGACCGAGCTTGGTAGTTGATTTCAAGAGTGTCACCATACTGTAAGTCATTACTATAAGATTATCCAACATCATACAAGATTTTAGTATGTATGAAGTAGCTCCTCATCTTCCAATCACTACTCTTAACACCCCAGCGCATGGACTGCGCGACTCAGAAATTAAAATTGAAGATATGACACTGTTCGCATATAGTCAAGTGAAACATCTTAACAAATCTGTCTGTTATATTTTTGTCGTTCAGGTTCTCAAACTATACTCACCTCAACTGAACAATCTTTTGAAAAGTTAGTTTGCAATAGTCGCATACTTATTATGAAAATTCTCTTCCAGAAAATGTAGAAGATAGGCATTTTCTGACTTTGAACCCTGCACCGCAGACTCCTATGGAAGTTCTTTTTTCTATTTTAACATTACCCGCAGTGTTAGTTAATAGACAGGTCCTTCTCTCTTTGTCAGATTGTTTAGTCATTGTTCTCACATTCTGTAGAATTCATAGAATAAGCACCGTGTTTTTAGAAAAGTTATTCATTCATTCCGGTTTCATAAATAAGAGATCTATTGGCATGCGTATCATATACAGATGCCCAGTGGTAATCTTTGCTTTTGACTTGAGAATAGTAGAGGTAAATAGTTGAAAGTTTTTTTTGTATGTCACGTGTTTTCAGAAGCACCTGGCCTTCCTTATACAAGTCGGAAATGTCAAACCGGAATCAGTTCGATCTTCTATTACTTTAGGAGAATATAAAAAGCTCAATAGAATGCAAAGAGCTAGAGCTGATAGTCTGTTGAATGATGGTGAGAAGATGTATACTTAGTATCGACTACCATTCTGTTGTTATTATTGACATTGTTTTAATTGTATTATGTATATTTACTTGTTGATCAAGAATGTGATTATATCCATGAATGAAGTGCTGAAGCATTGATCCTGGAAACAATCGTTAACTCCCAAATATCTCATTGCAATGAATTACGGTCAATCATTTGGTTTACTCAAACTTTCATTCTTGAATCAATCTCTGCCAGTTGTCGGCTGTGCTTGATGATTTTTATTAACGTTTTTTTCCTGAGTGGTGAGCGGTTGTTCGCAACGAGTACACATTGGGCATTCCATTCGACTGATTCGATAGTTGTCGATTTTGTCAAAAATCGGAATGATTCTCTGGAAATCTTTTGAAGCATTTTGATTTCTGGAAGTTTGGAAGAATGAAGATATATAGTTTTATTTTAATTTCTCTACTTGTTTTGAGAAAAAGACGAATAAGTTAGACTTTGTTTGAATTTGTTAGTGGGACTAGAAATCATGAAAAGCATGTGAAAGAAACCCGTACAAGTTTTTGTAATTATCAGAAAACAGTTTCCAAATAACGGTTGTGGGCTCAGGATGTTGAAAAACAATTATTAAGGAACGTCTCGATCTTCAGAGACTTATGATCATCACGTGCAATAATGGAATGGTCCTGATTTGGGTAAACCTGTAAAGTAGATTTGCATAATGTAACTACAATGATCTCAAACCATCAAATCAAAATCTATTTTCGCAATCTGCAACTTTTCTATTAGAAGAGCACTGTTTTGGAAGTGAACATTATCTGAACGTATCTGTGATTAGATCTTATAAGTGGCAATTACCGTCAAAAAGTCCATGGATTAATAATAATCTAGTTTTTGCGAAATTGGAAACATCTCTTGTAATGTCTGATTGACTATAAGCTTCTTTACCGGCATCACCCATGTAACGCTCTGTGTAAGCGGCATCTGAAGGAACCAGAAGTTTATCACAAGAAACATAGTTGTAGATTAATACCGTAATATATGAAGTTGCTGACAGGAGCCCCAGATATGGCACATTTGAAGAAACTCTCCGGAGACCTTATCACCATATTTGCAGCAGAAAATCCTCCATAAGACCAACCAAATACCCCAACTCGATTCGAGTCCAAAAACGGATATTTACTCAAGATTTTTCTGATGAGAGAAAAGAATATAAAATAAATTGAGCATTTGAAAATACTTTGTTGCCTCTATTTGGTCTTCTATCTCAACCGTTCCCAGAGCTCCATATATAGCAGATCGGTACTTCCATCCACGTGAGCCTGATCCTCTTCCATCAACCTAATTGAAAATAGTTGAGAAAACAAGAACTGCAAACCTGCAGAATGGCCATTTGACCGTTGTGAGCCCACATGGTTTGTCGACTAAAGCTCAACTGATTCTTGATAGATTGGGTTGAAGGTCCACCATATCTAAAGCTCGAAAATGATGAGCTCTGACAACAAACAACTCACACAACAACTAAAAGTGGTAAAGAACGACTATGAGATTTGTTCAACTGGCCAGCTGGTATAGTTAATCTAGTAAGAACTTCTGAAGTGAAACTTAATGAAGAAACGAAACGGTGTATCTCATACCGTATCCGTTACCCATATCAAACTTATCATCTATCTGAATAGGCATTTTGAATTTCTCTACTGCTTCCTCATGTTCTTTATTCTCGAGGACTTCGTAAGCTAAAATGTATATCTTCAGCTTGTTATGAACTAGTTGAACCCTACGGTTTAGAAGTAGTACATCTTCAGGAGTAGCAGAACGTTTCAATGATGCGACCCATACTTTCATAGAAGGACCCTTAAGAAGTATATGTAACCCAGTTAAGCCTTGATGAAAAACCTGACACTGAACCATCACATTCTTGAAATCAGGAGAAACTCGTGATTGTTGGTACGAACAATTGGCAAAAGAACAAGTTATACAAGCAGCTTCTTCAGAAGTAGCCTGAATCAGTTATCTATATCATAGAGAGACTAGAGGTAACGTACTGGAGAGGCTTTAGTGACGAACATATGTTGATCGGCTGGTGAAGGAGCATGCGAGATGAAATAGCTAAAAAAAACTAGTTCAATTTGATTTTGCTTCCTGCTCTACATTGTGTTATAGTCGGAATCGTAGTTGGTAAGACTGGACACATCAAATTCGCCTACAGGAAGAAACACTGGTCTGGCCCATCGGATAGAAGGATTGGCTGAATCATGCTGAAACGAAAATACAGCACTGGGAGTTTTGAAAATCAAACTTCGATAGTGAATTTGGCAATGTGTTGGAAGTATTGGTCAGCTTTTACAAGCTTTGGTAAAAGGATGAAGAAGCTATTGTTATGATGGAGCATAGTGTTGAAATCTTCAGGAGAAGCCCATGTTTTATCTGGATATTTGAACTCCGCTACCTATACAAGTAACTTAGATTGCTCCGAAGGTAGTTCCTTACCAAACTACAAAGACCTGTATCATACTCACAAATAGTAACTGAGAGATGATTCTGATATCGGTTGGTCCAAAATACAACAGCTACCTCTTGCTGATCAAGAATCATCCAGTTGACCGAGAAAACGTAATGGAACTCTCTTAAAAAGCATTTTGTGAACAAAAGCTTTGTTTAGGTGAAGCTCACCGGCTATCTCTGAGTTGGACATCCATTTGTTTGCTTGTCCTTGCTTTCTTATCCCAGATGGAGATAGTATAAGAAGGCAATCGTTTTTCTCCTGTTTTTGGATATTCCAGATTACTCATGATTGGATATTTCTGGGCAGACGTGTATCTGTAATTTTTGATTTTGTTTTTCTGAAAAAAAGGGTAACTGAAACCTTGTCATTACAACTGTTTTGACATGAGCATCAATTCTACTGGCAAAAGCTAAACGAGCTCCACTAGGCGACCACCACATAGCCTCAAACGATCACTTTATTCAGATTAGAAATAGCTTCTTACGGTGCGTGAACTAAATATTTCTTCTTCATACATCCAGTCGAAATAGCCATGAACATTTGGTCCTGACTCAAATGTTTCAGATACTCTGATGGTGCTTTGAGCTTCTGGAGATGATGAATAGAAGATGTGTCCATCTTTGACAAACACCTAAAGCATACGACTATGAAGAAAGAAGAGAAGTGTGGATGTATTACATAATCGAACCCGGCAGGATTCCATAAGAACGTCCAGAGACGTTCATCATCTTTATTTGATTCGCCAACCTTGTATTGAGCTCTAGAATATAATCATTCGAAGAAGTTCATGAGAATCGAAACGAACTGAGTGTTGATGTTGGTGATGCTGTAGAAAGCTGTCTCATTATCAGGGTTCAATGACTGAATGATGTAAATGAATACAAAAATGACTGATATGGGTTAGAATACCGGATTTGGAGCTGGATCAGCTGAAGCATAGTATCGAAGTTCCCGAGAAAAGATGATACGGCTTCTCAAATTCTGTTGAGGAGATAGTATATTGAATAGCCAATTCAACTACAGAATGAAAAAAGGATGTTTGGACGCCAAAATAGAAGACTCAAATGATCTTTTGAACACAAGTTTTGTTAGGGAAAGGTTAGAGTGAGAGCAAATGAGTTTCAAATACTTACTCCTGTTCTTTCCATTGCACATGATTGAGACTTATTATGAATATTATAAATATTGGCGTTTCCTTCGGAAGTTTCGAATAGAATGCTGTCGGAGTTTAACCAATCCACTCCATAGTATGGATATCTTAACTTCACTAGATCTGAGAAACTAATCGGACTATTAGCCGTCACATCATTCGAGCTGACTGAAATTCAAGAAAGTTTTTATAAAACATTATAACTTATAACATACTTGGCGTAAATATGTAACCTGCTAAGAATATGATTGAACATATGACCATGATGACCAGAAGAGCAGTAGCTATTCCTTTCCAATCTCGCTCTTGCGGTCCGGAGCCTCCAAGTTCCTTCAAAGCAGTTCGTTTATAATAGTTTTTGAGATCATCTGTCTCTCTCTCTTTCTTTCTCTCATTCTCTCTATCCCTCTTGTTCCTCGTCTTTCACAAAATAAACACGAAGAGAGAGAGAGAGAGAAAATAAAAGTAACAAAACTCTTAAACGTCTTCATAGACACACGCATTCACATGCGCAATCGAACATACAAATGCTATTGTTGGCAAGATTGTTATCAAGAAAAACTGTTTCATATGATAAACATGAAAATACAGAGACAGTTAAGAGGAACAATAAACACATAACCGTTGACAGACAGAATTCAAAACATTTTTTTTTCGTTCAAGCAGAGTAGAGGAGTGTGTGAGAGCAATCATCCTCCCCCTGTTGTCTGTCTTGCTGTGAGCAAATGAGCATTTACCACACAGGTGATTTAAATCTATGCAAAAGCGATTATAATAGAAGTTTGAAGAAGAAAGAACAAAAAAAAACATTTTCTTGATTTCTTGAATGGAGTGACAGAGAGCTTCTAGTTGATGGCCAGGTAAGCAGTGAAGATAGAAAGGTTAAGTAAAATGAGAAACTATGTAAGCTTAAGAATGAAAACAAAGGTGATGCTCTTTCAGAAGTGGAATAAGGATAGACTAAGCTCACATATCATCTTCTTAAATGGTTGTTTATAGAAGTGCTTCACAGAATTTTCAAGTGATTTCTTTCAATTCATATCTCATCTTATTGAGTTTTGAGTTGAAGAGCCCAAAAAAAATGATTTCAGGTAAATGGAAGGAGGAGGTGAGCAAGTAGGGAGTTGTGATGTAAAGAGATGAAGAGAGAGAGCGAGAGGGAGAGTGAAATGTAGAATTCAACAAAAAACAAGTTCATTCATAACCGAATGCGCGAAAAGGGGTTAATAGCGTTCGTGCGAATAACAGGTCAGGACCACTGTTGCTTGGACTGCTTATGCCAACAAATAAACTGTTGTGATCCAACGGCAAATAAACAAATGATTTTTTTAAAAAAACTTTACAATATGCCAAGAAACTCTTAATATAGAATGATGATCAGATAATATTCTGGTTCATATGAATCTATGTTTTCAAAAAGTGTCAGAAGTTTAACGATGTTAGAGGCTGATTAGAAAAAAATTATTATTGTGATGAAGGCTTGTCATCGTCATCTAGTACATTCACATCTATAGACTTCAACAATAACATTTACAGACGAGATAAATGGAATGAATGATCATCTACGTACATGCTTGATGATCACAGCATCAGCCATATGCAATGAGATCATTTCAAAGATGTATTATAGTTATTGGATAAGAAAGTGCAAGCGAGGAAAAGATCATTTTACCAAATTGTGGAGCAAAGAGCAAGTGTGGAATGCACCTGTTAGTCAGTGGAAGCTTCATCTGATTTACGAGGATACGAGAGGAATTGATAAAGCAACACGTGCCCTACTTACAATGCTAATTCATCATATTTTGTGAAAAATCACTTATAAAATGAATGAGCTACACATGTAAAGTTACAGCTGAGAATGAAAGGACGGACAAGTCGAGGAACGAAAAAAAAATTTTTTTGTTCTCGTATGAGTCTCAGCTTCTTCCATAGCCGTCTTATACTTGGAGCGTAACAGAAGAATCTTTCAAGTTCAAAAGCGGTAAGTTTACTCCAGCTAGAAAATCAAACAACAATCTTTGGAAAGTAAATTTCATATTTGGTTTGGAGTTCACAATGAAAACCCGGAGAAAACACGATTTTCTTTGTAATACTGAGGGATAGGGGAGTGGGAGAGACACATCGAAGGACAGAAAAACAAAAAAAACACAAAAAAAAGAAGAAAAAGAGTTCAAGAAATCAGAGAAGTAAGTTTCACTTAGCTACAAGCTATATATAGATGTTGATTGTAAATGGAAACTAACCATAGAGGATTGTTTTAGGTCAACCATGGTCTGTCGGCGACTGCTCATTGCCAATTGCTTAGCTTAAAGCATAAAGCCTGGACGACGATTCCGATTCTTTCTCTTCTCTTCTTAGTTTACTCTCTCGCCTGTTAATGAGAAAGAAAGTCAAAAAGAAAAGAAAAGATAACGAATTGAAGATATATGACGTTAGAATGATGAAAGGGATAGATACAGTGTGCATATTGAGAAGATTAGAGATGAAGGCCGGACAGAGGACAACCTCAACTGATGGACAAGCTCATGGAACACACATTTGTGAAAACAGAGAAGTATAAGGTTTTCTGGAAAGAGCAAAATGTGAAAAATTTTTCAGCTTGTAATGTGGGCGGCTGAATCAAAGAGGGAAATCCCGAGAAGAAAAAAAAGAGAGAAAGGGAAGAAGAAGACTCTGACTGATTGTCAAGATTGAAACTGATTTTTTGCACAACTACATTATCCCTGTAAGCCTTCCACACAGGTACATGCTCATGACCATGATCATATCCATATACTCTGATTTCAAAGATCTTATCCCATGAACCATATCAATAGATGAATTGAATCTTTTTTTTTCCTCCCAAATTTCAAAGATGACATCCGAAAGGAAGATTTGATGATCATTGAGATATCAGCTCAAAAAAACAACGCAATATGGCGACAGATTCTGTCATATGGCTGCCAGAAGAAAAATTTTCGTCGGAAGTTTCAACACAAAGCTCAAGTTCAAAGGGAGAAGCATTGAATAGATAAACAGATGAGCCAAAATATATTTTACAAAAACTTTCTTTCAGCTTCTCTTAGCACATACGCATAGCATAGCACAATAATTTTTCCATTTTTTCATCAATACAATATTGAGAGGGAAAAGATCGGAGAGAAATATTTTTATTCTCAAGCCTTTCGTCATGTAGTCAGTTCATATTTCCTTAGGGAACGTCTTCAAACATCTTGACTCACGAAAGGAAAACGGAAAGATTTGATAGAATCAGCACATTCAAATGAAACCCAAATATTTTGAAAAAAAGGCCTTCTCCTCCTCGTGTTCGCAGAAATACAAGTTCACGAACATGAGCGTCTGAAGATTAATGGGTGAAGATGGAGAAAAGAAAAAACACAACAACGACTTCTCTCCAGCACACACACACACACGAACAGAAGAAGAAAAAAAGATAGAACGCACATACATCTATTATTAAAAAATAAACAACGAAAAGACATAAATTAAAGGACATGACATAACAGTGTGACAGACTGAGATGAGAAGAGAGGAAGATGCAACTGATCTCTTTCAACTCAACAATATGCAAAATAAGGAAACACTCAAACACATTCTCAATCACAAAATAATTATCAACACGCTATATTACGTATTTTCTTCCATAAAGAGAGATAGAGAGAGAGGCACACACGCATGAGAGAGAGAGAAGAAGAAAAAAATGACTGAAGGCTGCTATGGAAGAACGTTTCCTTCAATTAGGCGAATACACGATTGTCTTCCCCAAATTGTCTTCTCAATTATCAAAAATGTTTTTTTTTCTTTTTTTTTTTGTCTTTTTGCGAATGAAAAGAGAACTAGGAAAACAGTGAACTTTTAAGGTAGTTATGAGACAGCTGAATGTATCTTCTGTGTAACCTCAGCCTATTGTCCTATACACTTCATCTTTCATCCAATTTTCGTTCTCGCAATGAAAATGGATGATCTTAGAAATTTAATGAAGAGAAAAGACCGATGGATATAATAGACACAGAGATACAGAGAGAGAGAGAGACAAATTGAGAGAGAGAGAGATATGATGATAGTAGCCCAAAAATCTGATCTCTCTTTCTCTCCGCATATGATCAAGACGCATTATCTAACAACTGTTTAAGATGTTGATGTACATGGAGTTACAAAATGAAACTTCGTATGTCTTCGTAAGAACTTAAAGTTCGTTTGAATAAAAAATGAAATTATTTTTGAAACTTTTGAAGCGAGCGGCAAACAATCAGAAATCTCACATTGAATTCCATTGATTCGCAGCAGAATCATTAAGAAATGATAGCATTCTTCTCTTCTTTTTTTTCTCCTTCAAACCACTGGGTAACAATTTGACCGACGACACGACACGAACACAAAGGAATTTCTTTATTTATAATATAAAAAATATATATTTATATGTATTTATATGGAGATGAGAGAGAGAGAGAGAGAGAGAGAGAGAGAGAGAGAGAGAGAGGAGAAGAATTAAGAATGAACTTACTTCATCTGTATAGAATAGATCGGCTTCAGTT
>CALQYR020007456.1:171856-358846 GCA_943334845.2 Auanema sp. JU1783 | reverse complement strand
CAGCCAAACCAACCCGATGAGAATAGAGAGCCATTTGGTCCAAGTTCAAACAATCCCAATGTGCCTAACAACAATATTCCTAATAGAAATCCCTTTGGACCTGGATCGGAAACACCTAACAGACCTTTTCAGGAAGTACCAGGCTCACATCCCGAACGCCCAAATTCAAATATTCCGGAAAGATCACCTTTCGGTCCAGGGTCTCAGAATCCAAACCAACCTCCATCAGGCTCGGAGTTTCCCAATGGGAACAATCCAAACGGAGAAGTTCCTGGAAGAACACCTTTCAATCCTGATTCTGGTAATAATGCTCCAGGCAGACCGACACTCCCACCCGGACTAGCACAGCCAAACCAACCCGATGAGAATAGAGAGCCATTTGGTCCAAGTTCAAACAATCCCAATGTGCCTAACAACAATATTCCTAATAGAAATCCCTTTGGACCTGGATCGGAAACACCTAACAGACCTTCTCAGGAAGTACCAGGCTCACATCCCGAACGCCCAAATTCAAATATTCCGGAAAGATCACCTTTCGGTCCAGGGTCTCAGAATCCAAACCAACCTCCATCAGGCTCGGAGTTTCCCAATGGGAACAATCCAAACGGAGAAGTTCCTGGAAGAACACCTTTCAATCCTGAAACTGGTGTTCATGCCCCAGGCAGACCCACACTCCCACCCGGACTAGGAAAACCAAACCAACCCGATGAGAATAGAGAGCCATTTGGTCCAAGTTCAAACAATCCCAATGTGCCTAACAACAATATTCCTAATAGAAATCCCTTAGGACCTGGATCGGAAACACCTAACAGACCTTCTCAGGAAGTACCAGGCTCATATCCAGAACGCCCAAATTCAAATATTCCGGGAAGACCTCCATTCGGACCATCATCAGAGTCTCCAAATCAGCCAAGTCAAGAGCATCCAGGTGGAAGAACAGCCGTCCCACCATCTACAGATATAGAAAAACCCAACAATCATTTTTCACCAGAAATACCTCAAAGGCCCGGGTCGATAAAGTCTGAGCTTCCAGACAACCCCAATACACCACCTATTTTCCCTAATTCACGAAATCAAAGCAATCCTAATGAAAGAGACAAAGAACCTACAGAGAAATATCCATTAGGCCCGAACGGTAAACAGTTTTGATTGATAGAAATAATGACAAATTTAGAGCCAACAAGGGTACCGAACAATCCGCTGGAGAGCCCACAAACTACAACACCGGTCAGTTTACTAGCCGTATTTAGAAATTTTTGGCATTCAAAACACCCGCGAAATATTCTGGCTATTCTCCAATTTTTTGAGAATGATTTTTTTAGAGAACTTTCTCCGAAAATCAACCACCGGGCCAACCACCAAGAGTAACGGTTCCCTCTCCATCTCCAGAGACCAATATAGTCGTGAGGTTTTTACAATAACTCAAAACAAGCTTCTTCCAACGAAAACGATTTTAGCACAACATTATTGCCTCCAAGAAACTCAACCAACTATTATTCTGAAGTATGTTATTTTCTTACAAAGGTTACCAATTTATCGTGTTAAGCAAGAGGAAACTGTTCCATTGTCGTATCAGAGAGTAACCGGACCGCCACCAGTGGTAGCCAATAGAGTCAGAGGTTAGAACGACCATGAGTAGTGATCGTATTAACTTATACTGCAGGAAAGACTAGAATAGTTTGTAAGGAGGATGGGTTAGAGTTCGGAGCATCCACTATATTCCCATTCACCGGAGTGATCTTCGCGAAAGATCGCAAGAGAATAGCCGCGTGCGTATCATAGATGACTTCATTTATTCATAATATTTTTGTGTTTAGATGCACCAAAAACTACACAAATGAAGAAAATCCAATTATATTCTTACCGTTTTCGGAATGTGGAGTACGAAATGCTGGTGAGCAATCGCAAAGAACACAATATCATATGCAGGTAAGGCAAATCGAAGAATACTTTACACGTATGATAAAGGTTGTTGTCGTTGTTGAACAAACTGATGGTTCATCCTCAATTCAATCATATATGGCTCAGTGTGTTCACCAGAAAATAAATAAAAACAAGCAAGCTCTACCAAAAAGAATTGACGAGGCGTTAGAAGAGTAGGAGTTTAGTTTATTTTCAGTTTTATGAGTGTTTGTAGATTACGCCTCGTTCCAATCAAACTTGAACAGCAAGCAGTAGTACCTTCAGTGGATATGCAAATTCTCGTTGATCAAGGGCATGATGGACTTGGGCCTGAGGTAAAGATGGTGTTGCTTCATTAAATGCTCGAGTTTCCTAGGTAGCTGAAGTGGATATCGGTATGCCACTCGTTATACGTTGGAAACTAACTCCTGCATCTCGTATGTTTCAAATGAGTATTCAAATCAGAATTGTTTGTAGATTCCTATGGATTCCATGTGAAAAATTGTTTTGTTGAAGATAGCATCAGCGGAACTCAAATGATGCTAATCGATGATGTTGGGTGAGTGCCAAAAAACTGCTTAATAGTATGTTAATCGTTCTAGATGCTCATCTGATGCCACCATATTGAGTCATCCACATTATGACATGGGTCATGACACAGCAACTTCAAAAATGTGGGCTTTCAAGGTTTACACATCTTTTGCAGATGAAAAAAGAAAGTCAAAGTTTAGGTTCCTGATCATATGAAGCTCAAACTACACTGTGACATCGTCATTTGTTCTGAAATTACAGTTCCCGGAAATTATTCAAGCTGTGCCAGAATTCCCACGGTATTAAACGAGTGTTTGAAATAATAAAAACAGTGTTCAGCCCCCCTTCTGTCCTGATGTCATCACTTCACCTCCCAATTCGATTTTGTATGATGCGGAAGGGGGTTTCAGAAAAAGACGGCGAGAAACGATAGAACTGTCAGAAACTCAAACAGTCAGAGCTGCGCTCTGTTTAGGAGATAATTGTGAAATTCCTCAAGAAGGTAACGTAGTGACAATGAACGTTCTAATTCCTATTTTTTTTAGAAATGTTCGTCTGTTTCAACCTTCACATTTTGATAGCATCGACTGCTCTTTGTTTCTCCTTATTCGTAACATCGATCATACTACACTTAGCGATGAGAAAAAAACGTCAAACAAAAGTATGAAGAACATAGCGCTTTAGATATTTATTCACAGTAGGTAAGAATTAAAACGATGCAAATATTTCCCAAATTAAGATGTTAATAAGATTATTATATATATATATATAATTAATAGCTTATATAATATGAGGTAGTTGGAAGAGGATAAGAGGTAAAACGTATTCCTGAGATTTGTTTCCTGAGTGCATAACCATGCAAGTAACCTGAGATTAGTGTCGAAGTTATCATGAAATAACAAATAATAATAGAAATAAGCAGATAATAAAAGTTAAAAACTGTTTGTTTTGTCATTTACAATGTTTGGAACATCTATTGTAGCTGCAAAAAAACATCTCTATTAGTAATGTGTTGACAAACCCGAACTTACGTTTAGGAGATTTGATTGGACATGCGCTGAGCAGATGATCAACAGATCCACAGTTATAACAACACTAAAGACTTTATGGTTATTGGAGGAAGAAAAAGGAAGCGTTACCTTGCCAGGGACCTCGAACTTTTTGCATTTTTGAGCAAAATGATGACCGAATTTACCACATTTGAAACATCTTACAAACAAGCATGTAAGATTCAATGTTTAGCACAACAAATACCTGACAAGCTTGTCTTTACTCTTGCCGAGAGGATGAATTCTGCTTCCCATCAGTTTCTTTTCTGGATCTTCTGGACCGACCTAGAGTATATCAATAAATATGCATACCTATAAATCGTTTCAAACCTGATACGCTTCTCGTCCTTTTCCTTCCTTTCTTATGCGAATGCAGAATGAGACTCTTTCACCTTCGTCCAAGCTACGGAATCCTTTCATATTAATTTCAGTCTTAAAACTATGCATAAGAAAAATAGCTAGCTAAGTATTCACCTGATGTACAAAAAAATCCTCATCGAAGCCTTCGGCAATTATAAACCCAAAACCTTTGAGTACATTAAACCATTTGCATTTTCCAGTGTACCGTGGCTTAAACCAAAGGAAAAGTAACGAATAAAAGTAAAAATGATTTACCTGATCGAATTCTGCTGTGTCATACTCAGAAGAGTTTTCACAGTTTTCTGGCATACCGCTTAACTGAAGAAAATTAAAGTTAAAACTGCACTGCGTTATCAACGTAGGAAGAAGGCGGTAAAAAGAAATTAAAAAAATCACTGATAAAGATTGTTTGATAGAGGGTAGCCTTAAGAGTAAGCATAAAATGTGAAATTAAACAAAAGACTGCCAAAAAAGGCATGTAAAACATAATATAAGAGCTATTCACACACACCATGATCAGCGAAACGTGAGGAGAACTGATCTTAGCTTATTTAAAGTACATTTTACTTGCGAACGCCGAGAAGCGAAGTCGACTACATAGGCCAAAAAAAATCAATGAACAAAAAACCTTTTAATCCCGGGATGGTAAGAATATTTAAAAAAGTGCATGAAAAGTACTGGAGATAAAATAAATTAAATAGGCTTGATAGCATGGACCTGAGCTTGTGTCCTCTTTAAAATAGAAGCTATCTACTTGCGAGATGTTTACAAGCGCGCATTGCTTATCGTCGTTGGAGAAAATGTAGCCATCAGGTGCCTTAAGCAAACAACTCGGGAATTTCTACAAAAACGTTATCATATTTCTTCTGCACAACATGGTGATAATGTTCTTCTCCATAGTTTTGCAATACAAGCTTGAGTATTTTTTTTATTTTGCTTGGCATATGAGGAGTTTGAACTTTTTGTTTGTCCAAAAGAAAGGTTCCGGACTCCACCCTAATCGGTGAAGAAATCTTTGAAAAAAAAAGTAAATGAGAATGTGAGGAACACGTATATTTGATTCCATATTAGACGTGAGTGCTGATTTCCTGCACTTTCACGTACTTTAGTATGAAAAGTGCGTTCAGGCAGTCTTTGATAGTTGCAATTTCTTGATTAGAACTTCTGTTTTAGGTTTTTTTTCTTGAGAGGTTTAATGCAATTGCTTTCGTTAATCCCATGGCTTTTTGTATGTTCGACGAATTTGAGAAGCTGCAACTTCACACATGATTACGTCAATCAAAATATTTTCAGTTAGACCAAAGAAAAAACATTTATCTTTTTCGTGGTTGTTCTTAAGCTTTTTGTAACATGTGTTGTTTTGTCTCTCTTTTTATCAAAAACAATTCGTTCAGATTCTCTTTTGTGGTAAATACATGGTCCGAAATGGTGGAGCTACATATTTGCAGATTTTGGTAGGTCGACTGAATCCCACCTTGAAAACATCTGAAAAATAAGTTCCTTCTTTTGTGATGTCACCATATCACATGTGATTAGAACGCTCATATATATCCTTATAATGTTTGTCTGATCAGACAACTAAATCGGAAATGTGAAAGAGGCGTATGAGAGCGAGAACAAGTTCTAAATCGTCATCGTGAATCACATCATTCACCATCGTCGTCTACCCAGTTGAACTGAGTTGTATGTGTTATTGTTTCAATGTAATTGAGATTTGTTTATATAAATGTTGTTCCCTTTATGAGTGTTTGCTTTTACTTTACTCACGTCATGTTCTTAGTTTAAATACAAAATGTACAGTTTGCGAAAATCTTGTGTAAACACATTGTCAGATTTTCAAAATTGGTAATTTAGGATCCATTTCCGGCTTCTCGACGGAATAGGCATCGTATGATTCGAAGATTTGTATTGCTCTTATTAACAGTTGCTGTTCTGTCAGTATTCTTCTTAGTAACTTTAGTAGGTAGGTTAGAATGCTCCTTTCTTGATTATATTTGACCAATTAGGTATCGATGATGAGTTCCACGGATATGAAACATCTCAGACTTATCAGAAAGAGAAAGACTCGAATCTCAAAATGATTCTAGTTGGTGACACGGGAGGTGAGATGATGTTTTTTTCTGGTTTTAATGTTTTCAATTCAGGCATGCCCATTATACATACGACGTCAGCTCAAAATCGGGCTGCGAAGACTATGTCCGACATGTCTGACGAAAGGGGTTTGGATTTGGTTATAAACACGGGAGATAACATATATTATACTGGTGCAGTTGACGAATTTGACGATCGTTTTCAAGTTGTTTAACCGTGTGTTCAGCTTTCTTATTCTAAATTTCAGACTTCTTTTGAAAAACCATACACAGCCATAGATGTGCCATGGTATATGATAGCGGGTAATCATGATCACTTTGGGAACATATCGGCGCAAATAGCTTACACCAATCACAGCCGAAAATGGTTACAAGCCTTTCAGAAATATATAATTGTCCTTTACATGCTTCTAGGAAATTCCCATCTTTGTATTATAAGGTTTCTGAGAAAACAAAAGATGGAGCTACCATCGACATCTTGATGATCGACACGATTGTATTATGCGGTAATTCACGCGACATCGAATTTGCGGGTTTTTGGAAGATGGTTACAGCGAAATCTCATACACCTGAAGTAATAATTCGATTTATTGAAAGTAGAGTTTGTATATAGAAGAGAGAGAGAGAGAACAGACACTGTTTTGAGTATGAGCCCACTTGCACGTCGGCTGTAACGTGTCAGGTGAAATTTAAATAATTTGTTTTTCTAGGGTCCGGTCAACGTTACTGCAGCCAATTTACAATACAAATGGTTGGAGACTAATCTCAAAAACAGCACGTTAGCACAACATCAAGTTTAACTTAATTACTGCCACGATTTAGAGCTGATTATTTGTTTGTCGTTGGACATTATCCAGTTTATTCTGTTTCTTCGCATGGACCAACTCAATGCATGATTGATAATGTTATTCCGTATTTGGCGAAGTATAATGTAACAGCTTATATTTCTGGTCATGACCATAGTCTACAGGTTTTATTTTCATTAGGTTGGGGATTATTTTTTTTTCTTCAGCACTTTGTTGGCCCCAATCCAATACACAAAGATAAAGAGATCAACTACATTGTTACTGGAGCTGGATCAAGATCTGATCCATCGGGGAAAAATAAAAATTCAATTCCCGGAGATGTAACGACGAAATTTCAGTAAGATCATAAAAAGAGTAAAACTCATAACAACTAATTAAAGTTTCCCCAAATCTGGTTGGATTATAAAGCAGCTCGGCTTTAGTGATGCTGGTTTCATCTACACAGCTATAAACTCTCACATGGCAGATTTATCGTTTGTGGATAAGAAAGGACGTATACTGTATGCAACATATTTGTATCCGCGCAAGGGCCGTATTTCTAAGGAAACCGAGTCAACGACTCCACCTGTCTGATAGAATAGTTGAATTTAGAATTCATCATGATCTCATGACATTTCTGGTTTAAAAAATAATAACTAATAAAGATCTTATACTAAAGAATATTTGTAACGTGGCTTTTCAATACCTGTAGAGATCTGCCTCTCGCCGTTCATGTCGTTTTAAGTCGTGTTGTTTTCTCTCTGACAAGCATCTTCATCAATGATCATGATGCCCCGGGAATAAACTGATGTCACGTGATAAGTTCAATCAAATTGAAATGGACAAGCTCAATTTGACATCTGGTTTGATCCGAACCGCACGTTTTAAGCATTTTGGTCCCACTCAACCAACAGCTGCCAGGCTGTACGCCCTCGTGAAGAAGTCGTTTTCTCTGCCAACTTCATAGCTCTTGTTTCTCATCATCTTTTGCTTTCTACTGTGTTGTGTTTCTCAAACAAGATAAAGAGAGGGGAGGAGGAGGAGATAACTTTGATGCCACAGCAAGGCGATACTTCTCTTCTAGCTGTCTGCTCAAACGATGAGTGTCTTCGAAAGAGTACGTTTTATTATTAAAAAATATAACCATTTATACCTCTCATCGATAGGTCCGCGAAAAAGCCAACGAATCCAAATGGTCCAGCCTCCCATATAAAGGTTATGTAGCTGGCTCACCAACCGATACTTTTAACGAAATCGTCAGCATGTCGTAAGTTCATATTAATACCGGGGCTACTCATTTGAAATCCTCATTCTGTTTGCTGTTGAATAAGGAGGCTTGCAGTATTGGATCGAAGATCTAATGATTACTATAACTAAGAAAAGAAACAATACAACGAAAACCTTGGCAGCTGCTCTTTCATGAACGAAATATTTTATTTTTCTTAAGATTTTATAAAACGAGCTTGATGAAAAAAAGTAAATTCTAAATTACAGGTTCCAGGATGTAAACAGCAACTACAATCATGCTAAACATTCCCGCTACGAAGAGATGTACACTCCTTACCTAGGAGCATTCAGAACACGAAAAATGTACACAAGTCTAGCACCAAGTCTTTGTATAAACTACAAGTATTTCTTATTACTTCAATCTTTCACTCTCTTCAATCAATTTCCAGTAACAGAAGTTGCAACTATCGTGAAACACCTCACAAGTCGTATTTGCCTAAGCAAGGCGAATGGCTTGTACGAAAAGATAAAGATTACCGAATAAGACTACCTCGTAATCCGGTGCAGTCCAGGGCTCAAAGCGAACCACCGGCACAGGCTTCATCAAGAAGATGTCTCACAGTGCCAACATCAACAACTCGGTAAATTAAGCTGACTTACAAGGCGTTGAATGTGATTTAAGAGTCGACAACCATTTCTTATATTGGCAGGGCAGAGCCTCTGGAGTAAAGTACATTTCACCATTTCTTCAATATCCTGACCACAGTATTCATGAGGTAAGCTGTCCACCTTTTAGCATTCATGTTTGTTCATTCACAGGATCGTCGCTATCAAAGAATTTTCTGGTCACCAGAATTCATAAACATCACACCATCTTGCCGCCATGCCACTCATCTCATGCTTTCTGCCTATTAAATTTGATTTGACTGTTCACATGAGTTCCCTATTCGACGAAGATCTGTATGATTGAAGTATTCAATATAATTAAATTGAACCATTGCTTGCACCATATTCAGGTGTTGTAGTGGTACGACTTTCATGCTCATATAGATCATCAAATCAGTTTTCTTTCATTGAGTTGTCTCTTCTCTTTGTACTATAACGAATAATATTTTACGTTTATATAGATAAACTCATATTGTCTGCATAAATAAAAACCATCACAATTCTGAAACTATTGTTTACACATGACTTTCCAAAATCACGAAAAAAATAAATTTCTATATGTACAAAGTAATGTACAAGTCATGCTAGGCATGATGATCTATAGGATAGACGGTACTCACTTAGACTTAGTACGGCAAAACAAAGAGAAAGTCATATAATAAGCACAGGCAAAGTAAAGCATCAAAGTCTTATCACATTAGATGTGAATTCAAATCTGACCGGAAAAAGTTCAACCCTTTCAAGAAATTAACCGTAGAGTAACGAAAGATCACAAGCTATAGCATTAAGAGGTAATTCCTTTTCGTCGAAGATCTGCTCCTTTAGAGGACTCAATATACTTCCTGAAGGAACATCAATGTAACTATTCTTATGGGATATGATACTTACTTTCTATATCTGGCTATCATAGCTGACCTTTTACGGCCAAATTCTGTGGTGGCTTCTTCATCCAAAGCTACTTCAAGGTCCATGACTTCTTCCTCACTGGAACTCATATCTTCCAGATGAGCTTCGTCATCATCTTCTTCGCTCTAACACAATTGAAATGAGTTAAAAATAAAGTTTTTTGTACACACCTCATCTCCAGGAAGAGCTCCAACAAACCCAACACGACCTTCTAAAATGTTCTCTGTTGTGGCTTGGGTTGAACCACTAATTCGTAAGTCTGCTATTATAGCCTCAATCGATAACTGAGGGAACATTTCTCGTATCTGAAGAGCGGTTGTTGCAAACTATGTAAAATTTAAGTTCTATACCTGTAGGGCCATACCCATCAGTTGAGAATCGTCATGAGGTGCAAACTGCCGCCTTAGCAGTGGGCCAAAAACGCTTCCGCCAGTTTGAAACTCAATTGCGAACGAAGGGAATCGGAAGAAACCATTCCTGAAGAGTTATTAAGATAGTTTGAAAAGAGAAATTCATTTTACCCTCCCCCTATTCTGACAGTGGTTGTGTTAGAGACTGGAGTCATTGGTTGCTGAGGCGATGACACTACTCTTCGACAAGTAGGACAAGAAGCATCTTGTGCTAACCACCACATGAGGCACCATTCGTGAAACCTATGATGACATGGTAGTCTTCTCGATGCTCCTAAAGTTTCCCAACAAACTGAAATTGAATATACGGACTACAAATTGAGATTGAAAGGCTCACCAATACAAAGATCATCTTCAGGAGCTTTTTCAGCGGGATAGGTGTTAAGAATATGATTAAAAATCATTTTGTGTTTCAAATGACGATTCCAAGTACTTATTATAGAACTGAAATCCAAAAATGCTTATTTTACCCAGGAGATAAACATACCCGAAAGACTGTTTGATATGATACAAGAAAAATAGACAGGTCAAATTGAATCCCAAAGGTGAATGGAAGGTTAAATGGAACTGAAATTAAACGATTCTATACATGATGAAAAAAAAAAACTCACATAATTCAGAGCTTGAACTGACTCTATGGCTATAGCTATTCCCAAGTCAAGCCAATAGTTGAAATGTCGGACAGAGTCAGGTGAAGCACTGAACATTTCCGAGGCTGATAGACATCGCAACAGGCCATGTATCGAACGAAGGAGCGACAACAAACACTGAATAACATATTATATTGTCTTGGAAATTAAAGCTACAACTTACATCAACAAAGAGGAATAAGAAATGACTGATTGAAAAATACTGGTTGTAACGTACTACAGAATGGAAAATGGCATAGGATACTATAAATAAGAGGAAGCAGAGCCATGAAAGTCGTCCACCTGTAACACCTGAAGATGGTGCGACCTGGAAGCATTTGAATCACACAAGACTCCAGATGGAAAACCTACAAATTTGAATCGTTGATATGTAACTTGGTGCATGGCCGTCATGAAGCCTTGGAAGCCAAGCCAGAGGAGCCAACAGAAAATGTGTGAACCAGGATTGGCCCCGCCAACCACAGACATAAATACAACACTAAACATAACACATAGGAAACATGAAAAAAAAATTAGACAAACCTGAACAGTACGAAAGAAAAAAATCCCTGTCGAACAATTTGTTCTTCCTGCAGTGATTTCACAAATGAGGATAAGAGTAAGAGAACAACGTACCTGTCTAGATAACTCTTTGCAGAAAAAAATAATTAATGCTTTGGCGGTTAAGGAAAAAAAGGCGAAGTAAGTATTGACGGCTATCTGAAGTCCGAATGCTTGAATGACAAGAGTCCAATAAAAACTAACGATTAATAGATATGGACTGCTAAACATCAAATATGCAGATTGAATGAAAACATTTGAGGAAATATAATCTCTGGACTTGATATCCAAATCTGATAACCAACCCGTGGATAAGTTTTTAATTTCTTCCTCAAGTAAAGTTCTGATCTGAAACGACGAATAAACTGTGTATGTTGCATGTACCGACCTCAGGTTTACTTTGGAACTCATGCATCACATTAGCTACAGCAATGCCAACAAGAACTAAACTGATGGCATAATATGTGCTGATGGAGGGTATTTTGAGCCTGTTCCATATTGAAAATAAATTACTTCTTCTTTCAGCCTGCATGTTAATCTAGAATGTTGAAAGTAAATCAGGCAAATTGTTTCGAAAACGACAAGCAGTTAGACACGTTAGACATCAGTATCAAAGTCACGTTGGCTGGATGTCACTCCCCCCCCCGAAAACAAAAGATAACAGGTTTGTTGTTGGAAATCAGAACTAAGTGTGTGAAAAGGAAAGCAGACAGAATAAAACATATGCTTTCATACCAAAACATTCAATATTTGCTGCCGTCGTCAAGACGTTGACAATCCCGTGTAAGGACCATAAATGCATAACAACGGAAATCCGTAATTCAATTATTCACATTAACCAATCATAACTGTTTATTTACTATGATCTTATCTACTAGAATTAGATGGATTCTGGATCAGCATCGACAGCCTTGAACCAATGTCCGCACTCACAGCGTTTTGGAGTTCCCATACGGATAGTCATGAAGTTTACATGTCCAGAATCAGGTTCGCCTAAATAATAATGATCCAAATTGGAAATAAATAGGTTTTTCGTCAATATAAAACTATAAAAGACTTACACATGCATCCGATGATTCTGTCTGGATAGTGGGTAGGAACCAAGTTGGGCTTTTCCTTTGTCGAAGCTTCAGCACGATAATAAACTTTTGGTTCGTATCTCTAAAAATTATAACAGTTTCAGTAAAATTTAAGAATAACGAACATCGTCTCCAGCCAAACGAGCAAGAAGCATTTTCTTTTCACGTCCGGTGGCATGTTCCAATGGATCTGGATAGTATCCGTAGTCTTCTGGAGAAGCTTCAGAAGCATATCCGCGAGATGAGACGGATACCATGTTAACAGCTCTCTTGCTGAGAGAGTTGATCACTCCACGAACAGCCAAACTAGCCATTCCTGCAAAATTTAGAAGATAAATCTAACGAAGCTTCAAAGTCGACTGAACATCATTTTACTTATTGATAGAAGGAGCGCTATTCATTATTAACATAACACCGTTAGAAGTGATAAAACAATAGGAAAACTTGGAGTTTATTTGCATAATGTTTGTAAATATCGATTATGACAACATAAATTAATAACTTTTTAAGAAAAAAACTTTCAGAAATCTTAAATTATCATCGATCCGCCCATCTGGATGGAACAGGAGAATAGTTGAGCAAACGCACGGCCGTCAACCAAAGGGTTTTCGCGCCAAGACCAATTTAGCTTGTAAAATTGAAAGAAGCCACTAAAAACTGCCCGACTTGACAGCGAAATTGCGCGTGGTGGGACCCTACCAAAAAAAACCTTTAACTATGATGGTTGTGTCTCTTGATGTTTTTCGTGTTTCTTCTGACGAATTTGTATTCAAAGTATTAATGTAATTGTTTATTTATAATTCATATTTATGAATAAGTTCTTTTCATCATTGTTCTTCATTATTGTTGCGCTTTTTGATTTTCTGTAAAGTATTTTGATTAATTTCTCTCTTTCACAACTTCATTGAAGCTTTTAAATTAAACCTCTTAGTTTAGATTGAACATCTCTTTATCTCTTTCATAACTATTGTGTCATATTGATATTCATTTTCTCATAAGTCTTTCATTAATTCACATTCAACTCTCTATTCCAGGTTTTTTTCCTCTATTGATGAAATTGTATTCAAAGTATTAATGTTTACAAACTCTATTGTATTCTTGTGAGCGTGTTGTCATTGTTTATTGTACAAATTGTGCTAATAAAACTTTATATCCATTAACATGTATAATTTTAAAACAAAACAAGGAAATTAAAATAAATTTGAAATCAAAGTTAGATCCGAGCTTCATGAAGGCATATATATGCAAATGAAAAGATTTGAAAATCAATTACCATTAAACTATTAGCATATAGAGTAGAAATGAACATGAAAACAAACAAGAAGACAAAGAGAACTAAATCAGTAAACAAAATGATCGCTACTTGTCTCGTGTGTTCAAGAAACATCAAAAAAGCTCAGATGAATCGTCACCTCCGCACCATCCATGAATGGAGCGAAGAACAGATGATCCTAAAGAAAAATGAAGAAAGCTTGCAGTCTAAATCGCATCTAGAAAGGTATACCTGTTCCTGTAATTTGATTTTTTTCAGCAGATCGGGCTTGAACAAACATATAGCCACTAAAGGATGTGCGAGACCTGAAAAAAAAGAGGGTTTGACAGTCAGAATGGTCAACTCAACCTCAGTTAAATGCCCAGTACCTGAGTGTCTTGTCTTTTGCGGTACCCAAGTTGAGCTTTCCCTTCATTGCGAAGAAATGCACAGCACTTTAGGTGCCGCAGGTGTGGCTCAGGACTTTTCTGTCCAAAATGCTTACTTTGAAAGTTTGCTAGAGTTCGAGGTATCCTGAAAAAGATAATAGAGATAATATGAATTACCTATAGGAGTGGTTCCAAGCCGCACAAGAAAGAAACACAACATGTTTCATACTCAATAAGAAGCGAGAAGACGGGACGAAGATGTTCCTTTGTCACAAGGCTGGTAAAACTAAAAAAAGTGAAACGTTTTCTAGGATGGGGCATAATTCACGTAAAGAACAAGAGCATTGTTCAGCTTTTGTAAAATTCAAACCTTTCCGGGATGGCTCATGTATGGCCGTATACTGTGTCGGGCACATCCTCCATGAATTAGATGTGGCAAAAAATTGGATTTTAATAAATTCTTTTCTAAAGTTGTTAACTGTATTGTTTTGTCAATTATTTTTCATCTTGTTTGGTTGACCGTTCGAAGGAAAGAGGGAATGGTCATCCAATCCTCTCTCTCAGTTTTTTGAAATGCTTATGTTTTATAGATTGTTTTTTTTCTTTCTCTCGAAAAGGCAATAGTTTTGAAGTTTTGATAGTTGTCCGACAAGAAAGAGATTTGTCTCCTTACGTTATCTCCCCAACATCGTGCGTTCAAGTCTTTGTCGTACAGAAGTGCATGCTCCTCAAATTTCTCGGAAGTGCAATTTTGTACAAATATGAGATGAAAGTTTCAGACAATTCGATTCAAGAAAAACCAAACAGTTGTAGCCCTGTACAGTACAGTATTCACACATAAAATAATTTACTATTAACTCAGTTATATTAACATTGTAATGACTGAACAATGATGAGACAGTCCTAGGGTAACATCAAAGCTAGAGCAAAAATTATTCCGGCCAGAGTGGCGTACACGCCTACTTTGTGGGCGAGTCCTTCCTGAATGAATTAATATAAAAAAAATATTCCATTCTGGAACTTACTATCTTCCCTTCCAGGAACCTCAACTCTTCTCTCATAGTTGCTTCCAAATAATTCTGAAAATAGAGAAGGAAGAGATGAACTATATTCAAGTATTAACTCACAATTTCATGATTCATTCCTTGCAATCCGATTTTCCAGATCTCTTCTTTTTTTTCAGGGCCCTACTTTGTGGGCGAGTCCTTACTGAATGAATTAATATAAAAAAAATATTCCATTCTGGAACTTACTATCTTCCCTTCCAGGAACCTCAACTCTCCTTTTATAATTGCTTCCAAATATTTCTGAAAATAGAGAAGGAAGAGATGAACTATATTCAAGTATTAACTCACAATTTCATGATTCATTCCTTGCAATCTGATTTTCAAGATCTCTTCATCTCTTTTCAGGGCTTCAGTTATAGTCATTGATATGTCGGCTGTCTAAAATAGCAAAATATAAATAAAAACTTTTGAATTGAAGAAAAACCTCCGAGGACAAAAAAACTTTTTTCATCAACGTTCCTGAAATACGGTCTTTAAATAATCATTTTGAGTATAACTAGACTGAAGTAGAAAATCTCAAAAATACCTCTTCTGGCTCCATTCAACACAGAAACAAAACGACGTACCATGACTGAAATTATGTTTTATTATAGAAAAAAGTGTTAATAAAGCTGTACTGATTATCAAGAAAGAGAGAACAAATCAAATTGAAAAGCATCGTTTGGAAATGTAACTTGTGTTGTGAGTGATTGTACAACATTTGATCAAGCAGCGTAAAGTTTATAAATCATGTTATTGTATGCCATTCGTAGATACAACTAATAATAATAAACTACGTCTGTTGTTGGTTCTTAACACATTCGCGCCCAAGACACTTTATGTGAATCACACCACACGAAAAAATACCGGCCGAGTTGAAGATAGATGCATACAACGATAACTAGAAAATGTTCAATCTATTAAAAAACAGTTTGGAAAGAGGCGGGAAATGTGAGGGAGATCAATTGAAACTACAGCACCAGGGATTTACGGTTTGTTTTGTTGTATTCATGCTGATGAACTTAAAAGTTTAGCTTTTGTATATCTCGGTCCTTACTCAACTCAATTTATAAACTAGTTCAGTCGACCTTCTATTGACTCTCTTGATGACGACAAAAAAATAACAGATCTCTTGCTTATCTTAGTATGATGAGTAAAGCCTGGGAGCTTTTCAGTGCTCCAGAGTCGACAGAACACACGCTCACAAACGATAAACGCTCATGGATCACGGCTCGTCCCTTACATTACCTTTTGGAAACTAAACACAAATATGTAAGCATTGACCTACAATCTCTCTTCATTGAAAAACTGACTTTTTAAACTGGTTAAAAATAGATATAAAATAGTTTTACTGATCTAAAATAACTTTTCCGAAACGAAATTGGTTCAGAAAATAAAAAAAAAAGAAATGCGTTCTTGTTGTTCAGGTACATAAGGTGTGCTGTTCACAGATTCTACATGCACACAGGAGAGTAGAGCTAGATTAAACTGTAGAAGCTTTTATTGAGCTTCCTTCCGTTTGCTAGCCCATCTTGTTCAATCTATGGCATTGGTTTACACCTCTCTTCTCTGGAACCACAACTGGAACTTCCCAGCGCTAAAAGATAATTGCCAAACAGTATTTTGAGCTTATTTACATGTTCTGCTCTGTTCTTTTCATTATATCTGGTTGCACTTCTTATATCCTTCTGTCGGCTGATCAGAGGAGCTGGGAACATCTGCAAATGTTGCTGGTATTCTTGCCATAAAAGCTGATGAACCCTTATGCAAATTCGTCTTGAACCCTCAGTGTGTAACTTCAAAACGAGGCTGCTTCCATATTCCATGTGTTTGGCAATAAACAAATTCATCAGCTGAAACTGATGTTTGTATCGGATTCTTCAAGACTTGAAACAACTTCATGAAACAACTTCTCTTCAAATTTAAAAGAGCAGTTTATATTTAATCTACTGAGCTTTGGTTTGATAGAAACGCTTGAAATATTAAATATTAATAAATGAAAATATATTATTCAGTTTTTTCACCTTCTGATCTTTTGCAACTCGCTGAGTGAAACTGTTTCGATCGATGATCCCGAAGTGTTCAACAGCTTATAAGCAACGATTCTTTCCCCTATATCTGGCGTTGTGCTAATCTTAAAACATTCTCCAGTCTGTAGACAAATTATAATAACACTCTACATGTTCAACATCGAAAGACGGGGTAGATATTGCGGGAATGGTTGTATAAGAGTAGGCAGCACTGCTCTGCGAATATGTAGAACCTATATCTGGCTCGTATAGCACTATCTAATGAAAAAAATAGTTTTGCGGTAGAAAACTTAAGATAACAAGCCTGATCTTCACCAAGAGGCAATGCGTCTGTTCCAATAAGGATTTCATCTACAGCATTATATATACAATCCTCTTCATCAGACATGATCTGGCAGACCGACCGATCTTTTGATTGGATATTCCGAGAAATGAAGTGTATAACAATGACTTCATTTTTATTCTCTTCACTCATTGACTCGGTTGCGTCTGAGTTTTGGTATAATTGTGGATCATACTATGTTCCGGGAAAACAAATGTGAAATGCTGTATAGAGCGCACAGGAGGTTGGCTTTGTATTTTCTTCTTCTTTTTTTTTCATTCTGATTCTTCTTCCCAATTATATTAGGATGATGTGAACACCTGGTATATCGTATTAGTTTTATTTCTTATGAAAGTCAATCAAGAATATATATTTTTGTGAAAAATCATATGTCCTTATACGGTCTTTCTCTCCTACGTCACTGAACGTCTTAGGCTGTTTTCTATCAAAAAGGTCATGGCCCACATGGATTGTAGTTAGCATCGCCTTAATTATGCGTTCTCGTCCAGCTGCCAGCAACATCTGTCCCCCCTTTTGGAGCTCTCTCTCTCCCTCATTCTGTTATGCTCTTGACTAACCGTTTTTGGATCTGCAATTTTTCAACCAATATGTTCTTATTTACCTTTCTTCGAACATGTGCCTCTCCTCCAACTCATATATCGTTTTGTAATTACAATTGGCTGACATTTGGAAGCTTAATCCTCTTAATATTCAAATATCATTTTGTTAGTCAAAAATAGATTTCTTTAGTCATTTAATTTATAATCTGGCCAGACTTTTGATTGATCAATGATTTCGTCATCTTCCTGTTGTTAACATCAGAATCAACAATCCTCAATTGAATGCCATGATTATTCAACTTCACACAATCCAATTTTCCAATCCTTATCCTTTGTCTTTCTCCTGGATACTGTTTTCTTTTTAATATGTTAAAGTTATCAGCTGAGCTAAAAAGCTTTTTTTTCTTTTTTTTTGGTATAAACAAGCTTACACACTTGATACTTCTTGGCTTTTGCTTATTATTGAAGGGAGGGTTTTGAAATCATACGAATCTCCTATATTTCGCATCTTGCATTCCTAGTTGTCTGCTATATTCTCTTGGGGGCAGTACAACATCTCACTTTTCAATTCACGGGAGACCTTTGATCCTACCATAACTGGTCATTTTACTTTCCGGAAGATTGCAACTGAACCGGATTGGTTAAGCTGTAGAGCTTGGGCTAACAGCTGTCCGCCTGCTTCTGGACCATGGCCAATCAGAAGCCGCGATGGGCGTGGCAGATGTAGTTGCCGTGACGAGGGCTCGAGGGGAGATGGAAAGGGAGGAGAGTGCTCCACCCTTATACTACTCTTCTGCTTGTCAGTATTTCTATCCTTCTATTTTCGCTTAAATTAAAACGTTTGTTTTGTTACAAACTTTAAGAACGTTTGTTATAAAGAAGTTGGTGGGTGTATGTGAGTGGATGTATGTGTGTGTGTGTGTGTATATATAGAACTGGAAGCTTCTTTTGCTTTCATTTTTATTTTGAAAATATTAAAAATATGTTAAAAATTTATTTTTAATTCATATAATTCTAACATTCATCTGATGTGTATATGTGTATGTGTGTGTGTGTGTAGTGTAGTGGTTTGCTCCAGCGCTATTTGGCTGTTGCCTTGGTGAAGCGATTTAGCCAGCCGTATTGAACATCTAATCGAAAAGCTACCTATTCCCATATTTCATTTTTGCATCTTATATTTGCTGTTTCATATACAACATGTTTATTTATTTATTATATTTATTATATTATAGATGATACTATAAATGATTTTCTGTCCAAATATGGTACATGATACTGCTAGAGCTAGCTCTACATCATCAACGGATTCCAATGGTTTTCCGGTCAAAGATCCGGATGCCATCAAGCTCTTTGTCGGTCAGGTTCGTCGATTTTATTCGTTTTGAAAGACGATCATCGTTTAAAATTCATCAAATTGGTCTGCAAAAGTATATATATTTGGTGTGGTGGTGGGGGGGGGGGGGGGGGTGGGAGAAGAGAAGGAGGGGGGGAATGAGTGAGAATGTGTAAGTCAACTGCCTTAATCGCAGTTGCTCTTATCTCCACTTTTTGCCAATTTGCTGGAGCTTTCGGAAAGAATTGAAATTGAATTCCAAGTATATACTTTAGTGAAACATTCACTAAAAAACATTAATTTAGTGTGGCTGGTGTGTATGTGTATGTCAATGCCTTTCACATCATATTCCTCTCATTTGCTTTTACATCATTTCGAAGATCAAAGACATAATGCTCTGATTGAGATTTCACATTCATATATGGAATAGACGGGTATATGGGCTGTAGATCGATAGCTTTGAGGCCCACCAAGCTGCCGTCAGCCACCATCATGCCATGGCTGACTTGTTTTGCATGAGACGTAGCAAGCAGACTGGCAGACAAAAGCTGAAAAAAAAGAAAAGATAACGAGAATGATGAGAGACAAGACCACACATGGACAGCTTCACCAAAAAAAAAAAGAAGAGAGAAGGATCCAAAGAAAGAAAAAATAGCCTAAGGGAGCTCCATAGTTCCTAACCTCTTTCATTTCTTTGTCTTAGGTAGTCAAAGAAGGTATATATAATACAGAATGTATATGAGCATTCTGTTTTCATTCAAATCGTAATTGTTCCATCATTAATGGAACAAATAGGAAAAGCGAAAAATACTTTTACAACTTAAAACTCAAATGCAGGGTACTGAGAAGGAAAGATAGAATGAAGTGTAGATAGTTACAATAGAGAGAGAGAAGGAAATAGAGAGAGAGAGAGAGAGAGAGAGGTAGAGAAAGAGAGATGTGCTCTTGAAAGTTTTTCGTTTTGTGTCAAGAAATAAAAAGAATGAAAAGAGATGAAAAAAAAAAAGAAAAAAAAAAGGAAGAAGGCGAAAAAGGATGAAGGAAAGGGTAAAGCATATTCTCAATGCGTTTCTGGAAAGTGCTAGGCGCGTGAGAATGGAAAGCGAATAGAATGAAGAAGAGACTTCCTGAAAGCTGATGAGAATCTTCTTCTTTTATTTTTACATCTCTTAGTTTTGTCTTATTTCTTAAGCTTTAAGAAATCATTTAAAATTGCATTTCAAATGTTATAATTTATATATATTTCTTCATTTATAGATTCCACGAAATTTGGAGGAAAAAGATTTGAGACACTTGTTTGATCAATTTGGCAAAATATATGAATTTACTATATTAAAAGATAAATATACGGGTTAGCTTATATGATATAGTATATAAATATAATATTCGTTTGTTATTATAGGTATGCATAAAGGATGTGCCTTTTTAACATTTTGTCATCGAGAAAGTGCCATTCGATGCCAATCGCAACTACATGATCAAAAAACATTGCCAGGGGTTAGTTAGCTTTAATCTATAACTATATATATGGATATCATCATATGAATATCCTTTTGTATGTAAATCAACCTTCTATAAGCTAATCGATCAATAAGTCAAGTTAATTGTCTTATGGTGATTTGTCTTACAATGAACGTCTGTCCTTTCTCTGCGTCAGAATACCATCTGTCTCATGAACCATGAATAGAGTACCTAGTCGTTCATTATACATTCTTCCTTCTTCTCCTTTTTTTTTAAAAAAGAGAAAGATAAAGATGTATTAAAAGCTACAATTGATTGAGCTTGATGATGTTTATTAATTACATAACAAAGTGTCTGGAGAAACAAAAAAAAAGGAGAGGAGGAGGGAGAAGGACATATATAAAGAGAGTGTCTGATTAGTATAATAAGCCGATATTACGCAAGAATCCCATATGGAGCTACTCCCCTCCATTATAGGTCGTGTAATACCGAAATTACTTTTTGATGATGCGACGAAATGACTTTATATAGTAAAATGGGAAAGAATAAAATAAGAATGTTCTTCTTCTTCTTCTTCTTCTTCGTCATCTTGGTCCTAACTGACCGATGAGGAGGGAGAAGACTAACAGACATAACGAGGTAACATGGGTCGATGAACGGAGGAAATAAGGTTATCGTTAGCTCCTAGAATCCCCTCCCTTTTTGCCTACTCTTGCTCATTTGAAGCTTACTTTGTCGTATTCTTCAGCTTCGAAGGTCTTGCTCGAAAATTTGCTTTTACTTCAGTCAAGTCCTATTTTGTTGCTGCTTTTTGCCTAAATTCTATATTCTTTCAAGATATTACATAACAGTACATTATAAATGGTTTGCATTTATATATTATATATATACATATAGGATTAAGATGTAGTATTTACATATAATTTTTTATTTTTTTGATTTTCAGATGAATCGCGCTATGCAAGTTAAACCTGCTGATACCGAGAGTCGTCCATCTAGCCCGAAAGACAAAGTAATTCATGATGCTATTGCTTAGTAATGTCTGTAGAAGTTGCAGGTTGATGATAAGAAGCTTTTCGTGGGCATGTTGTCAAAACATCACACGGAAGATGAAGTTAAAAATTTATTCCAGCCGTTCGGAGTATTAGAAGAGGTTTGTTAAAATAGCTCGTGAGTCAGTGACATTAACACAATCCATGGTGTATGGGGTGTATGTATGGAAGATGTTCTGTATTTTCGAATGCATAAGCTTGTTAGCTGTTGAATGAAGCAGATGCATTGAGTGATGGCAATTACTCCGTTCTGAAGACGTTAAAGATAGAAATCATGGAAAGAAAAAGAATGCATTGTGCACATCTGCTTTTTCCTTACTTCGTCAACAGCCGATACGACTAAACATCAAAAGGATGTACTTGATCATCATAGTAGGCTGTATTTGTGTGAAGGATGAAGATAAATGAATATCGACGTCGTCATCGTCGTCTTGGGGATTCAGATGTCCCTTGATATCTGAGAGTATCTGTGGGAAAACGCGTTATAATAAAAGCATCTTGAGAGTTCCATAAAATTTTATGCAAAAGTTGTCAGTTTTCTATTATTTTTCCAAAATAGATGAGCTCAATGAGTGTTCATAGGAAAATAATAATAATTTTGAAATTTATTTTCACTTTCATGGTTTGGTACAAGTATTCTTAAGACGAGAAGCTGCAATGCCATTTATTCATGAAACCCAAAATCGATATGAAGCTGCTTCTTCGCCCACTAAGCATATTTCTCCTCTCAGACACTTGCCATCTTATTTTATGTCTCTTGTGACTAGAAATGAAAAAGAAGACGACCAAATAAGGGAAATGGCTGTGAGAATGGCCAAGAACAACCGTTCGAAAGAGTTCAAATGGATCTGGTCGTTAAAGAAAATGCTCAATGAAAGATTATAACTAGCTGAGGGTTTTTTTTTCTCTCTCTCTCTTCTCTATCAAATATCCAGTCATGCTAATCCTCACTTGAGTGTACAGTTAAAGTCTATGCCGCTCTCGCACATCCGGCATGGTGTCGCCATGCTTGAGCCTTTTGTCTAGACGTTCATTAAGAGGGAATCGTCATCTGCCATGAATTATGAGAAGAAGAGATGACACTCTAGTCATATCTGCTGCAGAGATAGACAAAAACAGATATGCGACAAGTCCTTGTTCGCCGACTACGAGAAAGGAAGCTGAGTTTAAGCCATCTGTCCATGCTGTCGGTCTTCTTTCTCTCACTGGCCATCTTGCGCCTGTTGCGAAATAGACAAGAAAATGAGTTGTGATTTCATCACTACAACTCTACTACTCATTACGATCTGAAGCTGTTCAAGAAGTGTAGATGAGGCAAAAGGAGAGATTAGGAAGATAGAGAGATGGCTGACAGCTCAGATCGATCGTCAGCTTTATATGGCAGTAAATACTATCTGACATCGTATTCCCTTGAGGTTGTAGAAACGAATAAGAAAAGCGAATGTGAATATTCTTCGAGTTGAGAGAAGAGAAAGAAATCATTTACAATTTTGACAATTAAGTCGGAAATGGTCTTCCATACGACATTACTGAATAATAAGTGTGATGGAATGAACTAATATGAAACTAGCATAAAATTATATTACTTTTTATAAACATCAATGTTCAGGTTACGGTATTGCGAGGAGCTGATGGTGGTTCTAAGGGGTGTGCCTTTGTGAAGTACCGAAATGCAATGGATGCTCAAATGGCTATAACAGCTTTGCACGGTAGCCAAACTATGCCAGGAGCCAGTAGTAGTCTAGTTGTTAAATATGCAGATACTGAAAAAGAAAGACAGGTTAGAAATGAATGAAAATATATTGATTATAATTCTTTTTTTTTCCTTTTCCTAATTATTCAAAGTTATCGCATTGGCGCGCATTAGCATGTGAGCCTCTCATTTCGTATCCAATTTCCGTTCAAAGCAGTAGCTTATCCCATGCCTTTCCTTTTCCTTTTCTTATTAATTGTTTGCAGGTTCGACGCATGCAGCAAATGGCAGCACAAATGGGTTTGCTCAATCCAGTTCTTGTTAATCAAGTAGGAGCTCAATTCAATGCTTATCAACAGGTAAATACAACTGGATATAGCATTCATTATACAATATACACCTGCAGATTTTGCAACAACAGGCAATGGTTAGTGCTGCTGCGGCCCAAACTTCATTTTTGCCACTTGTACCCAATCCGGTATGTCGTCTGCGAAATAATTGTAGCTTTGGATTAGGATATGATTCAGATGCAACTTCAACTTCAATCAGCTGCGGCTTCTAACCCAATTTTGGCACAGCAGGCGGCCGCCGTAAGCCAGTTATCTGCTTTATCTGCAGCTAATGGCAACCCCTATCAAACGGCTGCGTTTCAAGCTCTAGCTAGCCAGCAGCCACAGCAACACGATTTTAGTTATTCACGTAAGATATAATACCGTATCATCAAATTACATTATTATTGTTATAGCAACTTCAAGTACTGATGGGACCACCATACTACCTGGGTACAATCTGTTGACGATAGACAATCATAATAGTAAGTCTGAACAATATATTATCTCTTCTTCTCCTATACATCAATCTCATTCATTCAAAATAATTTCTGTTCTCCGAAATAATTTCATGAAATAACTGGCATAGCAGCTTACGTTTTTTATTTTATCGTGCTCACACATTACATGTGCCGAACTAAGTATCGTTATCGTGATCATTCTTCTGTTCTGTTCTAAACGTTTTCTGAAGCATGAAGTGAACACTTTATTTTTATTTTTGTACTGTTTGAAAAAGCTGCTTCTTCTTTTTCATTATGTTCGTGATCTTTGTGCCACTTTCATGTTTATTAGTTCGAACTCACCTCTTAGTATTTCTTCACCGTAATCGGTCAGTGGACCCATATTTCTAATTTCTTTCCAACTGCCCGTCCTATTTGTATGTTTGATTGATTGAAATTTGTGTGTTGTTGTCTGGTTGATTATCGTGGTGTTTAGATGCTGCTGCTCTTCAACAATTAGTTCAACTCCAACAACAAGCAACTACAATGCCATTGGTTCAGCCGAAAGAGGGTTAGTTCACTTCTATATATACCCTAAGTTATCGCAAATCTTATACCTGACCAACCAAGGCCCAAGTCTTCGAGTTTGTTGTCTTGTGGCTGTTCATAAAACGTTTGTGGCTTTGAATCGAGTATCTATGAGTGACATCGATTACTAACCATCTCTCTCTGTAGTTAGAAATATGCGTCACAAAAAGTTTCAATTGACATTTGGACTTCACTCAAACAACCTTAACCCGACATCTGCTTGTTTGTTAAAATTTGAATCATTCTCGATGTTTCGTGGTAGTTTTTGTGCACCAGAAATCAGCTAGAATCAGGAACCCTGTTCCCATATGATCTATCGTAGTTTTTCCAAACATTTCGTATGCGTACCCTGTAGGTCTTTATTTCATTATTCACAGAGAAAAAAAAACTAATTAATTTTTAAACAAAATTGAGAAACTTGTGCCGATAAGTCGTCTCCCCGCTAAACGTTTTTATTCATGCCTCTTAGTAGGGTGTTAGTAATGTGCTTATTCTGTCGTGGTGTTCAGTGCTGGGTCCAGAAGGCTGTAACCTGTTCATCTATCATCTTCCGCAAGAATTCGGTGACGCCGAATTGGTGCAGATGTTTTCACCCTTCGGCAACGTTATATCAGCTAAAGTCTTCGTGGATAGAGCAACGAACCAGAGCAAGTGTTTCGGTGGGTGCTGTCGCCTATTTGTGTTTGTAAACTTTTCATCCCCAAAATATATATATTCTTGAGTTGTCAAGTTTATCGCGTACTTGGTTTGTCAGTGTTCTGATCGAAAACAGTTTCCTTCGGCTTCTGTTTATCGGTTGGTAATCACTCAAACATGAGTGACGTAATACAAAAAATCAAATTTATATTAGAGCTTATTAGATTTTAAATATTTTCTCTTCGTTTCCCCTCTACTTCACTCTTTGTGCTTTGTGGTAGTGAACTTTCTGATTTTTTCGTATTTCTCCCAAATGGGACTCTCCAAGCAAAGCCAAAGAGAGAAGCAGATCGGGAATCGAGGGTGTCAAACTTAACAAAAGTTCTGACAACAACCACGCTCGTTATTGCAAATGGTGCACGCTTGTGTTTTCCAGGTTTCGTATCTTATGACTCAGCCGCTGCATCTCAAGCAGCTATAAGTGCAATGAATGGATTCCAAATAGGAATGAAACGTCTGAAAGTTCAGTTAAAACGTCCTCGTCAAGACAGGCCGTACTAATTGCATGATTATGTACACAATTAGAGAAAAACCTCTCGGTTTTCTTGCATATTATCTATTTAATCATGTGTCGCCTTGTCAGAAGCTATATATGTTCAAAACTTCGTGAAATTATTACTGAGACAGAAAATGCCATTATTTCCTCTTCTTATTGTGTTTTACAATGTATTTCTTGTATCTCCTGATTATTATTGACCGTCCTTTTTCATCATATATTTCAGATGATTTATTTCGAAAGGCGTCCGCATTTTCTCTACGACCACATTTCTAATTTAATCTACTGATATACGATTTCACTTTTCCCGGTTTCTTTCCAGCTCCACTTCTTTTCAGTTTATAAAAAAAATTAAAAATCAAGGGCTATCAACTTTGAAAGTTGTATTGATCTCAGTTGCTCGACCTCACCACCAACCAGCGGAAGAACGAGCCCCCCCTTTATTCATTATAACATCCTTTTCAGCTAGTCATTATCTAGTCGTTTTTGTTGTTTTAAAATTGTTTTTGAATGGCTTCAATGATCTCAAGTGTACAGTTTCTTCTTATATGATATTCCATTATAATAACTTAAAGTATCTCCAAAACTTGAATAAATGCTCAATTTTTTGTTTTGTTTATCAATTGTTATCACAAAAACTATTGGCATACAGCCAAGTGACAGTCTTTTGGCGCCTTCCTATTGGGGGAGGTGGATTCTCTCTACATATTGGAGTCTTTTTTGTGGGAAAATGTTATATTGATCAGATACAACTATTCAAATTAGACACTTTTTTGAATTATTTAGACAGCGCGTCAGTTAGGGTGCGGTTGTGTCTCTCCCGTCTCGCCAGCTTTAATTTACAGAAACAGCAAAATGAGTTCTAACAGTAGTTTATGTAAGTTTAAAAACCATGTATTACAAATTATCTGAATTAGATACAAGAAGAAGACATGCTGAAGAGGATTTGTTTGAGGATGGAGTTCATAAGAAGCTTCGTTTAGAGTAGGAGTTAATTAGCATATGGGCTTGATTAGAATAAATTAAGAATTCCAACAAGTGAAACAAAGTATACAACTCTCAATGACAGCGGTATCGGCAACTCTCCTAGCAATAACGATGATGTCGAAATGATGGTTATTAAAAAATATTTTTAAAAAGTATCATTTTTATTCGTACAGGACGAGGTCGAAGTTGCGCGTGCAGAAAAGTCTCCCGCGAGGAAAGATATGGTAAACCCTCTGAGTTACTCGTGCTTCGCAACTCACTCTTGCAGGTTCAAGTATTCCCTGTAGGCGATTTCCAAACTTTAAATTTCTACAATCCAAGTATGGCTAGCTATTACGGCTATACTCCTCGGGAATACAGATTTTCTCAATAGTTTTATGAATAATTGTTTTACGCATTTTATGAATTTTATTTTATTTTTTTCTGATGTTTGTAATTTCGAAGGCAGTTTCCTTTTTTTCTTTTTATCGTTTTCAGTAATTACTATTTGGTTCTCAATACAGTTATGGAATGTAGCATCTGCTTTGAGCCGTACGGTTTGTTAACCAAAGTTCCATGTGTGAGTGATGTCACTTCCGGAAATATCATTGCCACCGTTTCAGATAACTACCTGTTCCCATACCTATTGCAATGACTGCTGTACTAAAATGTTTAAAGCCGAATCCAAAGTCAGATGTATTTGCCCTCTTTGCAGGTTTGACACTCTCATTCTTGTACACGGAACATACTTTCAGATCGGATGTCAAATCCTTCCGTTTCGACCCAATGCTTTTAGAAAGTACTGTTCAACATCAAATCTCCATGTTTTATATGAGTTTGCAGAGGTGTATAAAGAGATAAAGGAATCTGAAATGAGAAAAGTAATAATGGGAACATGTCTTCAATGCGAAAAAGGACTCGAAGTGTAAGCCATTCATCATTACGTTTAACTCTCGTTTTCAGAAGAAATGATGCTTTCATCTGTTTAACATGTAATTTAACTGAAATAGAAGGTGACAATAGTTGTTTTAATGTGAGTTTTCATGTTCTCGAACTTATATGTTTCTATTTATAGTTAATTTTCTGTAAAGACTGTGTTTTCAAAAAACATAGAAATTGTTTCGTGGAACACTCCTTGGAATATTTGTGTAATCCAGAGTGTGTAGTTGATCTCCGTAAACGTTCACAATGTTTTAGCTGATAGAGAAGATCTCTTATTTGGGAAAATAAATTGCGGTGTAATCCCGACTTCGATGCATTGGCAATGGGCAAGCTCAAGCTAGATGTCATATCTGAATAAACAGATTTCAGGGTTTAGTACTCTCGATCCTTCTGAAGAAGTGTTTCAAAAACAAATCGAACATCGATGAGAATTGTTTAGTAATCATTCTCACTCTTTGGGTAAAATGTTTGCAAGCGTACTGTTACTCTATTTCTGTTCAGGAACGCATGAAAAAACAGATAGACGATTCGAAACTGCGGTATTTTTTCTTCTTTTATTTCCAACAACTGCTCGTTTATGTCTCGGAGAGGATAGAGGTACTTGCTTTGCATCTTCCGATTAAGTTAGTAACAATGCTTTTCAGCAAGACAAAATAGAGGGCTTTGTACATTTCATAGCATTCGTTGCGACGAATTTCGCAGATCAGTCCGATGACACTTCCGCATTGAGGAAGGTGTACTGTTTTCTTTTCAAAGATGTAATTTTTGATATTTTACTACCAGTCTCCAACAACTACTTCAGATTTTGGAGAAAATTTTTATTCAAGTCCAACTTGCCGATAACAATATGTTCAGCACTCTCAGGATGAGTCTGGTAAGCCTATCGTTACATTCTCGAGTACTCTATGTCTCAGATAAAAACTATAATTGAAATATACGAACTGTTCCATAACAACTTTTACGCTGTTTGTTGTCTCCTGATATCTCTGACTAATGAAGTGAGATGATTGAGTGGTCGTTTTTGATTTCTCAACTGTTGCAGATTAATCTTCTGAGGTTCTATAAAGCCGAGTTCCCGAGAACGCCAGAAGTTGTAGAATATGAAAATATCCTGAAACGGGTCATGTCTGTGAGTTCTTTATTCTAATGCTGAACGTCCGAAAAGGTTCATTGTAGAGGATTGGACTACTGCCAATCAGTTAATAAGAGAGAACAGGAGATGTTGTGTGATATAGTTTTCGAAAACACATGAAGAACCGTCCAATAGTTTTTACTAAGGTTCAGCTGTTTTTTATACTTGTTAGATAAATTTTTTTGAATAGTATTACAACCGTGAAGCTTGTCTTTCTTATTTTGCCTTAATGAATGTTCAAATGTAATGGTTGACAGGAAGTTGACTATCATAAAGGGACCTGAGAATGTACGGCCACGCCTCTCCGAAGGGCGGCACTTCAGCCCCTCCCCCAATATTCTGACGCTGATTGTTGTTCCCGTTGGCACTCCAGACAGTCGATCATGTACGGTAAACTGACTATAGTTCTTCTTCTCGCCGTTCCATCATTGATGGTGCTGGCTCAAGATCAACCAGTGTGCTCCTTCAACCAACTCTTCAATGGCCAAATCTGTACATGTGCTCCTGGGTAAGCGTTTTCAACTCTTATTTTTTTTGAACAGTGCTGTTCACGGAGTGCAAGAGAGCAACAAGTGTTTAGAGAGTTTTTTGTTCGAGACTAGTAAACGTCTTGTGGTCGCCATTACTACTGTCAAGGCCAAATAAGGGTTTGGAGAGAAAACTACATCTTCTTACTTTATATAGTGTGTTTCTGTCTTTAATTAATATAATAAGTGAGATGATTAGTTTTATTAGAAGCGGGCAAGACTTACTCAAAATCTATAGGGACTTTAGCAACAACTTTTATGACCCTCCATATCGTACAAATAATCATAATGTGACCGTTGCATATCTTGATCTCCTCAAAAGGTTATGCAGATTTGTCCTGATTGCAACAGAAAATGGGGAAAAAAGTGAATGAAGTGAGAGAGAGAGTTCATATTTGGCAATCTGTTACATTAAGCTTAACACAAGTTTCCGTTGTGTTGTATACGCAATTGATTGTCTTGTGCGAGGAGACAACTTCACTTTTTTGGCTTGTCGAGAAGAACTAGTTTGTCTACGGGGTAGTTATCGAATTCTTTTGACGATTTGACTAATTTTTTGTTGCTTAAAAGGGAATGAACGGCTTCAATGACCTGTGAAGTCTTAGGTTCCAGCTTGTTTCTTCTCATATTGCCAGAAATGCATGACTTCACAGTAGAAAAACGTTTGGTTCATTTGATAGTCTTTGATAATAAAACATTCCGGAAAAAAACAAACCTGTTTGGGATGTTACTTGTCATGCTATGACAGTTTGGGATTTTGTTATTTCAAAGTTGGGAATTCGAGAATATCCGAAAAGAATTTTATCAGTTGCCTCAATTTACTTTTCATCGTTCCAGATATTTCTCTTCTGCCAATGATGAGTCAAAAACCCGTTGTGAAGATGAGTGTGAAGAGGTTTGTTTTAACCAATCGTTTCAAACGATCATTTTAGTCTTATAACCATTTAAAGAAAAAATATTTTATAGGTCTACTCCACTTATTTCACTTATGGAGAATGCGTCAGAAATATCTTCGGAAAGTTGCCAGCTGATCAACAACCAGCTTGCAACATGCGTTGTGGAGTGCGTTCTTAGTTAATTCAATGATATTTATGCAAATTTTTTTGTAGATGAGATTGCGTCTCTGGGCCTCTATCGGAGTCTTCACAGTTTTCGCCGCCGCCATTGCCACCTTGGTTCTCACACTACCTATGTGTGTGGCTACTTGCTGTTCCTGCTTACACGCTAAGAAGGTACATTTACCGTATCCTTTTTTGGGTTTGATAATCAATCAGCACCGTCCTCGCTCTCGTTTCCGCTTCGTGAATGTGGCTTTTCATGATTTGTTTGGTTATTTTTGTACAGAAGGTGAAGGACGATGCCAACAGAGGGCTGGCGAACCAGAAGCAAAAGAATGCCAACGCTTTTCATAACTAGTCTGTACGCCTAATAGATGTAGAATAACCATGAGATTTGAAGAGAAAGCCTTCCCTCGTTTCCTCTCTACCACTAGTTTTTGCGAATTATACGATCATAGGAGGATAGGGGGATAGGGATAAATCAATCCTCACTCGCATATGACTGTTTAGTTTTCTCGCTTCCCATCAATTTTTCTCCTTCTCCATTCCCCCCAAATAAGACATAATCAGTAATTGGAACTGTCACCGTATTTCGGATGAAGATGAAACGATAGAGGGAGAGAGAATGAGAGAAGAAGAGGAAGAGAAATAGGTTTGCGTCGTCAAACATTTCAATAATTCGTAAAAGTATAGCTGAAAGAAACTTTGATATCTTCTGGCCCCCCCAAATTAGGCCAAACACAATGATAATTTATCACAATATCACTTTGTTGATCGTATCTTCTGTTTGGGGGGGAGGGGGATTATTGCGTTTCCATAGTAGACACCTATGAGCCGTCTGAAGGGTAAAGAAAGAGAGATGCTGATAGCAACTTCATGACCTTACTAAAGGTGAGGAGTGGATGTTACAGTTCTTCATTGCAACTGACACTCCCTTCTAAATTATATTTATGATGCCAATCAATATTTCTATCTTTCTCTCCCAATCATATACTGAAACATTTTTTCCCTATCATCTTGCGTTATGAGGAAAAAAGTCACCTTTTACCTCTGCCCATACCCGTCTTCCTTTGTACAAACTCTTCCTCAACAAAACAATTGAATTAATAAAGACTAAAAGGGAAAAGAGAAAACAACAAAAAACGAATTAACTAGCAGTTTAAAACAAAGAGAACCGGAAGCTCTTTTGCCTAAACAGTTCAGTTTTCTCTCTTGTTTCTGCTTCTGTTGACATGGTCCCATGATGTACAAACCCAAATGAGTACTGCTACCTGTCTCCACACTTTTACAATAAACTCTAAATAACCATTGCAGGCCAACAAGAACGCCAAGCGTGTCGCCATTGAGAACCAGGCCTCTGCCGCCAGCAAGGATCAACAAGTTGCCACCATGAACTACAATCCATATGCCTACTGGCCATATTACGGAAGGGCTTAAATTCCTTATCCAGGCTCATTATGGATATTTAGTCCGTACGCTAGTTCTCGGGTATCAGCCTTTTATAAGAACTGTTCTGTTATAACAGCTTGTTCATTCTCTAATTCTGCCAAAGCTCAGGCCTATTATATGCCAAATGCATTTGTCCTTCTTATCTAACTGTTTCATCTAATTTTTTATTTTGTAATAAATTTTTATTGAACAAAAATAACAATCCATATAACAACCAAGAGAAACAAAAAACAATATGCCAGACATGCGGAGAATCAGCTCGCTACTCTACGAGAATCAAGGTCTAAGAATATTCTGAAAGTCAAAAGAACTTTCTCTACTTCGCACTCGGCACTCTGTAAAGATACAAAAAGAAATGTTGCGGAATACACATTCTTACCTCTAACAAAAGTCGAGACTTCAAAAATTGATCAAATTTAAGTTTATCAGCAGGTGGCATGTACGTCTCTTGAACTTCACTTATCTGGAAAATGACAAATGCTTTCGGAATATGCATGATGTTTCTTACTTCCTGTTGCTTTGTTAATTCATCTTTATTGGGATCCGCACGAATTTCTTCAGAAATAGATCGAATAGTTAGTTGTTTATCTGAGAGAGATTTGTTCTCCTTGTACTCATGTTGTCGCCGTAACATCAAGTTTCTCAAAGTCTGAAAAGGGAATACCTGAAGAATGCGAAGGAGAAACGCACCTTGCACGTATATTCCACCAATAATTGAACTGTTTGTTTCAAATTTACGTAGTATAAATAAAGGGTTCTTGCTGGAGCGAAATCATTTGTTTTTCCGAAAGGCTAAATAGACACATCACACACATTTCATTTGTGGAAAACACTTACTCTCGTGAAAATATATCCTTCCTCCTGCAACGCATAAAGTAACTCTCTCGTCTCTTTCGAACTCATCATTGTCAACTTCTCGATGTGTTCTTCCTCCAAATGTCCCTTATTTTGCAATAAACGGAAAATTCTTCAATACATTTCTTCATAAGAATATTGAAGGAAAGTTCAATTACCTAACAGCTTTTGTATCGAGCTGTTCTCTTATGAGAGACTCGATATGATTCTGACATAATAGTGTAATAGCTCTTTCAAAATCTTAAAAAGCGACATAGATCAGTAACAAGGCGTGTTCTCTACCTGTGACAAAAAGACCTCCGCTGCTATCACCTACTTTTCTCAACACTCCCGATGATTCTTCTACTAAAGACTTTAAAGCCCAGTCTACACCGTTCTTATCGAGAGACAAATTATTTTCTTTAGCGTAACGAAGAATATCAAAAACCTGAACATTGAAATAAAAAAGTTATCCGAAGAAAAAGATAACAAATAATACCAACCGATACATGGGCGCTATTAGCCGCTTTTATGGATGAAGAACGAGTTTCATTTGCTTTTAGTAAGGCAAAAAAAGTATCTTTACAAAGTTGCTCAGATTTCTCTTGTAAAATCTGAAAGAAGAAAAACATTCATCAGTTCTTATTGACAACAACACAACCGCTTATAGCTCTGCTATTTTGAAAAATGAAAAGTATGTGGGATTACCTCGCTGTTGGGCATAACAAGCTCAAGGACCATGAAATCCCTGACATATCTATCAAATCTTGTCCAATTGATACACCAATAGACGTCTTCGTCATGATCTGGACCATGTTTTCTCTTCAAACTTTCCCTAGTGGTTTTGACAGCTAAAACTATTCCAATTTTGGACTTTTATCTATCCGTACCTCCCGATGGATTAATTTCAAATATTTTATCCGGCATTATAAATGGATCATAACTGGTTTCGAAAAGTGGGCATCCTCTCAAGTTAGTTTTAATTGGAGGACAACGTTTGATAAATTGAGTTTCAGATAGACGACAGAAAATTTCTTTACACTAAACAGAAAAGTAAAGAAGAAATTATCTGAAAAAACACCTGGTCTATTGTGAGATTTCCTTCACTGAAGTCGGCCGTTTCTGTGACTCTTCTAAGAGTTTCCGAGCACGTAAGGCGTCCTTTAGCGAATATTTCCAAGAAAATCGTCTCAGCCGCACTTCCGTATAACGTTTTCATGATATAAGCACATCTAAAATACACTAGTCTCCAAAAGGAATAAAAAGGCTTACCGGGGACTTTTCACAAAACCCAAAATCTGATCAAAATCAATCGAGTATTGAACTCTCATAGATGAATCAAGTTTGAAGTTCACTATTTGAAACTGTTCCAAGACTACAATAGCTTTTTTGATCTTAAATTACGCGTCTTAGGTCTCGCCGAGCTTAGGGTAAACCAACATTATGCAAGCTCACTTTTCCTCGCAATCTACAACCGATGGCGGGGAGAGGTCCTGGCTCTTTGATGAGAACTTCAGCAACCTGCATGACGGTTGAACCAAAATGCTCGTTGATGAGAGCACAGCATAGTTCTGCGGCCAACCGTCCTCCCGAGATTGACATCTAAAACTATCTTAATCTCGCGTATAGAAGAAGCCGAAGTAATTGAAGCACTTAACTTGTATGGCAGAATGGAAACATTTTAATGAGAAAAACTTTAACGGTTAAACAACAACAACAAAAACAAAAAAAACAAATAACAAAAACAATTTGAAAAATTATCTGCTCTTACGGTTGATCTTTCTTTGCTGAAAAACAATGATGAGACGTTTTCCTTTATCCTGGTTTGAACTCACCTTTCCTTTTTCCTTCTGTTTCTTATCCTTTTCTCTTGCCGATCTAGAGGAGATGACTTTTCCCTCAGTCTTTCTGGGTTTTTTGAAACTGGAAAGAAATTGATTTTAAATAGAATCGGAACTTCTTACCCAGGTCTTGAACGCTTATTCTCGTCTCTGGCCATATAAGCTCCGAAGTCCAGGAGCTTGTCAAGAGCATTGGTATTCTTCTCACGATGTATACGTCGTCTATCACTTTTGGTAGACATATTCAATCTTGTGTAGTTCTCCTCTTCATAGCGTTCAATGTCCTTTAACTTCTTAGCTTGTCGCTCAGAAACATCCTAAGAAAAATGTGATCAGAATTGAAATTAATCGATGACTACTCTGAATTCTTCTGGAGCAGTACTGTATTGTTGCTTCAATTCATTAATCAAAGAACTGTGAAGAGCTCGTTGTTTCGATCTTTTCTGTTGGCGAGTTTCTTCATCCTCCTCTGAAGATAAGTTTTTGAGACTATTGGAAGAAATAGAAAGAAACTCTCACCTTCGTAATGGACGGCCGTCATCTTTGGCGCAATATATTTCTTAACCTTTCTTCCATCATCAGCATTTTCAGCATCTTCGTCATCTTTCTTTTCTTCATCGTCGTCGAACTAAACACGAGCATAGGATATTCTTAAGAAAAGGAAACTGACCTCCATATCATCAATCCTTGGAACAAGACATGCTTCAACTTCTCTACCTTCACTTAACTGAATTAATCTGTATTATGAACAGAAAAAGAAAAGCTCACAGACCTTAATAAGTTTATCTAATTGCGCAGAAAGTTTCTGTTCTAAAGGCTTAATTCGTTCTAATACCTGCAACAAAGAAAAATATGAATCGTGATCATGACTGGATTACCGTTCTGTGAAGCGCTGCTCTCAAGAAACCTTCAGCTTTAGCCACTGACTGTCCAGCACCCATACGGTCCATGAAATTAGCCATTTCCAACATATAAGCCAATAGTTCACGGTTCTTCATTTCAAGCAAACCAATCCCCTTACGATATGAGTTAAATAAGATAAGAAGGAGATGATCAAACCTCTCGTTCCTTGTTTTTGGATTTTATAGAGTGAATGAGCTTGTGTACAGTTTCGAGAGCATCCTGCGAATGCGTTGCACAGTCGGATACAACTCTTAGGAACTCTGTTTGATCTAGAGCTGACATTCTAAATAACTGAATGATTTATAAAAGCTTTCAGATGCATCAAGTAAGAAGGAAACAATAACCGAACATTTATAAACAATTAGTGTTGCGTTAAGATGTTTATTAGGATAAATTCGTCTGAGTAAGCCGTATATGTACAAAAATTGAATACAGGTGCATGACGAAAAAGAAATTTTTATTCTTTTTTACTGGGTTCGTCTTCTTTTGGTTTATTTTTGTTCCCGTTAGCATAAGCTACAAACATTTCTTTCAAAAACGTGAGCTCCTTCTGTAGAGATTCAACCTGCAAATATAAAATTATTTTTATCTCGGAATACTACGAAGCAAACCTTCCGTTCAAGTTGCTCATTTTCCTGCCGCAACTCCTCCACTTTGGCCGTAGTTTCGGTCTCTTCTTGCCTTTTTTTCTGTCTTGTTCTGTAACCAAAATAAGAATACGAAAAGTGGAAAGAGAAGAAAACAAGGAATACAATCTTTGTGAGGCTAGATAACAACGAAACTAATTAATTACCGAGCCTTATAAGGAAACCACGTACCCATGCATACTTTTGACTTGTACTTCCAAACACACGCTTTCGAAATAGCCTACCGATTAACAGCTTCATTATTTCGTTGTCGTTTCTGAAGATAGGTTTCATCGGGTTCTTTTTCAGCACTCGAAGTTGAGGATTGAGCTTTACTTCGCTTTCGCCCACTCATAACCAACAATTAAGTCTAAAAAAGCTAATTCCTATTAGAAGCTTCTTGTGCGAAGAAGTTAGTAAGCTAAAGCATTTTCTGATAAGCTTGGTGGACAGCTCGAGGAACGAAACCCGAGTTCAAACGGACAAAAAGAAAAGCTGAAAATCACAAATTTGCCTAGCACTTTTTGCGTACGGCGGTTACTTTTATCGATTGAATACAGTATGACGTATATATTGAAAGCATGGAAGCTATTGATTTGCAATTTGTAAATTTGACAATCATGATCAATCCGAAATTAATTTTTTTTGTGCAAATGCTCAGCAAATGTATCTGTTTATGAAGTTTTTGTTTTAAGAAAATGCAAAACAGCGAATCAAAACGAGTTTTGGATTTGTTGGAGGAAGTAGAGTAAACTTCAGAAAGCTATTCACAATTATTTTTTTAATTTCAAGAATTTTACAAACACAAATTGGAGAAGGCCTCGAGAAATCGAATGAACAAGCTAGTCTCGAGATAGCAAAGTACGATCGCTTAGTAAGTTTTTCTATTTGGTGTGGTGAACGAAAAAGGAAATGAGGGCAATTTCGATGAGGATGAGACGTTGCTTCTTCGCTCTCCCCTTTTTTTATTGAAACTCGAGATTATTTAATCTCTGTTTGTCTTCTTCCGCCAATGTTTTAAATATTTTTATATTTTTCATTAATTCCAGCAAGAAGATGTGGCGAAGTATGTTGACACCCTTCATCTGATCTCTCAGAATATGATTGAAATATGCGAACGTCTGAATGTCTTAAACGATCGCATCGGAGTTTTGAAAGAGAAAGACAAATCCTCCTGAAGCATGACGAGGTTGGTTGTGTAACTAATTGTTTCTGTAATTGGTAATCCTAACTAAACTATGTTGATGTGTTTTACATAGCCACGCCCCCTCCATCTTGTTTCCTTTTGTGGAAAATTCTCTGAAAGCAGGTATTCATCTTGCTCATTCGCCTATGTCCTTTTAAGTTTGTTGAATGTCCATGAATTCGTTCTTGATGGCATTGACTACTTCTTCTTCTTCGATTTCTGCGAGATTGAGCATTTTCATGTTTGCAAATTGGAAATTTTAGAAATCCAGACTTGGCAAAATCACTCATCTTAGTTTTCTTAATGGCATTCAGCTGGCTTTACTCCGTTTCTGTTTTTGGCGCTACTTTCTTATCTTCCACAACAACATAATGGTTGTAGTCAGCAGAGTTTCATTTATTGTTTGAATTCAGTCAGTGAATGAGAAATATGATCTTTCCCATATTTGCGGTGCTTATTCAGCCCACAGTACTGAAGGAAGTCTCGTTTCCTATTTACTTATGTATTTTATGGCTCTAATTATATATTTGTTACCTTTTCCTTCCCACTATCATCATTATAAGCCAATCTGCTCAGATTTCTATGACTCATTGGGGGCTATTCCCCGCTTCTTAGACAAGGACAGAATTTACTCTTCATCATCAACTCTTCATCATCAACTCTTCATCATCAACTCTCACTCTGCGTTCTAATGATGTGAACTGTCAATTGTAGAACAAATAAAATCAAAGGATGAAAACGGACGTATTCTCAGCGAGTTTTGGCTTATCCTCCATGTAGTAGTCATGAATTTCCAACGAGATTTCTGTCGGTTCGTCCAGACAATTTGCATGAATTTAGTGGGCAAGTTGACATTCTGAGAGTGCACATGGGCTTCTCACTGTTTAAGTTTTCTCTTTGCCACTATCGTTTCGCCAGTTGTTTGCTAATGTGCTTTTAAAGCCTTTTTTTCTGCTCATTAAAATATTATTCCAACTCTCTTTTAAGAAATTTCGCATATTCTAGCCTGCATATGTTTGCTCTTACGAAGCTAACTATCGAATGCTTGTTCGGATAATACGCAATGCTTCTACACTTCCTTATAAATTTTTTTTTCAGTGGACGTTATGTGATGCTGCTTGCCATAGTACTAGCAATTTTACATGTGATAGATGCCCTAATATGTTTACAATGTGATGGTCGAAATTTCAGTCACGGGTTGAAGTAATTAGGATTAGCCATCCCCCAATTTATCAATTTTATCTTTTAAGGATATCTGTAGACGAGTGTTGCCATGTGTCTCTGGCAGTGTGTTCTGAAGGGCAAGTATGTCTCAGAGCTTTCGTGTCCTCCCCTCATAAGAAATTCTTTCTCTCCGGCTGTCATAAACCGGAAGATCGATTAATAGGTGGGTCACTTGTTTTATTAGAAAAAAATTAAACGAGATTCAAGGCTGTGACACTCACAATTTGCCTATGAACGCCACTGTTCATCGTTGTGCTTGTAAAGACTCGAAATGTCAGATGCATTTCCCAGGCACTTGCACTTCATCCAGAAAAACGTCATCCCATGTCAAGCATTATCACAGAGATCATTACCATTTAACTAATAATTCTTCGAGTCATAACTCTAAACATAGTCAAAAGCACTACCACAATCGTCATTCTATTGCGACATCGACCGTTTCTTCCTTTCTTATTCGCGAGCTCTCTCCATCCTCTTCCACTTCTAATGTTAATCCATCCTTACCTGATAAATCTAGTCTTGAAATATCTGGAAAACATCCCGAAATGTTATCTCATTCAACGGCGAATCATTCTTCATCGTGTAAGTATTTCATTGTTTTCATAATTGTTTGTTTTGCTTATTATTAGAATTAAAATTTCGACTGCCCTGAGCTTTCACCTTTTTTTCCGATTCTATCTCGTTTCTGAAAATACAACTAAAAACTTTTGACATCCTGATCAAACGATAACGCTGTATCGATTAGTTATGAAAAAATATTTCATCTTTCGATTATTGAGCACTCGCTGATATAACATTTCACCGAATTGATTGAGATCCAAGAGTCAAAGGCAGACAACGTGAGAAAAATCACAATTTAGTTTCTTTATGTGCGTTGTGTTGGCTAATACACATATCTGTTGAGAGTTTGTAGATCTAGTAGCCATCTGACTCGATCGCCGAGTAAATTTACAATTTATTGTGAAACGTGATCCTGACTTCTAACGTTTGTCCAACTTTTTAATGAGTAGTACGGATTTCATGACGCTCTATTACATAATCCAATTCAGAAAGAAATAGCTACCACTAGTCAAAATATTAATTTGGATAGAAAAACAAGGCTGGAAAAATCACTGCAACCGTTTGCTTTAAAGCTCACACGAAAAATGAAAGTTGCCTCATATCCACGTGATCTCACGTTTTTTTTAGTTTCCACGCAACGTTTGATAGACTCTGAATGGAGCATAGATTATACAATATGAAAAAAACATTCTTTATTATGAAAAAGATTAAGAAGGATTGTATGGTTGGGGAGTGTATGCTTGCTGTGTGTAAGCTTGCTGAGAGTAAGCTTGTTCGCTATAAGCTTGCTGGGTGTACGCTTGTTGGGTATATGCTTGTTCCGTGTATGCTTGTTGGGTGTATGCTTGTTCGCTGTATGCTTGTTGGGTGTATGCTTGTTCACTGTATGCTTGTTGGGTGTATGCTTGTTCGGTATACGCTGGTTGAGTGTAGGCTTCAACAGTTTCTGTGTTCTGGTATGTGGCTGCAGTAGGAGGAGGTTCCGTCACATAACCAGTGGTGGTTTCTTCATAAGCATTTTTCGTTTTTGTAACTTTCACATAATACCTGAGCATAAACAATCAGACGTTTTTTTTAAATTTTTGCTTACGTATATGGAGTTGTGGGGTATGTTGATTCCAAATAGTTTGATTGAGTCTCCGGATAACCTTCGGTTGGAGGAGAGTAAGCGGCGGGAGTTTGAGCAGAGAAATAAAACTGCTCCGGAATATACTCAGGAATATATGGACGAGTGTAAGAATCTGGTTCAGGACATTCGCATTGCATCGGGGTTGCAGGATTACCGGGCTGCAATGATAGTTTTTCGTGATTTACAAATGTTTTCGAAACTCAACCAAGCCTGGTGCTCCTGGAGGTCCTTCGATACCAGGTGTTCCAGGTGGTCCCGGATCACCAGAGACTCCCGGAGTACCTGGTGCTCCGTCTGTTCCATCTTGTCCATCTTGTCCTGGTTGTCCTTTTGCTCCCGGTTTACCAGGTGCTCCCGGTAGATTTATATATCGTGTGGTACTTCGACCAGGATGGCCGGGTGGACCTGGTTTTCCATTATCACCGTTGAGGCCAGCTTCGCCGGGATCACCCCGGGGTCCCTCAGGTCCCTCTTCTATCTCTTTACCGTCCTCTCCATCCGGTCCTGAAAAGGCCGTTGATTTTTATTATAATATTTCTTACTAACCTGTTACTCCACGATTCCCTGGAATACCTTCGGGACCTTCTGGACCTGGAGGGCCAACAGGGCAAACGATGCACCCCAGCTACAATAAACAACATAGAAAAGTTCAGAAAATCTTTGAAACATCTAAAATGACATCGTCGTCTCCAAATTTCCAATCATTCCCAGTTCCTCCGTTGACTCCATTATATCCAGGTCCTCCTGGTTCTCCTGGAACCCCTGGTTCTCCTGGTGGACCTGGACAGTTTGGTAAAGCACAGCCTGGGAGAAATAGAAAACCATTACTACTCTTTGTGATAGTTTACCACAAATAGAAAGTGAAGAGTAGTATTTTTGATATTCGTCATGTTTCCTATGAGACTCTTCCACATCTTCTGCAGTCTCCACCTCATCAGAACCATCTAAGACTTCTCGGGAAGTGTCGTCGTATGCTGCTACTTTTTCCTAAATAATGAAACAAGAGGTTGAGTTCAAAAGACTGCTGTACTTTTAATTTATTCAACAATCTGGTTGCTTGCTCGTTCTCATCCATTCCATCTGTAGCATGGGCGATCTCAGTTAACTCGGATGGTGTTAATTCATCAACTAATTGATGCAGCTTCTTCTTTCGTCTTTTTTTAGCTCGTCTTCTTTCACTCTCCTTTTCAAGTGTATCTTCTATAATTTTTTTCTGAGGATTCTTGATATATTCAATATCATCGTTGTCGCCATCAACATCAAAATCTTTTTCCTGATTAGAGCTCTGTATGATAGGCAGCTTCTGTCGTTCATACAATATCTTTTGAAGATTACTGCTTTCAGGTTCATCTGTATATCTATTAGGTGACGATGATTTCTTCTTATGACGCTTCTTTTTTGTTTCATCTACTTTTGCTCGAGGAACAACAATCCATTCATAAGCTTCAGATGAACGCTTGTCTCGAGTATGTAAACGTGCTATCAAATTCTTCCATGCGATAGCTTCAATAGCCTGGTATGAAAGACAAATTTTATTTTTTCAAAAGAAAGATCAATATCTTACATTAAACCGAGACATTTCCACTAACTGCTTGTCATGAAAGTTGCTAATTTCCATAAAAACTGAATAGATGTAGTAAATAAGAAATAGAAATGATGGAATGATTAAAGCAGCAACACAGAACAGTACTGTACTTGATCTACTAGTCGTCATTTTCTGAATAAAATGAAAAATAATATTATTATTCATTATTATTATAATTATTATAAATATATAACATGTTAATATGGAAACTTACAAAATAGTTTTTTCCATCGGCTAAGTAGAATGAGTTTGTAAAATGGCCTCAAAACCAATCTGATGTGATAGCAAACAGGATGAGGAATGGTGCTAACAAGTTCATTAGGATGAGAAAATTCAACCTCATTTATCTCGAACATACAAGAACAACCCATTAATGTGTATGTGTGGATGAAGAGAATGAAAAATTATTTTTAAGTAGCATATTTAGTTAATTAGAATACCAGTTCATCCAAGTTGATGAAACGCTGTTGCTGTTGCTGTTGTTGCTGCTGTTGCTTGTCAAATGGATATAAGACAGTATAAGAACATTATTATAATATTTATGACATATACATAAATATAATATAATATATATATATATATATATATTTATATTTATATGTTAATATGAATATCGATTGAATTCTCAATTGCATAATCTGAGTTCATGAGAGAAAGCACTGGTTTGGTTTTGGTTTTAAATGCATTTTCAGTTATTATGAAAAAAAAATTGTCTGCCTAAATGATGTGCAGCTTGTGTCAAATCATATTTCGCCGTCGTTAACTTCGACAACTTCTTCCGTCTCTGCTTGAATAGGAGCTTCGACCGCTGGAACACGAGTTGGGGCAACCTTGAAAGAAAATTATAAAAAATTAAAATTATAATATATAGATATTATAATAATTATAATGTTTATAATGATAAGTTAGGAATGCAACCGTTATGAGCTTATATGAATGACATCATTCACCTTTCGACTTCTACCGCCTGTGCAACACAATCCAGATGCAGCAGCGAATAGTAGCCTGGAAACATGTGCGAGTAAGCAAACAAATAGTTAATTATGATATTATACCATAATATATAGCCGATCGTAAACCACAAAGCCAAATTATATCCAATGAAACTGAGCATTTCATATAAATTAGGATCTTTTGAATCCAAAACTTCTCGAATATCCATGGAAGTGTATTCGAGTGTTAATCGAGCCACAAAATCCTTAAACATACAGCTCATTGACTTTCAAAGACATGCAAATGAACCTGAGTATTTCGATACTCAGACGGAAGATCGTACTCATCTAATGTTCCTGGATATAAATTTCTTAAGCATGTACGCAGGTTTTGTCTATAAATATTCAAGACGTGTCGTGTGCATGAAAGATAAAAGAACTTTTGGCATTTTTCCAATTGGTCATATCCAGGTATTTCACGAGGCATTTTCAATTCATAATTAGATGGTCGTGACATATCAACATATCTTCGAATACAATTATCATATTGAGATACTGTACAAACGTTTGTGGTGCCGATGAGGATTGAGAAATCTCTGTAAGCATAGGAATGTTAGAGTGGACAGGATGAGCTAATGAACAACCTGTACTTGTTAGAATCATATGGTAACAGCTCTGCTAACAATGGATGACATTGGCAGAAACGAGTAGCAACCTGAACGTTACCGTATGAGTAGATTCTTTATTTCGGAGACGAACCATTATGTTGCAGAGTAATAAATTAGTTTCATTCTTAGATGAGGCCCTACGATCAGCTGATTCAGCATCTCCAATAGCTTGTCCACATTCCAATCTTCTAGTCATCGCTCGTTTCTAAGATAATTCAAGAACTTGCAAAGAATGTTAGAGGACAAAGAATACTTCTTTTTGCATCCGTAAACGAGCTCCCCTCTTATCAAACAACCGAATTGGGTTTTGAAGCTCGGCTGCCATCTTAATGATATCCGAACCATTTTCCGCCAAGAATATGTCGATGCCAGGATGGGTCGGCATGAAAGTATTGGAATACCATGAGTTTCTTGATATCTTCAAGTTCAATGATTCAGATACCAATAGCATAGGTTGTCTATTATCACCTGGAACAGCATATGGAACTGTCTATGTACGGAAGATCCGTTTTGCCACATCTCTGCATCATGCCATACCCAGCACATACCATTTGTGGAAGGGAATCGATAAGTTACATATCGGCAACAATCATAGCTAGACAGTTCAACTCCCTATCCATTAGAATGAATATGAATAGAGAAAATGATTTCATTACCTGATAACTACAGGAACTAATGACACTTTGACATTGATATTCCATTCTATTGATAGTTTCATTCCTATTCGTGTTGCTTAAGTACTGTAGCAGAATGTTATTTCCTGATAATCGGATGTATAGTTAATGGATTAGTAACTGTGATCCGAAGTACCTTGTTCCATAAACGAATTTGCGGCTGGAAAGTAGTCAGCTTCTTCTCGTAATGAAGGATTTGTCCATTCTCTCAGATATCTCAATATAATTAGAATTAACTATATGATATATCTTCATTTGATACCGTATGCTTTGATCCTGACGAATGTTCGAGTTTATTGAATTGATTCCATCTTGAGAAAATGGCATCCGATTGCAAATGACAATAGCCGGAACATAAAGCTGATCAACATTGACTCTGAAGCAAAATGAATTATTTACTTCTGAAGAAAAGAAGTGAAGAAGTACGACCGCTCTCCATTTTCGAACGCGTGTGAATGAGCAAAGATTTGGCGATTTCAAAAAAAAATTTGAGAGAGAATGAGAGAAGAAGCGTAAAAACCATATTAAAATTAAAATATGCAAATTGGAGGTTTTTGAACAGTTGGTCATGGAATTGAAGAAGAAATGAAAACTTACAGCTTAACCTCTTCCTTATAGGAGTTGTCCGTGTAACGGAAGATGAAGTACAACGAATGCAAAACAAAGACGGCAAAACAGCAAACAAGAAGTAGCAGGATAACAAATCCATCACAGATTATCTTACATGACATGCCTAAAATGGCAGATAACGGGTCGAGCTGAGCTTCAAATGATATAATAGCATGCGAACTTCTATCTATTTTCAAAATGAATACGAGTTTTTAAGTTTTTTTTTATTTTTCTTCTTCCCAACAAGCTGAAGCTCAAGCTGGAACGACGAAAATAAAGTTTATCAGAAAGCGCCTAACAAATCCCAATGGAAAAACGATCACATAACCATATAAGTGAAAAGTTCATAATGATAATCATCATCGTCATCTTTATGACTAAATTTGATTTTGATGAGCAGTTGGCCATGGTTCAAGCTTGACAGCATGACAACTTGGTACACAAAAAGTTGAAACAATAACGAAAATATATGTGAAAATGAATAATTATATGTTACAAATATATATGAATATCTTTGGCAAATAGGAAAACCATAAGATGCAGATGGTTGTCTATGACCTGAGAATTGAAAGAGAGAGATAGAGAGAGAGAGATATAGAGGGAGAGAGAGAATGTGGGTGAGTCTGAAGGAAAGCTTATATGAACATGGAACATGCAAACAATCAACATCAAATTTGGTAAGATTAATTATTTTCTTCAATTATCTTAGAAAGTTTGGAAAAAAAAAGAAGATGAAAATCAATATGAATAGAGATGAAACTGATGAATTGAGAGTAATATCTTATATGCAAATAAAATGAAGAAAAGAAAATGAAAGGAATATAAAAAAAAGAATAACACACATGATAGGGGAGGGAGAGCTCTTGAGGATATGGAAAAGGCACAGTCAACTGAGCTGGTTGAGAATCGGCTTCAGTATCAACTATGAATGTCGAAAGGCAAATAAGGATAGTTAGTCTGTCTATTTTCTCTCTCTCTCTCTCTCTCTCTCTCTCTCATTCTTTCTCTTGATTTCTTAAATAGATGTGTTGGTAGTTTGTTGGACTAATTGTAGAGGAGGTGTTAGCTTTCTGAATCTGAACATTCAGGTATTTATGAAATACGAATAGATAATTAGACCTGTATGTTCATATATCCTTAACCTTCAATATTATTATTTATATTATTACATTATGTGATATACCTATGCGTTTGAACCTTATAGATGGCAACTAACGCTCAAAGCCTAAACCTCAAAAGCAACATATCCCATTTCAGCTTTCTAATTTGTAAAGTAAATATAAAACTAAAGGAATAAGTAATACCACAGGCTGATTTCTTATTACTATACTATCTTCTGCATAACTTATAAGGAGAGAAGAATGAGGACAAAAAAAATACTTCTATGAACTGTTAAAATCTGCTTCTTTGAAGCTAATCCTAAGCTGAGACAGCTGCCAGCTATAAACGATAGGATTTTCCATTTGCCATTCGCGTGCTTTTCAAAAAAAAAAAAAGAAAAAAAGACAAACGATCGCTGAGAGTTGAGATAAACAACAAGTAAAGAGAAACAGAAGAGGCTGGCAAGATTACTTCAACAATGCAAAAACAATATCACCAAGAATGACTTCAAGAGGGATGGGTGAATGCGGTGACCATGGTGACCAATGGCTCTTCCGCAATTGACCAGAACAATTACAATTGGCCGGCTGACCAGCTTGCAACACATTCAGGCGACACAACCTATGTTCAGAGTGTTAGTACCGAAATGTAGATGAAGCTGCTCAAATGACTAAACTGAGTGTCAGAAATCTAGAAAAGTGTCATGAAGTTGTAAAGAACACTCTGAAGCTTATTGGACATTGTCCAGCTTCTAGTAAATTTCAAGTACAAAGTGCTCAATTGAAATGACCGAAAGATTGCGGCATGCACAGAGAGTCGACCGGAAACTATTAAGTGCGCAGGCATGGGTTTACCACCCACTCTGAGGTGAAACGACAGACAAGCAGTTTTGAGACATTCCATGAAGCTGACTAGCTCCAAAAATCAAAATGTATTTTGTTCGTTCAACAGACAAACATTCTTAGAGCTGACGAACGGAAAGAGAACTGCGAAGTCTTCTGATTATTCAACAATGAAGTACAGGATATCAGGCGTAAAGCGGAAAAAAAACGAGTCACATTTTTTTTTAGAAAAAAAAAAGAATAAAGGAGAAACTAAGCATCGAACGAACAACACGCTTGTGGGAAGGGCATAGCGAGGAACTTTATGTTAAACTCACTCTTAGCCATTTCAGCTCATCTAATTTGGTCGACGTCCGAAAATGGAAAAACAGAACCAACTACCTGGAAATGGAAAGTTCAACTCTCGGAACACTCACCGGCACGCAGGAGTACTACTACTACTACTACTACCACTACAGCGCTACGAACCAAATGAAACTAAGATATTTGCTCAAATGAAAGGGACACTACGAGTAGCCAATTAAGAATTTTCTACTGCGGTAGCCAGTAGCGCTTATGAGATCGCATTGAATTACCATATAAGGAAAAGTAATGAAGTCCAGAAAGCTACAAGTAAAGCTTATAGCTTGTATGTTCCCATATTCGTATGAACGGATGGGAGAAGTATACTAGAAGCAAGAATGATGTTCATGCTACGTCACATTCAATTCGAAGAAATGAACTGAGAAACGGATGTCTCATATCTGTAATTTTTGAAGATAAAAAGCTTTTCCACCTGAGAATTATGACGAAAGTTGATAGTTGGAGATGAATAGATGTTATTAATGTCTTTAGTAATTATAATAATTGAAGAATGATTGCAGAACAGCATTAGAGGAATGATTATTGAATGCTTCGTTTTATAATTACTATGACTACACTTGCAAGCCCATCTATTCCATCTGCTTTTCAAACCTATCTACGGCTTCAAGAATGCCAGTTCAAATTAGAAGATTGATGAGAGATTACTCAGAAGCCATTATATTTGGATTTAAACACGACTGTACTTGGGTGTTTTCTCAGTTTTATAACACCTTGTTCACTTAAGATTCTGTTTTTCAAAACATTTCTCGAAACTTCGATAAATAGTTCTAAACACCGGAGTAAAGTTCAAACTCCGTCTTGTAGGAAGTATATACCTCATATGTCACCATTCATCAACGGGATTATTCTATCATAAGTTTTTCGAAACTTCATGAGAGTAAAAGACAGATCAACCAATACGGAATAAGCTTTTTGAAACATTGATACTGAAGTTGGAATCCAATTCAAGGTGGCTTGAGAGAATGACATCTCCCAAGCTGTTCGTTCTTCTATGTCACCAAATAGTGCTCTTCGGTCATTATATTCTAAATGGGAAAAATGAACTTTCAACCTATTTCCCAAGACTTGAAGTACAAAAATACTCTAAACTCTCACTTATACTTATCATTAAACCAAAAACCTATTTATTTCAAGAGCTATCAGGTCAGAAACCGTTGTTAACTCAAGCCAAGCAGGGGAACCGTTAAATGGAAATTCTATTGCGTACACGGAAGAGAATTTTATTTGTTTTTACAAAGCATAACAAACTTCGATTCCGTTCATGTTCTGAATAATGAAATATTCCTCTCTGTCACTCTACGAAAGGCAACGGATTCTAATGAAAAGTCACAGACGTTTACGGGATGCATGCTGTTTACAAAAGCGAAGCCGTTTTTCTGAAATGCTTATTCCATTTAAATATTTTAGTAAAAATGGCAATGAAGTATCAGATTCACTGAAATTGTTTGTGTCACTCACTCTTTAATTCCTTCCAAAACTTATAATGACCTGTTTTGTTTTGTTCTTCAAGAAAAGTTTCCGAAGAAAACGTTTTCAGAACTTCTCTGACAATGAACTCCACAGAAGATGAAGCGTTTGATGCCCCAATGGTTTGTATCGTTTTCCATATTGGGTTTCATCGTTCTCGAATAGGTTGGAACAAAAGCCGCCTTGACTACCATGCCATACCAAACTCAGGAATGTATCTTGTACGGATCTGTTAACCACGATTTCGTTGCCGTAAGTCTCGTATTACTCGCTTAGTACTGTATTGTCTTCTCAGGATCTCGAGAGAAGATTGGCCGGTCTCTGTGATCATGGAAGTACTGATTTCCACGAACATGAAATGAGTTTTAGCCTGAAGACAGGCATTAGCAATGATCCCGATGTATGTATTCGGTATGCACACTCAGTAGCTTTTTCATGACTCGTTCGCCTTTAGATTAAGAAGAAGATTCAACCTAGAAAACAATAGCTCCCATCAAAACTTGTGGCAATTCCGATATATAGGAGGTAATGAATAGTTCCACTTCTTCGCTTATCCCATTGTTGTACAGGTCCGGAACCAGATCAGAAATGCCCAGTTATCGTTCGTAAAGTGATTGACTCCATAACGTACTCCTATAACATGATGGAATTTGTTAAAACCATAGGTTTTTCGGTTTTTTCATCATTTTCCATATTTTCATCTTCCAAGGTTTACGAATGGACTATGAGTTCATAGCCAGAGGAACAGCATACACTTGCGGGAAGATAAAGATAATCGTTAGTGCGCTCCAGAAGTCTGAGAAGGCAAGCTTTATAAGGAAACATACAACTATATTTTGTATTTTTAGGCGGGAAATTACGACAATTTGAAACGTTTGTCCGACTCTTACCTTGTAGAAATGAGTATAAGCCTACCTGAAAGTTCTGAATATACTCAGGCTGCTAAACAGTTGAGAGATTTCGCCGATCAGCTATTGCCTCTTGTGCATATGCAGAAAGTAGACTACTTCAGAAAATAAACATTTGTAAATGTCTGTATACTGATCTCTTATATAAAGTGTATTATTTAATTCTACAATCGAATATAAAGACCGATGTCGGGAAATGCTTCATTCAATAAACTTTTTTCCTCATGCGTTCACCTTTTTAGGAAATGTCAGACCCATGTGAGATAAATATCGACGATGATGATGACGAGGTTCTACAAGAACCAGTAGCTGAATCCAATGAACAGTCGGAAGAGGCTAGTTCCAATGTGGCGAAAGAGGAAATGCCATCAACTACCGATGATATCAAATCCAGCATTAAAACTGAGGAGATCACTGGTAAACTTATCATAGCTACTTCTCATAGCTTTTGCTTTGATATTACAGACGGAAAAAGAAAAATCAAAGTTGCTGTGGTTGGATGTTCACATGGAGAGTTAGATGTCATCTACGGCACGCTAGAAGAAATCGAACGTCAAAATGGATTCAAGTTCGAGTTAGTTCTATGCTGTGGAGACTTCCAGGTGTGTCTTCAAATCTCTAACGCAAACATAGAAGCTTCAGTCTGTGCGGAATTACGGGGATTTACAACACATGCATGTTCCCGATAAGTTCAAAGCTCTCAATACATTCTACAAGTACTACTCTCTTGAAAAGGTGTCTCATTCACTCTTCTATTATTATTCATTTTTCGTATCAGACCGCTCCTATTTTGACTGTCTTTATCGGTGGCAATCATGAAGCCTCTGGCTATTTGAGCGAACTTCCGTATGGAGGCTGGGTTGCTCCAAATATTTATTACATGGGATTTGCTAGTGTCATAAAGTATTTCTTATTTAACCCTTTTTTCAAAAAAAATTATTTTTTAGTTTTGCTGGATTACGAATCGCTGGTCTATCTGGTATTTTCAAGGAGAAAGATTACCACAAAGGCCACTTCGAGAGGCCGCCCTATGATCGGTATTCTGATATTGTCTCCACTTATCACGTCAGAAACTTCGACATTTGGCGTTTGAAGCAAATGAAGCCTAAAGAGAATGACAAAAATAAAGTAACAGTTCTGATTTTAGTACTGAAAGTGAACTAATTCAGAACTCTGTTGATGTTATGCTCACTCATGACTGGCCTTGCGGTATTACCGATTTTGGCAATGTAAACAACTTACTCAGGTTCAAACCTCACTTCGCTGAGGATATCGAAGCGAATAAACTCGGAAACCCAGGAACTATGATGCTCCTTTATGTAGACAGAAACATATATTTTCCACAATAATGATCATTTTAGGACATAAAGCCTTGTTATTGGTTTGCCGGTCATTTACATGCGTATTTCCCTGCTTTAGTTCCACATGCTGCTAAAAACGAAGGAGAGCGTCCCGACCCAACGAGGTTTTTAGCTTTGGATAAGCCCATCCCCAGAAGACATTTTGTTCATGTGAGTAAGCAAGTTGTCGACAGTTTAAACTTTTTTTCTTAGACTGTTGAATTAGAAGTAGACGCAAATGCAACCACTGATCTGAAGTATGATTCTAACTGGATAGCCATATTGAAAAGTACAGACCACCTAACTTCTACTGATTACAAAGTAATCTTTCTTCAATTTTTTGCGGATAGCTTAGGTTTTCAGCAAACTTATTTGCCCTCGTCTCATAGTAATGAACGTTTCGATTTTCGACCGACCGATGAAGAGTTGAGCATTATGGAGACATACGGAGATCTAACGATTCCGAAAAACTTCCGTCCTACTGCTCCTCCTGTTTTTACAGAATCTTTATCCACATCGGATCAGTCACCATCTCTCTATTACAAGTAATCGAAAATACACGAATTTCGCATAATTCATATCTCCAGGAACCCACAAACGACGGAATTCTGTTCTCGTTTTAATATTACAGATATCAATCAGGTGCTTCTTGCTAAGACAAGCGAAGGAGTTGGAACCCCATTCCACGTCACAGATATGACGAGAGCTACAAAAGCTAGCACAGCTGAACTTCGACTGAACGAACAAGTAATAGATCACTGATTGTTTATAAAACGCATTTGTATCAGCTTTTCCAAGATACCGATTTCGTCATCGACACTCGTCCATCAGTTCTAGGGAACGATATACCGACAAACGGCAATGATTTTCTAGAGGGATTCACGGCACCCGCATGGAAAGGTAAAACGGAAGCACCAGAAGACAAAGACTCTGAGGCTAGTGAGGAAAAAGTTTTCAAACGAAGAAAGGTGGACCTCGATGAAAGCTAAACTTTTTGATTTTCATTACGTTGTTATACGATTTTCAATAAATATTCTTTTTAACGAAATTTTAAAGGAATTTTAAGTTATGCTAATGACGCAATGCGGAATAACTTACGTGCCCATGAATTACCTATCATTTTGAAAATGCATTTTCGCGGAACGGTTGCTATCGATTTATACAGTACATTTCTAAGCAAAGATCTTCATCCTACATTTCTCGGATTATTCTGTTTTCAATATAAGCTCGTATTGTTAGGGACAAGACACAGGACTTCGATTTCTGTCCAAATTCCTGGATGCGTTCAAAATTGAGCTACAGTAATTTTGTTCAAACGTCTGCGTATCTCTTACATATGTGTGCGCGTTAAACACAGCACTCTGTTAACGTTGCCCTGCGTTTTTCAATTTCAACCTTTTTAAATATGTCAAGCGAGTATGGAAAGTCGTACTAGACTTGTTTTTTTTTTTATTTTCTTTATATATTTTACCTGTAGGTTTTTTATAGTATGTGTTTTTAAAAATAACTGCGCCACCGCTGCGTATATACTGGCCGATATTCCACGCCTCTACTCTGAGTCCTGCTAAAGTTCTTCTCTAGTGTGTTTCATTTCGATCATGAAAAGTGTTTTGCTTACTACTCAACGATTGTTCAAATTCCTTATTACTGTTGCTTACATTTGATCGTTTCTCAGTTTTTTTTAAAATTAAGATTAATGTTTCAGCCATGAGCAGTTCCGAAGAAGTAAGTTGGATTACTTGGTTCTGTGGCCTTCGAGGAAACGAATTTTTTTGTGAGGTAGTTTCGGAAAATCTTTATCATGTACTATTTTGAATTATTTAAGGTCGACGAAGAATATATCCAAGATCGTTTCAACTTGACTGGCTTAAATGAACAGGTCCCCAAGTATCGACAAGCCCTGGACATGATCCTAGATTTAGAGCCAGGTTTCTCAATTACTCATTTAGTAGAGTCACAACTAACCTACAGAAGATGATATAGATGAGAACCAAACCAACACGGATCTTGTTGAACAAGCTGCGGAAATGCTTTATGGCCTTATTCATGCTCGCTACATTCTAACAAACAGAGGAATCTCTCAGGTTTAGATCGTACAGAAAAAGTTTTTCATTTCGCATTCAGATGGTAGAAAAGTGGAGAGACCATGATTTTGGAGTATGCCCTCGTGTTTATTGTGAAAATCAGCCTATGCTTCCAATAGGTATACTCTTAAACCAAAAAACTTGAACTAATTGTTCTTAGGATTATCTGATGTACCCGGTGAAGCTATGGTTAAGCTATATTGTCCACGTTGTTGCGATGTGTGAGTTTAAAATAGTCCAGAAACATTTTGAATGAACTTCGCTCTAGATATGTTCCACGTTCGTCACGTCACCAACATACTGATGGAAGTTATTTTGGTACCGGATTTCCTCATATGTTGTTCTTTGTTCACCCAGAGTATCGTCCATGCCAATGTGCTACTCAATTTGTTCCTAGGTATTGACTCCGCATACTATTCTTTCTAATCACACTTGTTCCAGGCTGTACGGATTTAAAATTCATTCTTCTGCCTACACCCTTCAACAAAGACCAACCCTTCCTCAGGTGGATGGATGAAGAAACCCCCTTTGATAACTGTTTTTTTTAGTGAAAATAAATTCTATTCCAACTGATAATGGTTAAAGTGAAATTGATGGTCTTCAATTGTCTCCTCACAATTCCAAGTTCAGCAGCAACAACAGCAGCAACATCACCAACAACAGTTTTCATACGGTCTTTAAGTCTATATTTTAACATTTGTTTCTTGTTATATACTATTCGCCTTTTTTTCCTTCACCCTGGATTTTGCTCTAAATATTACAATCATTGAAAACCGTTTGACATTGTACCTTGGTTTTTAAATAAACGTTCTTAACCAGTATGAGTATTTCGTCAGCTCAATTTTTCAATTGGGCTATCACGCGCCCAAGAATCAGTTGATTATAATCATCATACCGTATCTTGTTATGATTTATATACCTACAGGATATATGGCGAAATTGCTTTACTTCACTGTTTCTTGTTTCGTAAGCGCACTCTGTTTACGCGCGTAAAAACAGTGCAGCATATGCCTTTACCAATCACATGCTTACTTTGCCATCATGAGACACGCTATTGATGAATTGTGCACAATATTTATCTTTTAATTCCTTTTTTGATATTATATCTTGTAGATAGACCTAGTTATGACAGCTGCAAGCAAAGAATCTCCTCTCGAATTCGAGGTAAGCATTAGATTTGCTCAAAATAGTTTTGTACTTCTTGCATGTATCAATTTTGTTCAGGTTATCCCAGAGGTCGGATTGAGCAATACGAATATAGAATTCACCTTAGGAATGCCAATCAACCAGGTGATAATTAGCCTAAAAGTTATCCAACAAGCTCTTTTTTAGGTGATAAGCATGCTTCTGAAAACAAGAAAGATTCAAGATATTAAGTTTTATTACTCCAGAAAGGTTAGCGTTTTAAGATTTACAAACTTTTGATAACCTGAGCTTGTTACAGGAGCCTTTCTCTAAAGAAATATGCCTGATCTTAGACTCAAACGGAATTAATCTTTACTTTGACCCTTTATCACAGTTTTTACGCGTAAGTGTCTTCATAATAACTCATTCCCGTTGTTCTCTTTGCAGTCCATTGTTGTGAACGATTTTAGCAAAATTATACTAACCTACAAGTGAGTTCTGTTTTTTTCATCTCAATAATCTTGTTTTGCTTAGACAAAAGCCATTCTCCCAGCCAAATGCTGAAGTTACCTTAGATAAATTAGATCAATGCTTTGGCTCCACTGTGCCTGGAGGTCAGTTTGAAAAATTTTCGTACATATTTGTTGTTTGTTTGATCAAAACTGAAGATTTTTTTAAGTCTATGACCAACAACGAAAGCAGTATATGCAGTTCTGGCCTGGCCTTTCATTTGTCTTTCCTAATAATGTGGGGATGCATGTTGCCGTAAGTTTTTTGAGCTTTTGTAGTCCTCATCGCTTCTTTCAGCCCGGTTTCGGTTCCCAGCTCTCTTCACTTCAATACGCTGCACAACCAAAACTTGTCAGTATGTCAATATTCAAAGGTAGCTCCCCCAACGATATAGAGTACGTGTTTTTTTGAAGCTATCTTCGTGTAAAAAAACATAGGGCTTAAACTATTTTTTACAGAAATGTTGAAATGCCACTCTCCTCTTATTGTGGTCAAAACAAACTAGATAGCATTGAATGCGATTTAAACAAATTGGAAGATGGTTTCTTGATCAAGTATACTACACAAGGTGAGTTACATTCTCTTGCTTTCTGTCCTGCGTATAGAAATTAGCATAGTTCACGCCACGTTAAGCGTAGTTCAAAATTTCATTTTTGCTTTCGCGTTTCTGTGAGTTGGTTGAAAAGAGATTGGAATATTTTATTCTCTGAAGATGGTCGAAAAAAACATTTTTTTCAGAAATACATAGCTTGGGACAATCCGGATGCTCTTTAGTTCCATTGTCGAAAACTATTAATTTTGGAGATACCGTGGCTGTAAGATAAGATAATAGAGCAAAAAACCTTTTGGAATTTTAGACGGTTTTATCATCATTAGGAGCTCCATCTAAAGTGTTTTATAAAAGCGAAGATAAAATGTCGATACATCGACTTGAAGGGAACAAGGAAACATGCAAAGGACATCTACCTCACTTCTACTTCAACTACTTCTCGATGGGAATGGTGCGTTTTCTTTTAGCCATTTCTAAAGGTTTAATGGTGGACTTCATATCTGTTTATTACGGACTTAATTATTGCTTGAGCGTAAATAGGCGTCATAATCTCTCGTCGTACAGACGTTTTTGTTTTTATTAGGTATAATTAAGCACACAAGGCCGATTAGGTCGCCTTTTTATACAGGGTGCTAAGAATATAGTTTTTTCTGGAGATCGAGTGCTATTCATTCACCGTTTTTAATTAGAAAAGGTGCCAGCTGTTTTGCGCAATTGAGTGTTCCCCACCCCGGATCCTTGGGAGAAGTTCTTTTCAAACATAAAGCAGAAGCTAGTAGTTGTTTGTTGTTGGGCTTGAAAGAACAAAAAACCCAGCTAACCTTCAATTAACAATGCACGTTTGAGTTGAACTGACGACTATTTTGTCTTCATATATGGATGCTTCCATAACTAAGATTTTGCCGATTGAATAGAAGTCTTGAAAAAGCGAATAACGTAAAAAAGTTGGCGAAAACTTCTGTAACAGAATATACTCTTTATTCTCATGACGCTATGTACACATAATTTGAAATAAACAAAACTCTAGTAGAGCATTAGGAATGTTTTAAATACCGAAGTAAGAAATATCACATAGTTTGGCAGGCGGTGGTGGTAAAGGCGGGTCAGTTGGTAAACTTATCATGCAACTGCTAGGAGAACTAGAAGTGAGATGATCCGTCGTTAAAGGTGTTTGGGAGTACTCCCTTGTTACATAACTACCCTTGTACTGTCTTTCGCGAAGATAATAAAGACAGAACAGGAGGACAGTTAAAGTTATAGCCGTTATGAAGATACCCGCCAATAAAATTATAAGTTCGCTGCTTTGTGCTAAATCATAGCTGGCTCCCAGTATTATAGCACAGTCATTAATCTGAAACATTAAAATGTCATGAATCCCCTAGAGATAACTTGAGGGTTAAAGAGGCTTCTAATGTTTGTATATAGGCTATTAATAAGTTAAAAGAGCGTAAAAAATGCGAACTCACTCCTTCAACTTGAAGAACAGCTTGACCCCTAACCAGCTTGGGTTGCATGCATTGAACTTGTTGGTAATGTAACACATGCCGCAGGTAGAAACGGTTCTTCATATGGCTTTGTATTCGCTTGATTGAGCATGTGCAATCCCATGGGTTACCATGTAGATATACCTGCATAAGTAACTATAATTATATTTATTAATAAGTTTCTTGCCTTCTCCTGCTCATCTATGTAGTCTATGATTTCCTGGTGTAGTGTGGTGAACTGGTTATGACTAATGTCTAATTCCTGTAATGAATAAATTAAAAACCTCATAAAGTTGATCAAAATACTTTCAAGTTGGGTAGTTCTTGTATGATCGAGAAAGGAAGTTGTGTGAGTGAGTTGCCCGATATATTCAAAGAAGCGATTTGCCTGAATATTGGCGGATATTTAGTAGGAATACTGAGTAATCCGTTATATGCCAGATGCAGTTTTTTGAGGGACATTAAACTTGCTGTTGTGTGGTATTCAAACCCTGTAATTTCGATATAGTTTCAATCTGCTGAACTAGCTTTACCTTCAACATAGTTCCCGGAAATGTCCAACTCTTCCAACAATTCTTCAGCATGACCAAGCCAGGTCGAGTTGAATACATTGAGATGATTGAAACTGATATCCAAATAAATCAGATTGCATTTCGTGAAAGCTTCTGGGCTGAATGGACGCTTTACTGTTCCGAGTAGATTGTGTGACAAAGTTAAATGACTTATGTTGTTTCCACAGAACGAGCATTGCCCAACCTGTCAAAGAGGTCAAGCATTAGTTATTCATTCAATTCTTAAGGAAGTCTTGGTTGATACCTCATGAATCTCATTTCCGCCTAAGTTTAATGTTGTGAGACGTGGGAGTGAATTGATTTGTTCTGATGGCATTTCCTTCAAACCGTTGCCAAATAAGCCAAGTTGTTCTAGTCCCGATAATCTGAACAATGCCAGATCGCTTATTTGACGTCGTAAATTGCAGTTATTTATTTGAAGTTCTCGTAAATTTGGAACGTCTCCGAAAAGTTGATTCATCTGCAACAATCTTGATATAAAAGGTGAAAAGAACGAGAGATTGAGATTTATGAGTCAGAAAGGAATAATGAATGCGTTCTTGGGAATGGTGAATGACTCAAATCAATGTAGGTAATAAGGAAAAAGAAAAATGAACCATACCTGCTGAACAGAAATGTGGTTTCCATCTAAGCGTAGAGCTTTAAGATTTCGCAAGCCTCGTAATAAATTAGATGACAATTCCGTGATGTTATTATATGCTAATGAAAGCGAAGTGAGCATTGGTAGGTGCGTGAATACGCCTGTAGGCAGAATGCTTAGTTGATTATTGCTCAGATCCAAATGTCTAAGCTTCGGCAAACCGCCAAAATTGCTGATAGTAGCGTGTTCTATCTTATTGAAGCTTAAGTCTAACACTTCTAAGTTGGGCAAACTCATTGTTCTGCTCATTGCTGGCAACTGACAATTGTTAAGCTTAAGTTGTTTGAGATTCTTGAGCTTATTAAAGTTATCGTTCCAGCGGAATACATTAGGCTGCCGTCCTGCGGGTGATTGAATAGATAGGGTCCTTATTTGATTAGTTGGAAGTCGTGAAAGAATATATGACAGTTTCACATCATTAATTCCACCGTTATGACAATATATTGAGTAGAACGGTGAAAGGCCATTTGTGCTTGATGTGTTAATATTTGAACTTGGTAGTTGATCACACTCGCATTCGAATGGACATTGTATTCCGGATATGCTGTTGGGCAGAGCATAGATAGTACAGAGAAAAGAGAGTAAAGATAATAGGGCGTATGCAAATTTTAGCATCTGGGTAACTGAGATCAGGAATGTTGCACGTAAGCTAGATAATGTTAAAAATAAATAGTCAAAAGTTAGTCAGGCTAGCTGACAAGCCAAATTTTGAAGGACACAATGCGTGAATCAAACGAGGGTTAAGACTGCTGCTTTGAGCTAGGGTTAGTCCAAACAGCTGGGGGCGGAGCTTGTCAAAACACAGCCTGAGAGAACGGACAAAGCGAGCCAAGGCATTGTTGAGATGAGTAAGCATTACCAAGAAGCGAGCTAAAGCTGTGTAGGCAGGAGCATCATGATCTTGTTTTGTTTGAGCTTGTGGTAATGATGCTGTATGTAAGCAAATATTCTTAATAGAAATATCCGGGCCAGTCACCTAAGACGTAATGGACTATAAACCAGATGTTATTAAGTCATGAAAATCCGACTGGCTTCCCTCGAAGGAATGATCCGGCCGTTAAATTCAAAACTGTTCTAAAACCTCTTTATATATTTAAAGAGCGATTTGGACTGAACCCTAGAATAAACGTCTTAGAGTGTCATTTGTCTTTTGTAGGTTCAGGACAAGCCTATTTTTTTTTCAAACCGATCAAGCATTCTATTGTTCAGTGTGACAGGCATATTGCTTCTGCAGTTAGCCTGACCTTCTTCTACATTATGCTTTCTCAATATGAAGATAATGAGTTGAACAGGCCCACAGGATCGTATATTATCCTCGCGCGTCCAAGGCGACATGTGCGACAGGCGTTTTTATCCTAACGTTTGTTGCTCTGACCTATTATATGTTTTTTTAAATCATCAGTCGAACACATACAGGACTCTAACTGAAGTATAATAAAGCCGACTTCAACTTATAGCTTATCGTTTACTCATATCTGGACCGCTAGTTGCGCTTACTATTAATCTATATGACCCCAGAGACTGACGCTAATCCTGTGGCATTGCGCGGATTCATGGTAGTTTGTTGGATTGCCTTGATCTGAATATGTTATTCATCAACAGAATTTACCGCGTAACTCTGAGACTTCATTGTTCTGCAAGCAGCTGAGTCTGGTAGCTAGGTTATGGTATATTTTCTAATTAACATAGGATTAGGAGATTACTTATAAATACGACATATCAACAGCTTTAGCAGAGAGAAAGGCCGCCTTAGAAACATGATGTGTTATTATAAATGAGCCGTCTGCCAAGCTCAGGTCCTTGCAAATGTGTTGCCAAGCTCGCATGAGCTGCCTGCAAGAGGAGTTGAGGAAGAAGGATTGAGACTGTTCTCTCTGTTGCATAAGTAGTTATTCGAATGAGATGCGAAATTCATCCATCAAACTGAACATTCTCATTCGAAGTCATCCTGTTCGAGACCATTATTCTAACGAGTATAAACGATACTTGTGAGAGAGCATGCAGATGTTGATGTTAGAACGCCCAGATATGCTTAAATTTCCAAATTCTGCTCAGTTCTCTATCGGTTACTCAATCATGAAGTCATATTCTATCGCAAAGTTCTATGATTATAAATAGCCTTATAAAGAGATATGGTGCTAAATAGAGGCGCGAGTGACGGTTGTATTTCTTTCTGTGGTCACATCACCAGGTCATATTGTCACAAATGACAATTGGGTTGTTAATGAGCGAGATTTCGATTGGCCATAGTCATCTATCACAGACTCTTAAAGTCGACAGATGATGCGTCGAAAGCAGATAGCCGACGGCATCACTGGACATCTTCGCCTTCTTAATATCTTTTGTTTTATGCTTTTGCCGGAAATCTTAAGTTAGGCCGCAAGAATTGAACGGGAACTTGAAGAAACATAAATGTTTGGACCGTGTGTTTCTTCCGGGACTGCTTTATGCCCTATTTGGCTCTCTTCAAAATCTCTGCTCATTATCATCTCCATCGCCGTGCATGCATGCATCATCTCATCTTCCTTACAAGGCAAACATGATCATGTCTCATTTGCTCGGTTCATTAGCACGTGTTTCCGTCATTAAGGATCAGCTCAGAACAAACACTTGAAAGAGATCCGTCTAATTAATGATGATTTGGAGCTGTTGCTCCTAGATTTAGATCGTGAGGATCAGGCTCGTAAAATTTGAGGCAAATTTTTCAGCTGGTGCATGAGGTACTCATCTCAATTATAAAACAACATGATGACATAGGGATCTCTTGATCTGCCAATGACTAGTAGCTAGATCACTCTGAAATCCACTTGACATTGATTCGAACACCTGTCCGTGTATGGAAAACGCAGAGCTCACGCACAATCTGGTCAATACTCTAATGTAATATAAGCAAACGTAATCATATTTGTCCCAATCGACTAACAAGCAAGCAGAAGAAGATGTTTAGCAGGAGGTATATATCATGAAATAACGAATAGACGAAACTCTAAATCGCCAAGCTTTGCAAGGCTAACACAGTTAGGGGGGCATCATTACATTTTAATAAGAAATAACTGACCAAACTGAAAGTGTTAGCTGTGCGCTCATATTGGATGAGTTTGAATAATTAATTTGTCAACAGTCGTTATTTCTCACATAACACATCTAAATTTCAATATTCTAATTGGTTCATAATGAGTTTATTGAATTATTACTTTTTAGGATGTCTTGTTCAATATTCGAACTAAGCGGGTCATGAAGGTTGTCCTACACACGAATTTGCCGGGCCACTACGATTTTGGAATGTAAGCAGTTCTTTCATTAACGCACTCTTGAACACTCGAGCTGCTTTCTAAGTGTAGCGTTTCATTGAAATGCCTTTCATGAGTGGAAATTCTCATTATCAAATTGTTTTAGGTATTCTCGCAGTTTCTTCAAGATCACGGCCGGCGATGATGTGAAAGAAGTAACTAATCAATCCAAGGTTTTTTCCACTCACTCAGACCTCGATTCAATTCTTTTCAGTTTTCGGATATAAGTTCATTGTTCAACGATGACACTTGCTCCAAGCCGATTGCTCCTGTTGTTCTACGAACCAGAGATGAACTCGATCCATTCACCCCTACGTATCTGTATGGAACATCAAACATGATCATAGAGGTTTATTTCTTACCAGCTTATTAAAAATGATTTGTTTCGAAACTTTAGGTAATGGACAACGAATATATAGCATCTGTCACCTTCTATGACCCTAATTGTACAGAATAATTCGAGGAAGTTTAAGTGAAAATAATGTAAATAAAAATGCTACGGCAAAAAGTAACCTGTATGTAGTGAAGCCTGAAGCTGGACTTTGTTAGTAAATGTAAACTCGTAATGTGACATAACTAAAATAAAGTTAACAAACACAACAATAAGATTAGCTTTTCATGAAAAAATCTCAAAACAAGGAAAAGAGGAACAGTGTAGCTATCGCTCTGAAATTTCACGTTCTATGAGCGCTGCAAGATCATCATCTTCGTCTTCTTCATCGTCTCCGCTTCCGTCGTCGTCACCATCATCTAGGCTTATATCTGAATGATCTTCTTCATCGTCATTGTCTTCTTCCGCCGTATGAGCATCCATTGCGTCATATTTCACTTCATGAGAAGCAGCTCGTTCAGGAATGCTATCAGACTCTTCCATTCCCTCCTCTCCCTCTTCGTCTTCCATTTGTTCATCACTGGGGCTAGAAGAGCTGCTAGAACTAGATGATCCAGATGAATCAGAGCTACTATCACTTTCATCAGATAACGCCTCGTCAACCTGTTTTGGTAACATGAATAATCAGAATAACAAGAAAAGTGAAATCGGACCTCATTGGCCATGTCCATCATGACTTCCTTCCTCATGGGCTCAATAGTTGCCAGTTCCGGAACGACAAGCTGATTAGATTGTGGTTTGTCTGATGTGTCAGCGGTTAACTCAAACTCGCTTTCATCAGCCTGAAGTTGTTGAGAAAATATAATTATGATAATATCTACCTTGATCCAATTCTCTACACATTTCTGGAGCCATCGTGGTTTTACCACAGGAATCCCTCTTCTTTGTGCTTGATGAACTTTACTAAAGCAAAATGAATTATAAATACGAACATCAAAGCTAGTAATTACTCGGTTCCCCATCGAGCAGCAATCACATGGGTAGTCTGATCGGTAACAACTTTTTCCACCTGCATTCGAATAAATTCAGAGCTGTCGACCAGTAGAATCGATTACCTTCGCTCCGAAACGATTACAAAGTCGGTAAATATCAGAACGCTCCAACTCCAAGCCCAAAGGTACAACACCTGACAGGACAATAACAAGGTGCCGAAGTACTTGTTGTCTCAACCATTCAATAATAACCTAGAAGACGATAATTCAAAACACCCAAAAAACACGAACGCACTTTAACATCTTTGATTTCACCTGTTTTATCATAATGGGAGTAAAAACATGAATGAACTTCAGTAAGAATTTGCTCGATCTTCTCGAGTATATTGTCGTTTTCAGCATTAGAACCTGCATTAACTGAGTTGGCATTCAACATCGGAAACTCTTACTATCTTCGGCGAATCGTTGTTCCTCATTACTACCAGTCGGAGAATTGATGTCTCCTACTTCTGTGAAGAAACGATACGGTTTCACCTGAAGTTATTTTCCATTCTTCCGTCTGATAATAACGACAGATAAAACCTGTACTAAGGCTTCGGAATACTGCCACACATCAGATCTGTCATCAATAATGGCAATCATTTGGTCTCCGTTGGGAAAAAGGGCTTTCAAATTTCTTGTTTTGTGGCAGGAAGAAAGTAGTTCCTCTCGAGAGAGCACCCGTTCACGGAAAAAAACTCCCTCTGGATCCAACAGCTGAAGAAATGCGAATATGTTGTGTCGAAAAAAATTGCAGCACCTTAGCGATCATATGGGCATATTGACGTTGTCCATATGTCACGATATGCATTTCATAGAGTTTGCTCATGTTTCGAAGGAATTCCCTGGTGTAAGGTCTTAATTTCGTATGATATTCTCCTCTATAGATGTTGTAACGAAATGTATCAGCCTGCAGTATTTTGAACGACGTTGAGATGGGTCACAGTTCACTTACAGTCACTTGACTCGGGGCTACTGGTCCATTAGTTGTATGAATAATAGTCTGATCTAAATCAACAAGAAGGACAAGTTTTCGAGTTGACAGAAGATTTTGTTGATCTTGACTGCCAAGTTCTTTGGCCAACTGGAAGAAAAAGATTTCATATGGATCAGAATAGCAACAAACCTTGCTAGAAACAATGAGCTCGGGAACATGGTGAATCATAGAAACGTTAGCCTCGGAAGATTCTATTCTTTGGCCAGCTCGTCCATCCTTCCTATATATCAAAAAACGTTTACAAAGAAGATGAGAATATCATTACTCTCTCAAATCTTTTCCACAAGTGGCACACAGGTCTTTTATAACAATAGCGTGTGAGCAATCAACAACTTTTGCTATCAAATCTTCCTATTAAAAAAATAATTCACTAATGGGATTAAGAGGGTGAGAAACCTTGGACAACTTTGAATTCTTTTTAACTGAGAACTCGAACTCAACGACGCCTTCACGGTCCACTTTCACTTTATGAACTTCATCTGAATCATCTTCTTTGTATTCCAAAATAATCTGAACGACAGAAATAAGAATCCCCGGTAACTCTCTCTACTCACAGTGTCCTTCTGAACATAACTACCGTTGGCAGTTTTTCTGTTCAAAACGACCCCACTTTTTTCTGAAGTATAACGAATTTCCATTTATTCTAAACTTTAAATTAAGAAAGACACTCTCTCATATCAAATAAAAACGGTGCAGAACCACAAGGAGTCATAAACTCAGAGGAAAATAGAGATTTATTGATATAAAACAAAACAAGAACAACCAGTATGAATAGTTAAATATTAAGAGTTATCTTTTTCCGCAATAGCATCTCCGCTGGAGGTGGTGAAAAAGTTTCTCGAATCCTTTTTTCATTAATTACAACCTAGAAAATGAAGAGGAATGTTATCGATCACACTTCTGTATTAAACTCACTTTGCCCCGTTTACGTTCAGAGGTATGAATATTTTCAGTATCCCGTTCATCATGTTTTTTGTGCTTCTCATCCCGATCACTTTTACGGTCATCCCGCCTGTCTTCTCGGCGATCTCTATCGTCTCTGCGGTCACGGTCTTCCCGACGGTCTCGTTCTTCCCGACGATCACGATCCTCACGACGTTCACGGTCATCCCGTCTTTCTCGGTCTTCTCGACGATCTCTATCGTCTCGTCGGTCTCGATCATCTCTCTTTTTCTCGTCCTTTTTGTCCTTATGATCTCGCTTCTCTTTATCGTCTTTCCGCTCCCTCTCTTCCTTGTGCTCTTTCTTCGAAGTTTTATCGTCAGTCGAAGCAGCTTTCGGCTTCTCATTCTTAGGTTCGGAAGCTTGGTCGTTTTCTTCCTCTTTCAATTTTTCTTTTTTCTCTTTCTTCAGACGTTTTCTCTCCTGCAACAAATTCAGATTAAGATTATTCACTCCAGAAAAAACCTTTCGCTCTTCATCTGTCTCCTCTTCGTGCTTCTTCTTGTGACTTTTCTTCTTCTTGTGCTTCTTCTTATCTTTATCCCGTTCACGAGATTGAGAGCGATTCTTTCTGAATAACTTTTTGTCTAGGAAAAAAGAGTAGAAAACCAACCTATGCTTATGTTTCTTGTTCTTCTTGTGTTTCTTTCCATCCTTATCATCAGCACCGTCATCATCTTCCTTAGGATGTTCAACCGAACTACCTGGCTCACTTTCCTCTTTCGAAGAAGAAGCTCTTATAATGGATTCGTCCTCGCTTTTAGCATGTTCTTTGTCAGAAGCATCATCCATAGCTCGTTCGGAGTCAGCTTTTGTGTCAGACATCTCAACATCACCAGCATTATCTTCATTCTGAATTGAAAAGAAAATAAATTTAAACAATAGAGACAGCAGATACCTGATCCATGTCTACGTCCTTATGGTCTTGCTCATTCTGAGAATCAACGTCGTCTTTCACTTTAGCTAGCTCTTCAGCATCTTTCAGTACATTGTCGATATCGGCCTCATCATACTCATTATCGCCTTCATCAACAACATTGGTTTTCTTTCCTTTACTGTGCTTATCCGAATCGGAACGCTCCGTCTTCTTTTTCTTATAATCACGTCTTCCATCACTACTATCTCTCTCTCGTGACTGAAGGATATATGTAATATAAATAACTCCTTATAAACACTTACATATCTACGATAGGAGCTTGTATGAGAACCTCTAACTCTGTCCCGTGATTCTCTAAAAAAAATTTAATATTAAAACTTTCACACTCGAGTCATACCTGTCATCATAACGAGTGGATTTCCACCTATCATCTTTTTTGCGATCTCTATCTCTATCACGGTCTCTATCACGGTCCCTATCCCTGTCTCTGTCACGATCCCTGACACTTCTGCTATAACGCTTATCATCTCTGCTCGACTTATCACGTCGTCTTCGACGATCTGGAGAAGAATCGGAAGAACGTGATCTGCTTCTAAAGATAGGAAATAGCATTAAGAGAAAGGTTAGATGTACCTTTTTCTATTCCTGGTTCTATCCTTATCTCTTCCATCATTTCGAGCCAAGAATGCTTCCCATGACTCCAAAAATTGAGAACCTGAGTTAACGCTATGCAACATATGAGGAACGTTGGTGGGAGGAGGACGAGAAAACCTCAAAAAGAAATATTATATGAACAAATTATTGTGCTAAATTACATGGGATTCATCATGTTCTGCTGTACTGGCATTCCTATTCCCGGTATAGGTGGCAAGACGGACACGACAGGCATAGGATTACTTACTCCGGGAGGGCAAAGGGTATCTGCAGTAACCACAGGAATAACAGGAGGAGGCTGATTGAACATCTGGAAAATTTAACGTATACATGACTGTAATATAAGCTCACCGGCATAACAGGAGCAGCTACATGTTGAGGAACAATCATATCAGCAGGAGCAGACACGGTCACCGGGGGTACTGTTCGCATATCGGTAATCACAGTGCTTGGAACAACGGTAGTCACAGGTATAGTAGGCATAATCACGGGAGGTGGAACAGAAGGCAAACCAATTCTGCACGTCAATGAAAATATATAAATAGTCGATTTTGAACCAACCTTATGCGAAGTGGATCATTTGTTTCTGTTTGAGCAGGAGCAACAAGAACAGTGGAAGCGGATGTAACCACAGGAGTTATGGCTGTTGGAGCAATCACAGTTTGGCTAACAACGGTAGTCATAGAAGGAACATTAGCTACAGAAGAAGGTGTGCTAGAGGGTGGTGGAGTTGCCGCTGCGGAGGAAGTTGGTGTATTATTCAACCAATTCTGTACCGCTTGTCTTACAGTGACATTAGGAACAATAGAATCCACAGAGAGCTAAAGATAAAATGATTTGAGTTCTGAATGCTAAAATACCTGTTTTTGAGTACAAGTGGGTCCAGGACAAGCTCTCTCACCCGTTTCAGAGAAGTTATCAAAACTTTGTTGTATACAATAACTACAGAAGGAATAACCACAGCATGTAGCTAAGACCGCGTCCTATAACAGAAAGTTTTCATGTATTATTATATTAGAAACGATTACCTTCAAAATATTATTACAGATAGGGCATTTCAGCTCAGAAGGCACGTCTCGTTCTTTCTGCTCTTTCAGCTCAATTTCTTTCTGAAAGCATTGTTTTGCTTAGAATACAGTTTTCACACACTTTTTTCATCTGGCGCGCTCTCCAATGCATTATTGGGATAACACGTTTTCCAGAGGGATGTATCATGGCTAATGGATCATCGTCTGTGGTCTCCATCAACTCCTGCGACGGTATTCCTGTCGTGCGCTTAGTATTTAACTGAAAATAATAATCAGTTCGAACTTACCTTCACGCTAGCAAAAATTGAAATAAAACTCCCTCACCGTTAAATTAATTTTTTTAATTAAGCAAAAAGACAAAAGTGAGATAGGGCTTAATTTATCTATACATACCAACAATGCCACCAGGGCAAAAAATATCACAGCTTAAGTATACCCGAAACGTACCCATAATAAGAAAGATAACAATATAACAAAATAGATCTACAATTCAAATAACAAAAATTACCATAGGACAATTCTTGAACCAGTGGCCAGGTTGATAGCAACGATTACACGTATAAGTTGGAGGAGGTGCTCCAGCTAATATTCTAGTAGCATTTTTCTGATAACTAAAAACAGGCAGGATCAGCTTTGTTAACGTTAATGGCACCGACTTAGAAGGACCGAATTTTTCACTTGTTTGACTTTTGATATGAGCTAGCCTGTCATCTTCTGAGAGTTTTTCAAAATCATCCTGGAATAAAAATAATTTGAGTATTGAAAGGAGCAGGAATATTAACTGTATTAATGTGATTGACTCCAGCGCCAAGATCGCTGCGTTCTTGTTTTGTAACCATTCCCATATTAACACCCCTAAAGATTCCCCTTACTCTATTACTAATTAGAAAGACATACTGGACTTTAGGAAGTTTCTCTGCATCTTCACGTGGCACTCTCTGAACTATTATAGAGGAATTCCGGGGTATCAAATCCTCGTCTGCATACTTCCTTTTCGTGTGGGCATTCTGAGAAGAGAATTAACTATGAAAATCATATGAATTGTTCAGATATGCTACCTCTAATACTAAGTCAAAAGCTTCTGCTTTAATGTTTTCTTTTGAACATATTTGGCGTTTGAGTTCATCTGCTCTAATGTGTAAATCATCAAAATTTATAGTTTTATACTCCAAGGTAGCCCGAAACTTATAATGAACAGATGACATTCTGTAGAAAAAAATTTTATATAAATGTTTGCAAGAACAATGTTACAATATTCAAACTAAGATACAAAAACAATAACAACAAGCTTTAAGTTCAAAGAAAGCATGAAACTGTCACGATTCAAAAAATTTTTCGAAAATGACGTCATTTGTTTGCGCGCGAGTTTAAAATAAGGAGATTTTCCACATGGGACCCATTTCTTGTAGACCTTCACACAAACCATCCTTGGTATAATTGTGTTATTGCAATTTTATCATTGTATTTGAATGGAATTAAGAACTCATGGGTGACATTACATTGATAATAGTTGTCTTCGGGGCAAATTGAATTTGTGGTTGAATTAATACTATAGATAACAGTAATATGCAACATAATTAACTTGTTGTTCTACGAAGAGATGAACTTAAGATCCTTTTTATCCCTAGTGCTATGCATATGTCACACATCTTATTAAACACGGGTTATAATGATGAAGGAATGGTTTGTTTGGCAACTGAATCAGAAGACATATGTCTTGACGTTGTAATACGTTTGAATTGGCACTAAGACCTTTGGCAATTGCCTACAACTACCATATTAAAATTGAAGCGCCTTCCTACCTCTGTGAAAAAATTATGCAGTAACAGAGTTTAAATGCTCCAGCGTTTTGATCAAAACAATCGTCATTTAGTCGAGGAACTTAACAAGTTTACTCTCATCAGGTTATATTCAACTATCCTGTGAGAGTGACAGGACAATGCTTAGGTCGTTGTGGCTGGCTTGTCGTCATCATCACCACACAAGAATTTTCCTCTCTACGTTTCCGCAAGTCTCTCCTCCTTGGAAAGTGAACGATAGCATCTACATACAGAACAAGCGAGTCAACAGACGATTGTGGCCTTGCTTGGATCACCTTTCTACACATCTTATAATCTATGCTGTCATAAAAGAGTCACTTACCTATTCCCTTGTCAGCATCGAATGCGAGACCTCAGCTGTCTCGGTGAGCTAACCACAAGGCTGCGGTTTTAATCAAATTTTTATCCGTTTTTACTGGTTTCGCAATCAATTGACAGAAGGTGCGAACACTCCGCCAACTGACATAGCTTCGGAGCATTCGCATCTCTCTGCACTGCGTATTTTTCACTATACATCAGTAACGCATTTCTTCATTTCTTATCAGTAAAGTCTGTCTAGTTGCTGTTGCTCTCGTCGATCATATAGTTTACAAGTGTCCAATTATTGTTAATTATTTCTATTATAGCTCTTGACTTTCACGTATGACAGTGTTCGATCATATAGTTGAGTACTTAGATAAAGCTGCACCTCATAAAATTCAAGTGAGTCTCTTCATTTTCTACGAAAAACCTCAATGTGTTGCAGCGAACGTCTTCTCCGAATATTCTTTGTACAAAAGTAGAGCCCCATTGGCGGTCGAACAAATCCTTACCTTACCCATTTACTGTTATATTATTGACACCTGTTAAAGATGGAACTAAGGGTATCTTCATTTAAAAAAGATAATTCGATTAATTCCGATTTAGTGACCGTCGCCGTTGGTAATGAAGACACACCTTGTGGGGACATCAGGAATGAAACAGCTAAATTTCAGAGGCAGATAGCCAAGTTCAACGATCTGAGATTTGTAGGAAAAAGTGGAAGAGGTGAGTTGTGCTAGTTTGTCAATCGTTCCGCTAAACCCCATTTTTGACACCAAAATATAAGTTGTTAAAGTGAGAAAGCGTAGCATGTCAAGGAACCCCCTCATTTCTGTGGTAGTTGGTTAGTCTTCCATAGATGTAGATTTTTATCAGCCCATCGCGCATTACACAAATAAGAAGAAGAACGCACATTAAGATTTTATCGGCACCTCTATCCAGCCACAACCTCCCGCTATTCTGACAAACCCAACATGAATGAATTAGATATTTAAAAAGTAACCGTTCAGAGCATCTAACACATATCGAATTCCAGGGAAAAACTTTCATATCACCATAACTGTTCATAGCAAACCGCTCATGGTGGCTGTTGTGCCACAAGCAATAAAGGTGAGTCTTTGCAAAATCTATGAAGTTACGATATTATTGGCTTGTTCCAGGTTACGGTAGACGGTCCTCGTGATGCTCGTACTTCCAAACCATGCGACCAGAAAAGAAAAAGAGGAATAGACATAACAGCATATCAACCTTTATACGGGTAAATATACACTGCAGTCCAACATACTTTATCAAAACATGATTTAGAACCAGTCCGATGATTCCAACCTATATATATCCCTGTTTAACGTTCAATGCTTTAACACCGCCACCTACTATTCCACAAGTCTCAGTGGATTACTCGCCAGCCGTGCCGGTAAAGAAACCTTCTCATCCGAACTACTGTGGCCCCAGAAAAAAACATACTGAATCGGTACAAATTTGGAGACCGTTCGAGAATTGATTAGTCAGATTGTGAATTATATTGTACATGTGATATATTGAAAATCAAAAAAATTAAAACCCGTGTACCATAAGAATACCAAGATCATTAACATATAATTGAGAATTTATAAAATACATAGAATATAGGACAATCTCAATACACTACGACAGGGAAATGAGAAAGAGCATCCTGATAAATGTGTTCATTCAGGGGTGTTCCCTCAAAAAAATGCGTTCTGTCATTAAGGCAAAACTCTCTCAGAACTTTCCCGTTAGTACGATGTTTAGCGTTGCTACTGGGCTATAACTTTCTTATCAAATTTCGTAGGGGGAGCACCCCAGATAGTCCAGCACCTACGCAGGGTGTACGCAGACTCGACCTTTCTCTTCTGTAGGAACGTTTCATCACAACTATCTTCTACTGTTCGTGTTATAACTTCTCGTAGCTTGCATACTCTTCCTGTGACTCGCAGGTCCAAATGTTTTCTGACTAGACTGCTTTTGATGAAAACAATGAAGCTTCAACCAAGGTTTATGTTACAAACATGCCAGATATGTTTCAAGACAACAATTAAACAAGAACAGGATACTTGCAGAAAACTAAAACAGTAAGAAAATTATATTCACAACAAATCTGCCAATCAGAAATTAAAAAAAAAAGAAAACAGTAAGATAAAATTTCAAAATCGAGCATCAACAAATAAAAACAAACTTACAAGAAGCCTAAAATCAAATAAAAACACAAAGTAGTCCAACCTAGTACTGTAAACAATTCCACAACAACATTAAAACCGGAGTGACAAATTCAACATGAACAATACCGGCATGAAAATACCGTTTTTAAAAAAGTTCAAAACTTTGCTGTAATTGCTTAAGTGAATATGAAAACAAGAGCTAAAATCTGAGTAATTATGTAGTTTGATTATAAAATAGTCAGATATGAAAACAAACTATCTAGTAAAATCTGAGGGCGTGTTGGTTTCCATTCAGGCAGTGGCCTGAGCCGAAGTGTTGAGAGTTTGAGTTACCTCTGAAAAAAATTATTAACAAACTTTTTACATATCACAAACCTATTATGTGAATATTTTGGAGAGTAAGCATTGCGGGACTGGAAGGGGAGACTTCTAAAAAGTTGTGGAGTATAACTAAATGGCCGTGCTTTATAGGACTAATCCAGGAAAAGGCTTACCGAGGAGGTCCAGAAAAATAATCTTCCTCGATGATAGTTGGGATACGAGGAGCATTTCGCATCAGTGGTCGATGTAAATCAAATCCAGAACCGCGTGTATGGCGAGACTGAACATGGCGGGCCTAACGTTAATCAAAAGGTCAAAGGATGTTCAACAGCCTACCTGCCAACAAGTATGACAGAAATAACGGAAACAAGCCCGATCGCGGCAAAAATAGGGTCCAGGTACTCTGTTGCACATCATGCAAGGAGCATCCTCCAGGAAAGGATCAATTTGAACCTTCTTACCTGAAGAACGAAATTACGAGTTCGGAAAGTTGAAAAAAAAACTAACCAAATTTACTTGTTTTAATTTCAAGAAAAGCAGATTCAATGGCTCGGAAGTATGACGAATGAGAACGGAAAGTCACCCGACCACTACCTGAATTGAAAAAGATGAATTCTGAATTCCAGCAGCTTCCACCTATCGGGTACTTGTACTTATCAGTATCGATTCCAACAAATACTACATTACCATACAGTTCCTCCATGATGGAATATAAAACATTTGCCGTAATCATACCATGCAAAGCACCCACGAAAACCTATAGAGCATTTAACTTTTTCCAACAACAAAAAAAATACAAAACTTACAGTTTTTTTCGCATCTAACCGACAACCTGGGTCAGCAACATAAGAAGCATCCGACACAACCCAAGGAATTATTTGAACTTGTCTTATCTCAGTGGTTTGATTTCTTCTAGCTCTGAGCTTGAAATACCATTCTCCAGCTGATCCAAACTCCTCAACATTATTTGATTCAAACACAAAATGAAATTGTAAATCTCTACCTGTGAGCAATCTTTCAACAGTGCCTTCACTGATGTTTCGTATTCGAAAATCATGTAAACATAGCCAGTAGCCTTAAACTTCGTTACGCTTTGACTAATCATTGAAACGAAACCTTTCCTCTAGGAGAATCTCTCATCTGCGAGCGAGAATATCTTGGCTCTTTACCAGGCCATTCAACATGACAAGCTCCATACACACTGAATGCTTCCATGAGAGCATCCTCAGTAATATCCCAAGGAACTGAGAAATAGTAGTAAAAATGTATCAAAATTTTATACTCACCACCCCCAACGAAAATCTTACAGGAAAATAATGGATGACTGTAGTTTCTCGGAGGAAGTTCGCCATTCCATACGTATGCGGTGCGATGTCTTCTGCTAATAGTATTAACATGTCCAACAGGATCTCCAGCCATTGATGGAGAAGTGACAACCTTCAAATAATAAAAAGAATAATCAGAAAACCTTGTAAACATACAGATTCGTCAGACGAAGTGTCGTGTCTATAGTTTCCATTTGACTTAACAGGCTCAGGAGGATAGTTCTTAAAGCGATTCAAAAAATGAAAAAAACACAGAAATGAAGAGCACGAACCACAAGCTGCATGAAAATATATTGTCTTTGTTCTTTCGTCCACTTTGAACAATCGGCAGGAAGACTGTTACAGAACATGGAGTCAGCGCCCATGGCTGGCAAATTCATGGACCTATTGGTAAACTCCGAGTTTTCCGAAGAAACGAGAACAGAATGGGGTTCAGCTGTGGGAGTACCAATACTCAACTCTTCCATAGCATCACATTCATTACAATGATTCAAGGAATCAGCTCTAGCCATAGCAACGCTATCCTCTGAAGATAATCAAAGTGGTCCGATAACGCCTCAAAAGTTCATACCAGAGATCTTCTCTAAAGTCTGCTCTGGCGAACTGTTAGTAATTTCCTCAGCGTCACAGTCGAAAGCTTCCAGCTTGTTCTCTTGCTCATCATGAAAGAATTGAAAAGTATCTCAACGAACTAATTCCAACTTACTGAATATGTATTGTTATTATTCAAAACACTGTCGGGAGTTGACAACAGATAATTACAATTCTCGTCCATATTTAAAAGTTTTTTTTTACAGAATTTCACAATCTGCAAACAGTACCTAGCTGGAGACTTACTTATATTACATACCTGTATGATAAAATAATATTTTCAAATTTTTACTAAAACCTAACGATGTATCAACTGAAAAAAAAATGCTGTTCAAACAAATTTAATTCTAATTGAGCTTAAAACGCTGAGTTGACTTAATAATTATCAAAAATCAATAACTTTCCGAAAACGTAGGTATTCATCCAATTAGGACCCATTTGCCAATGGGTTCGGTCCTTGAACTTTCGGTAACTTGGAAAAGTGCCCTATAGCGGAGCACGTCTCAGCAGTGGAGTAAACCGTAGGTTCATAATGAAATCTTTATTTCGAAAAAAAACTTTGTACAAGAATAAATGTTTTCTGATCTATTTAATAAAGACTATTTTCAGTTTTACCAAAACGGACACCATCCGATGTAAGCTTGGCATAAGTTTTCGGCTAGAGTGGCTTGTTCAATCAACTCGTCGATTTGTTGCTCCACAGAAACTTCCAGTGGATCAGTTATGTAACGACGTGCTAAAATGTAATAGATTAGAACTACATATTGAAACTATGAGGAACCAGAGAGTTTGTGTTTTATCTTCTCCATTACTTGTTCGGAAACCATTCTTGGAGCTTCTCTTTGAGAGATTGCGGCCTTCTTTCCATATTCCTTTTGTTGGCCAGGATCCTTCTTTGTACCTAAATTATAAAAACATCATATATCCGTCGATCCCCTCCGTATTACCATCAAGTAAACGCCAATTAATCACAGGATCATATACAAAGGCTTCTAGAACTGCCAGCAAACTTTCCTGAACGTATACATAGCTTCAAGATGATTAAAAAAACAACTTACCTTATTGGATCGGAGCAATGTGAGTACTTGTTGGCAAGTGAATCTATATATACCATCGATACCAGTCACTTCCATAGCCTTAAATTTATAGTTTGGAAAAAGGATTGATCTATAGTTTTACATTAATTAGCATCCTTGTGAGACGGAACGGAATTCTTTCGGGGAATTTTTCTCTTGTCATGGCCACATCGAAACAGTCACCAAAGTCAATATGAACTATTTTTCCAGTAAGGCGATCCAGCATGAGATTGGATGGATGTCTGGGTTGAACCTAATTAGAGGAAAGTAAGTTCATTGAGTTACCTGTCACCAAGCCCAAGGATATAGCCGACCATAGACATGCATGCTACAGATCGAGTGTAGTTGGTTCGTCGATCGAACCAAACTTCAGAGCTTCAAATACGAAATAAGAGAGAACAATTATAAACTGCGTACCTTGGACTTTTCAACCACAAAATTTTTCTAAGATCATCTCCTTCGCTACATTCTAAAGCACATTGAAAGACTTGCATCTGTAAGCAAAAAAAGAAATATAGCAAATGTTAAGGAAATAACCTTTTGCATAATGGTCAACTGATCAGTATCAGGAGCGAATATTAGCATCAGTTTGTGTTCTAAAGACAGCGTGGAATCCTTCTTCTTCTCTCTATAGTCTTTAATCATGCAGTGGAGAGTGTCACTGTTAGGGATCCAACCAATCAAGCCAGAGTTCTGACTGAGAGCAGTAATGGAATATCGCTGAAATGACATTCAAATCTTTGGAAGCTGGAAGGTATTAATAGTACTTCAATGGTCAAGTTTCTTCTACACGTTTCAGCATTATTTACAAGTAAAGTATTAACTAATCCAAAAAGTTGCATTACACGTTCATCTTGTCGAGGATCCTCACGACCCTTTAATAGGAATGCATACTCTAACCCATTGCTTCCTAAAAGCGAGCAGATTGAAAAAAAAAACAAACAGTCCATACCTCTCATGGTCATCTTCCTAGGTCTTTGTTTACTACTTATAATAGTGAGATGAGTACCCACAGAAGCTATATTAATAACAGGCGTATTAGGATCGTAAGTTCCAGGCACGGCTAACTCAAGATTCTAGAATTATTGTATTATCAAATTATCAATAAGATTTCAGGTACTTTTGCTCTCATGAGGTGTGGACTGACATAGTTCAAGTCCAAAGAACTTAGCTGTCGTATCTGTCCTGCAATCCGTTTGAAAATCTGGAGATCAATTCTTATTAGTAGTTAGACATTTTGTTATATACTTGACAATAGATTTCCCACGCCTGCGATAGTTCTTTTTGATTTTCGTTCTTTTCGTAAGCCAAGCAGAACTTGAAAGCATCAGTGAGATCAGCGTAATAAGTCTTAAAGACAGATTAAAACAGCAGAATCAATAGAAGCCAACTTGATTAAAAGATTGTTCCTTCAGAGTAGTAGGACCTAAATCTATCATATCGTGCATCGGGCGAAGAATTTCCATCATGGATTTGAAATCTTTTTCCTATGAAATAATCGGTAAATATTAAATAGAAAAAAGAAACTACTTGGAAGTATAAGCGACTCGCATCATCCAGAGCATCATGCCACTGTTCATGCCAAAGTATAGCGCATCTAACTAATTCTTCTGATACCAGTCTGGCCTATAAATACCAGGAGATGAAAGAAAAAACTTATATGTCCCACTTCATCAACTAAACGACTGTGAATTTCTCCCATCATATGAAGCATTTCCTTGGCATTGGTAGCACGATTCAAATTTGTTGACTTCGAAGCTACTGTCAGAGCGTATACCAAAGCCTTGAATAATTAGTATTAGGTAATTAGAAGAAAGTCTCAATATGAGATTATAACGGTGATTCAACCCATCATTTCTCTGGAGACTATTTCTCTTACTTGAGGTCTTGTTTTAGAGACTTCGTGTATAACTTGTTTAATGAGAACAGCCATTTTTTGATTGGAGTCTAGCCTAGCCATCAACTGAGGAACAACCTACAATAGTTCGAAATACAGAACTTTTCTACTTATGAAACCTTCTTACCTCAAGCCAAGTTTCAACAGGTAAACCTTTGATGCTCTCTCGCAATTGGTTATAAACTGAATCATCTTCCCCGTAATCAAACCAAAGCTGTAGAAGTCGCAGCGTGTCTTCTAGCCGAGATCCAGGTGCAAGCATAAGAGCTTTAGCAAAACACCGGACAGCATTTTTAGCATGATAAAGACACGGGCGAATTTCTGCGGGTTGCATGACAGGAGCATGTAGAGGGCTTAATGAACGATCCACGAAAAGAACTCCGGATGGAATGTCTGGAAGAAATTTTACCGTAAGACATACTCGCGGATGAAAAAAAAACCGTTAATGTCGGCTGATAGCGGCTTAGGTATGAGAACGGATGGTGAAGAATCTTGAGGTCTTGTAATACTTGTAGAATACTTTTGAGCAAGCTCTTTCTCTCTATTCATTGCGTGAAGATGTGAACATGCTAGCTTATGCCATGCTTTGTGCCACTTTTGATCGTATTCAGTAGCCTTTGAATAACAAGAGATAACTTTCCTGGAGACTTCCATTTCCGATGGTGACATAAGCGAAGGTGCCTTGAAATGATACAGTAGTTATAATCCGAAAAAAAAACTCACGTCTTCAATAGTCATCTTTCCTAGAGCCTTAGTAGAACCGTGCAAAACTTTGTTAAATTCAGAACCATGGCCTCCAGATCCCTATAATCAACCAGATTCGTATAACTTATCGGCAGAAAATTACCTTATTTTTCTCATCTTCAATAGAGAGCACCTCAGTCCACTGTGCCAGCTTCAAGTAAGCTTTGGCACATAGCCGGGAGTTTTCGGAGGTATAGTTGTTTGGAGGATATCGCTCTATATGTTTCACCAAACCATCAAGTGTATGAACAGCATTCTGCTTAGAGTTGTCAATCCACAGCTGCTTACAGAACGCCAAGACCTGATAAAACTGTTGTGAAACGTTATTCCGTTTGAACTACCAATTGGGGTTTATCCGTTGGAGCTGTAGCTTTATCAAGTGGTGTGTCAGGCGAAACATTCAGAAGATCTCGCAGAACGGCACGGCACATTGAAAGCTTTCCTTGCTGCCGACAGAGCGAAGCAAACTTAACACGTAGGGGATGCATTTCCTGCGGTGAAAGAACCAGAGATCTTGAAGAAGGAAGTTTACTACATGTTATATGAAACTTTGTGATTTACCGAAGCATCAATAGGCGTTGCCAATGCTCAATATTTTGACTACAGCCTTGCAGACGTCTACTCCACAACAGAGCAATTCGTGGACGTCGTTCAGGACGCAACTAGAAAACAAGAAAAATAGAACAGAATACTCTACAGTCCAACCTTGTACTCGATTGCTTCTTCTAACTCAGCCAACTGTTGAACTTGAATCATAGCCCCATATGCCCTTTCATAACTTTCACTTGCCATTGCTGTTAACTCACTGTCATACATATCTCGTACCTTAAACAATATATGTAGATAGACAAGATTAATAACACTCACTTTATTAATATAGCTTGTAGCTAAAGAATATTCCTCATTACGCACAGCCAAGACAGCCCTGAGAAGTGCACCGTCTTGACTATTCTCATTCACTTGCTGAACATATTTACTCATTTCACTCCAATTTCCTAAAGATGTGTTTTTCGAAACTTCAATCAAAACGTGAACGTACCAACAGCCCATGCTCCTCTTGATGCAATCACAGTAACCTTCTGATCTCTTCCTACCATTTCTGCAGCTCTTGTGTTCAACTCAGTCCAACTAAGATGATTATGAAGATTATCTTATAATTAAAACGCTTTGCTTACTCTCCCAAAGCTTCCAAACAACGAAGTTCATGAGCTTTTATTTCCTCATGCTTCTTTTCATTTTCCTGCAACTTTGTTAAGTAGCCTGCCTCCTTAGTGCTTTCAATTCTCTGCTTTTCTTTCAAACCCAAAGTACGATCTTTCTAAAACGAATAACCTATTTCTAGAGAAGAAAGCTAGCTATTCTAACATCGTATGAGTCCAAAGCTTTCTCCCATTCGTTCAATTTCTCGTACCATCTACCTTGCATCTAAAAACGAATACGATTCATAGTTTGTGAAAAGAAAACTACAGGAATTTCCAGACGTCTAGTTTCCGCATATCGAACAACTCCAGCTGCTTCTTCATGTACATTAAGCTTATTAGCGAACCTAAAGAAACATAATAGAGAATGCTATTCACAAACTAACGTGATGAGTGATTGACAATCGTCTGGCTGCAGGTTGTTTTCTCTTCTGCTTTTCAATATTTCATTTTCAGTATAGCGTAAACCTTTGGCATATGCCTTGGTTTCTTCTGCACTCCTTCTAAGAGTTTGATAATCAATGGGTAATGGTCCCTGAAATAGCAGGTAAATGAAAATCGGATGCACTAAACAGTCTTACTCTTTCAGAATGATCCATGAACTCAGCTAGATTCAGAATAGTTTGTATGACGTCTGGATGGTCACTATGTTGCAAAGCGTAAGACAAAGCAAGCGTCACAGAATCCTGTTCAGACTCTTTGAGTTCGGTCCATACCGACATGAATGCGGCATTGAAAATATTTCTAAAAGGAACGTTTTTTTAATTTTTTTATTATTTAGTTAACTTACTTGGCCAAATGCGGATAAAGATCACTGACGGATGCAGCAGCCCTAATAGCAGCGGAGCTACCAGATCTGATGAAAGCGAGTCGCAACTTTATCAGCCATTGAGTCCAATCTTCTTTAGAACTCAAATGCCCAACAGCCCATGCTTCGGAAACAACATCAATGTTGACTCTCTGTCTTCCAGATGTTTGATTATATAACTGGCTACTTGCGTTTCCATGACCTTTTCGTAATCGAGGATGATCAGGCTGCGAAAAGTACAATTCATTCGACAAACTTCGAAAAACTTACGTCAGCTATTGCTTTAGTACCATAGCCTCTTTTAGGTCGCTGGTTTACTGGTGACGATAAAACAGCTTGCACTCGTTCTGGAAAAGTAATGTTTGTATGAGAACTTTTCTTTGAGAAATACCCATATAGGCGTGATGGAAAGGAGTATTAATCAAATTATGCTTTCGAAGTTTATGATCCACAAAACGTTTGAAAACTTCAAAGTTTTTCCACATCTGATCAATGACGGCAATCAACAACTTTAAAAGAAGGTCTTCCAGCTGTGGAGTTTTGAAGAGATTCAACTCGAAACACTTGAACCAAGTCTGCATTAGACGAGGTGCGAAGTCGGAAACATCATCATTTTCAATGAGATGTAATACAGTTTCTGCAGAAAAATTATTTTCTGACAATGATCATCATGCATACCTAGAGCGGACTTCTTCACGGCCAGAGGAACAACAGACTCTTCAATGATCGAAAGAACTGGAGGGAGTACCAGTTGCAAATGTGGTGTTAGGCAGTAGGACAACGATTTTATGCAGGCTAGTACCTAATCATAACCACCGGTAAAGAACTTTTTTCTTTATGTTACTTGTGATGTTATTCTTCTTTCTGGATCACGATCAGCTTGAAGAACTTGAAGCAAATATGGTATCAATTGAGCAACGTGAGGGGAGAATTCGGATTCCAATGCTGTTCCTATCTGTTCCAGAACACTCACAATTGTGATTTTGATACTACTGGTTTCCGACCAAGCTTCCTTTATAGAAATATTAATTTAAAAACTCATATCATCCTAATACCCCTATTAACCCGAAAAGATCAGGAATATACGGTTTAGCATGACTTTTGATGATTCCAACCAAACTTGCCAACTGTCTCAAGAAAAATTCTCGCTGGGATGGCCTATCTTTACAATTTCTTGTTACTTCTATCAGTCGAGGAACAACCTGAGATGTCGGATGGATAAGATTAGAATGGATGTGTAAATGATTGAACCTGCTGAACATACTGAGGATAAGTATCTCCTAAGCTTCTGAATATTGTCAACAACGCTTGAGCAATATCCTGATAATGTTGTATCAGAGCTTTATCTTGGACCATAACCATTAAGTTAGCGATCGTGATAGCTGGGTAGAACTCTTCCAAGGTACATTTTTCATAGTTGAACCATTGGATGATATCTACAATATCAGTTCTTCTAGAAATTGAGAGTATATTCAATACCTTGTCTAGGGTCGGTAGAATCATGATTTGTGCTAGGTTTCGATAAAGCCATACTTATACGAGTTGAAGATTGAACGGAACCAGTAAACACCTTTAATAAAAGGAATATATCAGCTCTAAATGGCTCTAGCTAACTTTATGAGTGTAAGGATCGATAGCTCCTAAAATGCCCAAAACTTTAATAGCTTGACGACGCATGCTTGAAGACATTTCGGTTTTCAGAAGACGGAGAATGTCGTCCAATAAGTTCGGATAATCTCTGTATGGGTCTACAACATAAGCAGTCGCTCGACTCATTCGGCCAATACATTGTAGAGTTGCCTTAGAATATATGGTGAAAGCAAAGATCGTGAAGTGAATTTGTTACCTCACGTCTCTGCAAACTACTAGACTCAGAGACAAGAACAGTGAGCTGGCTGAACAAAGGCTCAATACACTTTACAACTTCAGATCCTCCAACAACGCAGAGTTCAGATACAGCATTTAACACTTGAACAGTAACGTCCACATGCTAAGTAGAGAGTAATGTTTAGAAGAACTCTTGGGTCTTACTTTGGGGTCCAAACGGAGCTTCGGCAACAAAGCTGTGAATAATCCACCCAAGTAAGGTCTCATGAACTTAGGGTTCTGCCTAGCAATCTGTACAAGCAATCTGGCACTGTGTTGCTCCAAACTGAAAACAATATTCAGAGTTTTTCGAGTAAGTCGATATACCGAGACTGTCCACTATTACTAAGCTGATCTAACGTCTCCAGCAAAACTCTTCTCAGACGAGGTAACACAAGAGCCGGATTTATTTCAGAAAGTCTTCCAATCAAGCTCACAGCCGCCTTAGAAATTGAAATATGATTTTGAGAACTAGTGATAGTGTTAGTACTTCCTGCATTTCCAGCTTCTCATCATGCAAACTCATGAAAAGGAGTTCCAACATCTTTGGTTGAGCAAGATGAGATAGGAATTGATTATCAGCTTCCACGAAACATTTAAAAACACACAATCGCACGACAAGCTCTTAATCGAGCCATTATTGAGAGATCAAAGTCTTGTAACATACTCTGATCCATGACACCAACACTAACCAAGCATTTCAAGACACCGTGAATCAATTCCAAAACCCATTGGCGATGTTCTCTATGAACGCCCGTGAATACTTTTATAAAAGGACTTAAAATATTTGTACAGCACCGAACAGCTGCTAAGCGAACAGGAACAGAATCAGCAAGCAAGTAGCCCTGTATAATTCAATTCAGTTTGAACTTTCATGATAATATAAATTACCTCAGCTATATATTGCATGCACATTTGCAATGAGTGCCTTTGGAACTCAAAGCTTCCCAGGGTTTTAAGAGCCAAAACTTTATCGGTTTCATCTTTCCCAGGCTAAATGCATGTTCGATTACATGTTTCAGATAGAAAATAGTAACCTCAACAGTTATGGCGTTTTGAGGTAGAATAGGTTTACGAGGAGGATCGATTTTAGCTGGCAGAGTTTGACCTGAAACAATACATTTTCGAGAAATTCATCTCACCTTTTACCTGTAAGAGTTTTATAGAGAACTTTCATGAGCCCATCCTGAACATCAACAACTAATGTGGGTATATTACTAGTAATTTCATGAAGGAGCCCAGTCAATCCTTCAGAAAGAGGAAGCTTCAGTAAATCGTCAAGTATGTTCTTGATTTCACTAAACACTGCCGTCTTATAAGCACGAACATACAATTTGAGGTAAGTAAATACTTGAGCATCAACAAATTTCCTGAAAAAAGATATTATTTTTTGCCTAATATATATGAAAAATACTTTTGGGATCCGCTATAAATCATTTCATGGCATTTTGTAGTAATTTTCTTGGCTTTTGTAGCAAATTTATCAGGCTGTTGAAGAATTATGAGACCCATAGACATCAAAGCCTTAGATAGATGATTCCTCTCCCACCTTCAAAGAGAAAACTAGAAATCAGAGCAACAAGATATCTTACATAGTTTGCATTTGATTGAAGAACGTTATACGTTGTTCAACTGTACAACAACCGTCTAATGCTGAAAGTCTGGGTAGCAGTTCCAGTAACACAGACTGAAGAGTAATTAGCTTTAAGAATATGAAGTTATGAGTTTACTTGAACATGCAGATTATTGGATTTCTCTATTCCAAGGATGGATCTGACAATCTGAACATTTACGCATGTATTATAACTTGCTCAACAGTATACCTTATCGAAGTTGTCCCGTACTAAGCCTCTTGCCGTCGTGCTTTCAACTGTGACAGAAAACCTGAATTAAAACTTCAGAAGACGAAAACACAGTTCAGTCTATACCTTGCTTCAGTCATCCATTCTATTGGATCATCAATTGAAGCAGCTTTACGTTTTGTTCCTTTAGCTTCAAGATGTACTTTCTCGAAATTAGCATCGGCGATTCGGAGCAACTCGTTTAATACCTATTAGTAAAACGGTATCGATGTTCATAACGCTTTGTGATTAAGCTTAGTGTTTAAGCTAACGTTTTGATATCAGGGTCAAGTGCAGAAATCATTTTCAAAGTATTAAGGGGGAGATCGGTTGTTCTCGTTTTTGTAGGCTAAGTCAACTTTAAATCTGAATTGCGACTTACCAAAAGCATGGAATGTGATCTATCATCGTACGATGTGGAATGACTATCATTACTATCCGGAAAAGCTTCTTTAATGCACATCTAAGCATATATAAAGCTGAATGGATCGAGACTAGTTTGAACTGCTACCTGATACCATTCTGTTTTTTGTTTAGCTTCTCTCTGCGAGGTGATTGTGAGTGCTGCATGTAAAGCCTCAGTTGCTTGTAACCTAATGTTATGCTGCAATGCGTACTTGCATGATTTGGAACACACTTTTATAAACCTTCGGATCTCGTATAACAGCGAATATATTACGGAAGAAAACGTTTGCCCGTGAAAAGAAAGAAGTTGAAGTGAACATAGCCAATTCTCGAGCTAATAAAACGGCAGCTAACCTTCTTATGGAATTGACAATAGGTTCCTTTAAAATGATCGACATCTAATATTTTATTTGCGCTGAGGATACCTGAAGCCATTCTAGACATTGATCTAGACACTTCTCGACCAAATCAGCAGAATGAGCTTTAGAAGTCTAAATCGGGTTGGTTCAAGAAAGTTATGCTTGTGTCACCTGAATCAGAAAAACTAAGGCTCTCGCAGCCAAATCCATAGTGGCTTCGTCATTTTTTGGAAAAGTAATCGCTCTAAGTAAGAAGTTGGAATACCAAACAATACGCTGACTTCGTACATTGATCTCTGCCAGGCAAACTAAAGTATCAGATATGAGGATATCAATTGAATGAAAGATTTACCAATAAGATAGATGCCAACTTTTCTTCTATCTAAATCATCTGAATAAATACTTTCGTGAATAACACTCTTAAAATAGTCGTCATTTTAATCAATTTGTGAATGACTAACTTGAGCATGGTCATTTTTATTATCAAGGAATGCTATAAACTCTTCTACAAACTGCGGTTCTTCATTTCGCAGAGAAACCGTAACATATCTGAATAACCCGTTGTATTCAGAAAGCGTTTTCAGAAATTCACCTGTAAAGCTCATTAGCTGTTCTCTCTCTTTCAGATGGTTTGCTCAGATCTGTTAAGAATTGTGCAGCTTCAGAACGAGCTGAGGTATGATCGCGTTCCCTAGTTTTGGGCTTCGCAGCTCCGGAATCAAAATCAGCCATTATATGATGTCATGTGAACTAAAAAAAAGTAACTCGTATACTAATGTTTGTTGCCGAGAGAAAATAGAATAAAGAAACTTCACGACTTCCAGAAATCAATAGAAAGACTATTACCTCGTACTTTTGGAAAAATTTAAGGGAGAGCACAGAAGTACTAGGAGAAGCCTGAGGATTGATGTTCAATAAAGAGCTAAACTTTCGGCTTCTCATGTATGATTATTGTTAAGGCTTTCAAATTAGCAAAGATACATATCAAGACAAGCTATTAAGCTCTGCGACTAGAAATCTCAAGAGAATCGGCTTAAGAGTGAAAATTCAATAATCTCTATAACTTCAGTATTACATTTCAAACAATATCTTTCTGTTTAAGGAAAAAACCTTCGTCCTACAGTGCGTATTGAGGGCTAAAGACGGGACTGATAAAGACTTGACGGTTATTTGCGTACCACGCTCTCTTAGAAATTATTCGTTTCTGGGTGAAGCTTGATTCGCTTGAATGGATTGCTCTGCTTGTTTAAATTAACGAAACTATCGTCATCCTCAACTTTATCTTATCATTTTTAAGTTAATGTAACCTATTGGTAATGAGTTCCGGTCAGAATGAATGTTCCAAAATAATTTTAAAAGACAAAGATGGTAATCATCTCATATCTGTTGATTACTTCAAGTGAGCTGCCACGCCAAACATGCTAGTCTTCTAATTTTTTTTAGAAATAAGAACAATGCCAAGTATCAATTCCTAACTCATGCTCACAAAGTTGATGCGATCACTGTGAGTACATTGTTTTCTGTGTTTAATGAACCTTTTTTCTAGGAAACATGGATCAAGCCAATTTACTGCTCGAGGGAAACGGCTAAAATTCTTCCTACGTTGACCAGGTACTAAAACATTTCGTATTCATTCCATCTTTTCTATCTGATTCTTACAGAGGCACTTCTGGTACAGGAGTTCTAACTCGATTTTTGAGGAACTTAGAAGTGGGACAAACGTTGAAACTGGAGAAAGGGCTACAAGTAAGAAATATTTTCGTTTAATTGTTTAATGGTGGCTTTTAGGTAACTGTCTTTGACTCTAATCATTGCTATGGGTCTGTGATGTATTTGTTCGAAGGGTCAAAACTGGAGTTTAGTCCAGTCCTATGCACTGGTCATTTCAAAGCTGATACCCATTTCTTCACCAGGTTCGACAACTCTCCACAGTATGAGGCCTTGAAAAAGGTACGTCAGTTTCTTGCTCCTTAGACTGTAAACCACTTTGTTCCAGAGTAAAATTCACACAGTTTATTTTGATAACAGAATGATCAATGATGATAACTTCCTATCCAAGAGTGAGGTGATAAACGGGTCAGTTTTGCAGCTTACCAATGTGGGCAAGTTTCGATTTTCTTTTACAGAATCGTAAACTTGGCCACACGTCATCCCTTAGCAGTGTGTTTGCTTCCAGTTCATCACCTGGGGAAAGAAGATATTTTGGAATCTATCTCAAATACCTTGAACGTATGAAATAACTGCTAAAACATCTACTTCTATATTTTAGGAATGTGTTGAATTATATGACACTCGCTTTGAGGTTCATCAAATCAGGTCTGGATACGAGTCTGTTCCCGGAAATTTCGTTGAACCTTCTGTGAACTCTGTAAGGATAAGGGCTATTGCCAGAAATGGAGTGTATGTGTTTCTCATTTACGTCTCATCAAATGGCAATGTTTAAGGAACTTGAACGATTACTTGAAGAATTCTTCTATAGCTAACTACATAATATGTGACATTTCTCATTCGGAGCTGTATGAGACGTAGAGTTCATTTCATTATACTCATTCTGACAAACTTCATTTCAGGGTTACTCCTTCTTCTAACTACTCGAGATTCCGATACACCGAACATTCCTGTCGTTCTGAGATTCTAAAATTTTTGAGAAGGTTAGTTAGAGATTTTTAACTTCTGTTAATTGCTCTGAAATAGTTTGAGATTCGAAAATATGATTCCCGTTGGTAGTTCTCTCAAGCCAGAGGATAGAACCAGTATCCTAGCTGAACAAACAGAGTGAGCATAATTTTTTTTTGTTTTCATTAATTGAACGTTATCAGGAAAGAGTCAGTTCACACCCAGCTTATCGATGAAAGCACTATGTTTGCTCCTCCTGCTTTAGTGCCGGAGCCAACAATACAATTAGTTTGTGAATTGATAACTAAAGTTCTCAGAAATGTGTTTTCCAGACAAAAATGGAATCGAAACCAGCTGTAGCTTTAACCATCAGTGATTCGATATCCTCAACTCCTGATGTCATACCTCAGACTGCTTCTTCGCCTTCCAAGAACCAAACTGCTCCGCCTTCTGATGTTCCGATAACTCTTGAAAGTTCGGCACAGGCATGTATATCAGATCCGATTCACAGCTCAATACCAATTCCCAACAATGCACATGCGCAAGAACCTGCGACTTCCATGACAGTATCTGAACAAGATACAATACATACTTCTGACACGCAGCCGATGCCCAACCACACTAACGTTCTGATGCCAATGGTTGACCATAATTCAGTTCCAATCCCTGATGAAACTACTCTACCAATCACGGAACAAAACTCAGTAAACATCCATAACCACAACGCAGGACCACTCCCTGGACATGATGTAGTGCATTATGACGACAACGAATACCATAATTACTATCCACAGCCCTCAACTTCTGTTCCGAATGGCACAGCAGAGAGGGAGAGTGAAAACACTTACTACAATAACGAGTATTATAACATGGAAGGACATCATGGTAAGCCTTGCTTGGCTACATGGGATGCGAACTATTCGGAGGAGCCATCAACTCAACGACCTGTGATAATACTGTCTCATGATCCAATTCCATCAGAACAATACTACGAAGCACCAAAGTATTATAGTACTCATCCGGAGAGCGGAGAGCACCAAGAATACGTACAATTGGAAGAGGGGGAGGAGATTTTCATAACACATGATGGGATTGCTGAGTTTTTTGTACCTGCCTCAGAGTCCGACATGATGCACGGAGAAAACATTGTTATCACAGAGTATGTTGGAGAGCCTAGCACATCGAATCTAGAATCTATCCAACATGAAACTAACAACTTCCGAATACCGGAACTTCCTGAGCCTGCTCCAAAACCTAAAAAAAAGAGAATTCGTATCAAACGTGACGATGGCTTGGAATCAGTAGGAGAGGTAGTTAAGGCGAACACTAAAATGCTTCGTTTATTGGAAAAGATTGATAGAGAGAAAGCGGTTGGTCATTATTTTTGCAACAGTTCTAAGTTTTCATAATTGCAGGCGGAGAAGAACGGCGAATCTGTTCTCCGAAGACTTGTGAGTTCCCCTCAACATTTCAGATTTCATTTTTTTTTCTATTTAGAGCGAAACGGAAAATCTGAATCCCTCAACAAGAAGTATCTTCCGAAAGGAAGGTACATGCATTCATAACATATCGTATGATGGGTGAGTTTGTGAAACGAAAGAAACGTTCTGTACAATATACCGTTCAGTATCTGTGTGGACTGTATCCTCCCAGCGTTTGATGTGAGTGTTCTCTCTCCACGAAAAAGAAATGCTTTAAAAGCAACAGCTCCTTTGGAATGTGGCGTGCGGAAGAAAAGAATTCCTAACCCATCACTGTTCTAATTTATTAACCGCATTCAATTTGATCTCAGAGTACTTCATACATTGATAATTTAAACATGCAAAATAAACTTTCAACTTCTTAGATATAGTTGAATAGAGTTCATTCTCTCCGAAGGACTGTTTACAGTGTAGATGAGACCAGTAAGTATGTACACACTTCTGTTTGCCGAAGAGTGTGCGGGTCACTGTGCCGCTTAGCTTATCGTCCTTCGTCCAACTTTAAGAACAGTTTCCAGCTCATTCCTCTTTATGTTATCAAGAAAGTATTTAGTATTAATTGCTGTTTGTCCTCTGTTATTCACATGTTGGTTATCTCATCCAGTAAAGTTAGAGCCTAAAAAGGAAATTGTAAGTGTACCTTATCTAATACGTGTAAATAATCTGCATAACAGGAAGTATTACATAATGAGGAGGTCATTACGAAGCCTTACAGAATAGAAGTGAGTGACGATAGGTGAGTACTGCCATTATTTTACTGTGCATCGTTGATATTATCAGCATTGAATCTGTGAAAAGCTTCGTGAAGGAATGGAAGACTGAAAACAGCGACAACCAATTCTTTGAAAATTTGACTCAGGTCATAATCGATTATGATTGGAAATCCCATCAGAACTATCTCAATACGTTCAAACACTATAAGTTGGTCAAATCGTTCTTAAAGTTTCATTTCGCATTTTTCTTAGTATGAAAATTGATGGTATAAACGTTCATTTTCTACGAGCAAATGTTCCTCCGAATAAGAACATGCGAGTCGTTCCTCTTGTGTTACTCCATGGCTTCCCAGGGTCATTCTATGACTACTACAAAGTAAGTTTCAAGAAAGTGTGAAATAATCAAGTGTTCAGATGATTCCACTGCTCTCTAACCCCACGAGACATGGTTTTGATTTTGGTATCTCAAAACCGATCATATTCGACGTTATTGTTCCTAGTATACCTGGTTTTACTTTCTCAGAACTGAATGAAGAGCAAGGTTAGTCTTGAGAAGCAAAATTGGATACAAGGATACGTTGCAGCAGCCGATATGGATATACACAAGATTGCTGGCATTATCGTTCGATTACTTGAAGAACTTGATGTGAACGATTACATCATTCACGGATCGAATAGTTAGAACACACTTTTCTATAGCATAGGCTAAACTTATTTTTAGAATTCGGTGGTGATCTAGCTGGTCTTATTACTTCTGTTTCTCCTCAGGCAAAAGCAGTACATATATCTAACCCATATATAGATGTGAATTACAATACAAAGGTAAGATAAACCAAACCTGATTGTTTTCTGGGGAAGCAACCACACTTTGTGGCCTCATATTCCCAAATGAACTTGAGAAGAATAGAATATGCTAATGTTGACCTTCAAAGTAAATATATCTTTTAAGGTATGGATCTACTCCGTTATCGATTGTTACTTGAATAGAAATCGATGTGATAAAATTTGGGATGAGACAAAACCATATGTGGAAGTAACTGATGATTTAGGTATGTTCCCTTTGCCACCATTATCAATGGCTCACTTGTCTAGTGGAAAAATTGAGAGAATCGCCCATCGAAGAAGCGAAACTTCTCATGAGAATCTGGAAGAACAGTTTAAGCGGTGAAATAGTGAAAACAGAGGATGGACTTGTTCTGTCCAGAAAGAAAGAACTAAACGAACTTTTCACTTATGACGAACTGGCAACAACTATTTATCTTCACTCTATCACCAATTCTCTGCCCAGTGCTCTAAAAATAATGCAAAACAGCTATATGGATTCTCATCCTAGGTAATTTGTCGTACAAACATACATGTATAATGAATCATATCTCAGGTCACAAATTGTAGACAAACCAGTTGGTATCAGTTTCTCAACTGAATGCCCGTGGATTTTCAACTCTGAACTGTTAACGCACAAGTTTTTAAACCATACCATTTTACGGGACAATGAAGACCGCCCAATCAAAGGAGGTCTATTCCACTATATTCAAGATCCTCAAAATTCAGCAGCTCATATTTTCTCTTTTGCTGAGTACATTTTGCAATGAAATAATTAAAATATATGGTTAAATAATATTTATAGTCATTTGTTTTGTTTCAATCATATTGAAGATTATGAATCACAGAAATATACATGAAACTAGATCACAGCTAAAAACAACAATACGAAGACAGTATTGTGTGGAACGAAGTCACAATTATGAATATAGGAGGGAAGTTAGGGGAAATCAAAGTCCGTTGTTACTGGCGGAGCTAAAACTTTTGGTATAATCCTGCCTTTCGTAACCGAACCCGAACTTGATGATTTTAATTCTTCAATAGAGAGGTTATGGTATTAAATGAAAGTGTTTTGCTTACGTGGAGTCATATGACGACTTCCCTGAGATGCACGATAAAGTGGAGAGAGCGTCTCAGTTAGGGTGGCCACACGTTTGTTTTTAGAATAGCACATCATATCCATGTATGGGTTATCTCTTAAACGAAATTGATTAAAATTAGAAAGTTCAAAGAAACGAACCCTTTCCGTGGAATGGAAATTGGTGACACTAGGGTTCTATTGGCTGGGCTACCACCAACCCCTAATAACCTGGGAGTTGAAGGAACCTAAGCAAATAAATTAACGAATACTTTGAATAAGTACCTCTGAGGAGTTAACAGCAGAAGGGCTGTGGAAATGATCTGATGTCATGTCAAATGAATTAGCAGAATTGATACTTCTGTTCGCCTGATTCTCCTTCAATAAATTATTAAGACCGACATCTACTTCGGCACGAACAGGCAGCATAAAAGATATTCCAGTGGTTGTAGTGGGAGGTGGGTTTTCAAAGGCGTTGCTCAAGTTGAAACTTTCTCTAGAGACTAAAATTTCAGATTAAAACGAAGGCGGAAAAATTAAAAAACACCGTCAGCAGATGATGCTGTAGCAAAAAGCTTCTCTAGCTCTGAGCCAAACCCTGTCTTTTCTTCAGGTTTTTCGAACCCACTAAAATAGGTTTCAATAATGATTAACAACTACAGAGCAAACCCAAACGTTTCTTTTGTTTCTTCATACTGTTTTTGATACAACATCATCTTTTCCAAAGTGTCTTTCAGTTCCATTTTAGTTCTTTGCAGTTTCTCTCTAGTGGCAACTAGTAATCTAAAGATAAATTTGTATAGGTTAACAAGGTGAAGAAATTTTGGTACTTCTGATCTTCTTCCGACTTGGAATCAAATTGCAGTAGCTTTTTGTGGAACTCCTCTTTCTGAAATGTCTTAAAATGTTTAGAATGAATGCAACAATCACTTCAATTTTGAAATTCTCTGTCAAGCTTCTTAATAACATTCTCTGGAAGGCTACAGCTTTCGTGAACCTTCCTTGAAACTCAGTCGTGATCTGACTAGGAGGCTGCATTAGAAACAAATTGTAAGAGGATGAAAAGAAAAAGTTCTGAATTACCCTAAAGAGCTTTCTTAAATTCTGATCTAAGTTTCGGTTAATCTCCCTCCAACCAACATTTTTTTTACAAAAAGAGCATGTTGAAGGTTGTCTAGAAAGATCTATAAACATATGTTACAGGCAGAAGTACGCTTTCCTTACCTAAGCATTTGTTGCAAGACAAATGAAAACAGGAAGTTATAAAAAATTTTAATTCAGCCTTTGGGATTTTGAAACAAGCATTGCAATGAACAAAATCAGCCATTGCAATGAATACCCTTACATGAAACTGCTAAACAAGGTGTTCTGAAATAAATTAACGTACGTAATGATTTGAGAGATTTTCTCGAGCTTACTCGGTGTCAAAATGCACACAATTAGCTTTTATACCTGAACCTTATATTGTCACCCCGGTGTTTGTTTTATTTTACTGAACAATAGTTAGAATTGGATAATTAATTTCATGTATATACTACACATACGTAATTGGAGCAGAGGGGTGATTAAGAAATCCACGTGACGATAACTCACGTGCCGTGGAATGACGGGGATTCACGTGAAAATTTGAATCAGTAAATAAGATCATATGTGGCTCTATTTTTCAAATTCAAGTTTGTCGAGCTTAATCTCTTGATAAAGATTTTTCATTTCGTTTTTTACTTGTCTAATGTATATGTTTCGATATGTCAGCATTCTGTTTAGTTGTCAAATAGAGTAATCAGCCTGTATGACTTCGAACTATTTGGTTTGTGTGAAGCACTGAACGGCTGCATAATAGAGCAAAGATTAGATTTAAGTTTTTATTATTTTTTTCATTTTATAATTACAATTTTCGAAATTATTACAATTGTTTAAAACAATAAAACACGGGGTAAGTGACTTTTTCTCATCTCTTCATAAAGAGTCGACTTCTCTTATAATGATTTTATGTTCAGGGCCACATCGAACAGCGATCGGGACGATAGGGACCTTAAGTAAAGGATTTAGTTTGTTTTCGTAAATATTATAATTACCTGGTTTGGGATTTGGGCTTCACCTTCTGATGATATTAAAAACAATGCATAATTAGAATCTGGCTCAATCTCTTTTCTATTCATTTGGAAAACGAGTTTGATAGTCTGCTCAGCTGTTGTTTCAGGGGCCATCATCAACGACTTATAGTTAGACTGAAAGAAATCAGGTTGAATACTTTCTCCCAATTACGTTTAAATTGATTAATTTAAGAGTTCGTGCAGTTGATAAGACAATAGGCTAGAAGAGAGAGTAAGCTAACCTCTGGAGAGATATTGTGATCATAAATTTTTACGAGGCTACCCGATGAACACATGTGTAGAATGAAACGCGACATATTCTCTGGATGGCATCTTAAATGAAGAGAGCTTATAAGTTATAAAACGATATACAAGCAAAAAAGAAATTCAAAAATTTGTGAATTTTCAGTTAGTTTGTTTGTACTCACCTTTGCAATTCAAGTGGTCTTGACAACCTGTCCAATTCAAGAATAGTGCTCACGGTTTTGCCATTTGTTCGGGTGCTTACCTAAAGTTGAAACGTTTTAAACGGCCAGCTTTTTTAATTTCTTACTTCCATCCATAACTTGTACAGATTTGTGTCGCGACATGAGGAGAGTTTGAACTTGTTAATCACTGTTTCAATAACTTGTTCTGTTGTTGCGAAATTCGAAACTCTGATAGTCTTGTAGTCGGCACATGTTTTGACGTTGTTCGTGTAAATTTTGAGAGAACCCTGAAACGATAATGTTGCGAATCTTTGAAGTAGATTTATGATTTACGGTATCACTTTCAGACGAGTTGCTGTCGAATGAATTCAAGGAAAGCAGTGAATTGCTTCGAGTTAAGGTTACATCATGTTGTAATGAGGGAATGCTGGATGTGGATGACCTTAAAAGTCTTGGAGGAGGAATAGGAGAAGAAGTCGAGGGAATGTTGTATTGCTGTAAACGGGCAACACTGTATTTGAGCATTGTTACTTGAAATCTGAAAGCAAAACAATTAAAAAGTGTAAAAAAATGCGAGAAAAAAATGAAGAAGAACAGATATGTTATAAGAACTGACAAGAGATGAATTGTAAATGGAAAGATGTTCAGAGCGAAGTTCATTTCGAGGTTAGTAATGAACTATGATGATTTAGGGAAATTATAGGTTTAAGGTTGGATAGTTTGTGAAAGTGAACCGAAAGGAATTTGATTTGGTAATGAAAGTTCGGAAATTTGCATGTATTCACTGAGTGAATCATGGAACAGGAATTTGAGGTTATGTATAGTACTAGTCGGAGGTTGAAGGAGCGACGCGCATAACTAATTACCAGCTGATAGTAATCTAGATAAGTCTTTGCTAATAAAAACATCTACAGCAATGTCAACAGGTATACAATTCAATCGCAAAAAAACTTGACTAATGACCAGCTCTTGGAAAAAACTGAGAAGTTGCAATTTTAAAAGAGAAAAATGAAGAAAATTTAGATGTAAGTGAACGAACACACTTTGGAACAGCTGTGCACGAGTCGACGGGACGGGTGGTCGTAAGTCTGAAACGGAGGTAGGAGAAGCACAGACTAATTTCAGACAAGAAGGAAATGTACTGGTAGCTCACGGTCTATTCGTTCAAAAGTATAATAAGTTTTTACGTTGCTATTGTAGATAAGTAAAAAAAACAATGGATCTTGTTAGCGAACCAGCAATTGACATGCCAATGAGTGACTAAGACAACATATGAGCGAATAGTTATGAAAAACATAAAAAAGTGAGATTGATTGTCAAACTTTCGAATAATAATAATCGGCAGAACAACATTTGAAAACGGATCAGGGACGATCGAGAGTAGTTCATCGTTTGCGATACTCGGCTGATGATGCAACTAACCCAACGTAGATGAGTCGTGCCCCCGGATAATATGGGATAATGACCTTCGTCGACGTTTGTCTCGATACCCGATCATCAGACTGAATTGCTGACGCTCGTCTATCTTATTTGAAAAAAATTAATACATAGAAAAGAGTTAAATGTAAGCAGATGAGCAGGAGCTCACGAGATGGGCAATTGAAGCTACTGATACTCAACAGGTCATTTGAGATAAGAAAAACAATGTGTGAACTGAGTACGCATGGGAGAGATAAGTTCATATTGCCTAGAGCCTATTATCTCACAATATCCTCCCTGTGAACAGAGGAATTGGTAAACTTTAGGCTGGAAAGTTAAATGTAATGGGAAAATCTCTGCTCAGAACTAAAGTATGGGAAAAAATCTTTTTTTTTCTGTTTTCGGTAGTATTAGATGTGGGAGGGTTGAACTAAAGAGAGACAAATGAATCATACCAGTGTAGGAGGCTAAGTTTATCAGTTATGAAAAACCAATTATCGGAGTTCAGTGGACAACATTCAAATATTTTGATTTTCTAGGACTTTACTGTTTGTATTAGTGGAAAACAATATTATGTTATGAGCGAAACGATATTAGAGATTACAGCAATGAGAAGAGCCATTTGAAACGGCTCGAACCATTGCCGTCCAAGCCAATTGCGTTCAGTTTATTGATATGGAAGCGCTCTTCTGTTAGAAATCAAACAACAAGAATTGAAAGGAGCTTGTCTCTGGGTGTGATCGTGAGGAAGAAGTATGTTTGCCAATTTTTTTATCATCGCAAGCTGAACATGATGAAAGGACAGATGAGAAGGAGTATTAATAAAAGGCACTCCCTTGAACAAAGTCCTGTACAATACAATCGTCTCACATGCAATACTTCTGAATTCAGGGAAGTTTGATAAAAGACCAGAACTTATGAAAAGAACAGTGATAAGAGAAAAAAGCGCGCTCAAACTGTGGAATATCATGTGCAACCGAATACTGTGCAGTGTGAGCTCCGAATGATATTTTGCATGTGCGGGTGTTTGTCACGTGTAATTTGCAATTTACCTGCATTTGCGTATGATTGGTGAGCTCATGTCAGAATACTGTCGGTGATCGTTTGTAACGGAACGCTGTCGACCCGGAAAGCTATGACAGCTGTCCAAATTCAAACAGTTTTCATATTAGGCGCGCAGAGGAAGAATTATCAACCAAAACGCGTTCGAATAGAAAATCGAATAAAGAAAACGGAAAAATTAATTGAAATAATTTGCGGGTTCTGGGTTTGGAGAAGAAATCTGATGAGTAGAAAAGTAATTTTTTAAGCATTTCATTTAGGGGGCGGTGATCAGAACCGATAAGAGTCGAAATTGAAGAATTACGAACAGCTGGAGTTCAAAATAAACCGAATGAATAGTTTAGATGTAAGGGTCGCTTCGATGTTTATAGTTTATTTTAAACAACCCTGTTACTCTCTCTGGAACATAGTATAGAACTCTGAGATGTCTCTTATATGAGAGAAAGTGAAAGAGGTGGTTGGCCAAGAGTCATGAAAGGATCAGAAGAGAGAAAGAAAAACAGCATAAATAGAAAACCGGCAGAAAAATATCCGGGAGATTTTCGTGTTGTCAAATATTCAGAGATTAAACATGATTAGTCCAAAAAAAAAGAGAAATATTTGCAACAATTTTTCGATTTCGAATGGTCAAACAATGTTTTAGCGCATTGTCTACGATTCAATCATTTCCAGATGTTCGAATAGACTACTTTAAGTAGTTTGGATTGACTGATCTCTTAACGCACGCAATGGATTGTGAAGTAGGATTGAGAGATGTTTCTTGAAAAACTGAACCCTCATGAGGACGTTTGCAGATGATGGAAGACAGGCTGATGATGCTGTAGCCATTTATGGCATTGGCTTTCAATCAATCTCAGATGGCCATTTTCAGCCCATCAAAGTATGATATTAAGCTATAATATGCATATGAAAGCGAACGTCACAGCAGGAAGTTCAATATGAAAATGAGGTACGATTCCATGGCGCCTGAATGACGTTTTCGTAGAAGATAATGAGGGAGATAAGAAGGTTAGTAGTATGTTTATATATATATATATATATATATATAAATGATTTAGCATTAAGTTCTACTTTCGAGAATGTTAATCGCGGCGATTATAATCATTTCAATGAGAAATAGTTTTTAAGAAAAAAACTGACGAAAATTTGAATTGAAAATTTGAAAAGGTATGGGGTTGGATGACAGCCAACAACCAGTAAACTTTCATCTTTGAGAGACAGATCGTTTACAGAAGTTGTAAAACAAGGTAAAGAACGAGGAATTAGTACCGTATCATGTTGAAATAACGAAAAGCTGGAAAGTAAATGAGGATGGGAACGTCGCCGTCTCAAACACTATTAGACAACAAATAATATAGTTGGAGTGATTATGTAACAGTTCATATCTATATATGGACATGTGTTGAGAAACAGAATGATATTATCTTTCAATCATAAGAACGCCATTGGTTAAGTATTATGATGGCTGAGTGATTGCTAATCATTAGTAATGACCAGGCTCAAAATATATTTGAACTTCATGATGTTCAGGTCAATGAAGAAGAAAAGAAATTTGAACAGACTTCACAAATTACTGCAGGCAAATGGAAAGTTTTCAATTTACAAAAAAGGAGTGCATGGTGAAGAGGAATAATGACAATTTATTTGGTAATGTACCGATCGGAGGCCGTTTTAGGGGAAAGGCATGATGGTTTTTGGGGATGTAACGATCCCAAGGATAGACAAAGCCCCTGGAGGGCAACAAAGATTAGGAAGAAGAAAGAGAAAGGCGAATAGAAGAACCGATGACTTTTGGAGGGAAAATATCCAAAAGAGGAAAGACTATGGCATTGGAAATGAAGGCGATCTGTCTGTCATCATCGTCATCATCACAGAAGTCCTATTCGTGTATTTTCTGCAGGTGGAAATGTCCTTCTTCTATAAATGAGAAGGTGTTGAAGGACAGTAACAGCAGCTGCTGTAGTTATTTAGTTTTGTACTCTTCCGTTGAAGAAAATGATCAAGATGAAGTGGTTGTGTTGAATGGACGACATGAAAAAGTGTTGAAACCATTTGCTCGCCTAATACAAAAAAGAAAAAAGGTTGTGAATGTTGGATGTGTGTACATGAAAACAGATGAATGGAAAATAAAAATTTGCTATAATCTAAGTTTTTCTTTTCGTGCTTTGAACAAGAATTCTAGACAAATCCGACTGGAAGCCAGTATGAGAGGATGTTTAAAAAATAACGTTGACAGCGCCATGTTGATAAACAACATTTTGAAGTTCAGTTGAGTCTGAACGGCTAACGCCTCATCTAGCACTTCATCTGTCAAACTATAGAAACACCTTTTCGCATTTTCAATGACTGGATATCAAAGAGGGAATATAATGAATATCTCTCAATCCTCACTTCAGAAATGAGAAGCTTGAGCAAATGAATTGGGCGAATCGTTACAGTCAAGATATATATAATGAAGCAATTGAAATTCATAAAACTGTTTCTCTTTCATTCTCTCTCTCTCTCTCTCTCTCTCTCTCTTTCTTTCTCTCTCTCTCTCTCTCTCTCAACATGGCAAATGCGTTCGAATGATTGTAGAAAGTGTCAGAAGAGTGAACGCTGAACGAAAAAAGAAGGAATGAAAGAAAACAAAACTAAGAAATTCATAATTGGATTTCAAGTTTTTCTAAATTAATCCAACGACATTCTGGTTACATTAATCATTCAATTGTCTAAAAATAAATGAGGTAGAGGGAAAGCTAATTAACAGTTCCATATGTTTTTCAGGTAAAAAAAGGTTGCCTGGAATAGGAAAGGTCGTCATAGGACTGGACGAGGTCAGGAAAAAACGAAAGTCCAAAATAAGAAAGAAGGTTATTGTCTCATAATTTGTCAATTCTTTTCTTTTTTTTTTGTCATTTCATTCGAAGTCATCGGGATTAGGAGTGTGTCATAGTTAAGAATAGGAACGGACTGTCGTTCTGATCAGAATGATTAGCAGGATTGATACACATGATTCAGAAATTGAGAAGTTCTTTCTTCTCCTTATTTCTTTTCTTCATCCCTATCAAAAGATGATTTACATAAATGGATATTTAGCGGTTGACTGGTCTCTTAGACTCCCCAGACTTTGAAGTTGTCACAATCGTCTTCTTGTTCATCTACGCTCGTTTGAATCGGATACGAAAGAGAACGATTATCCTAATCCGGTGAAAGCTGATCGTTCGATATTTATTCACAGCATCGACCTGGATCACTCAGAAGCTACTTTGCGAATGCATGGATGTCATTATTTACGTTAGAGGTAACTCTCTCAGAAAGCCTAAAACGGAAAACAAGAAAACTCAATTATAGACAGATGCATATGGTTTCCGACAAAGAGCAGCATCCGGAATCCAGAATGACAAAATGAAGAAAACCAGTATGAGGTGAGAGAAGTGCGAACGAAAAAAGAGGTTGTGACAAGAAAAAAAGGAAAAAAATAACTTTTCAAGTTCATCTGCCATATATAGGTGAAGAATCAAAAATTAGTAATTAGAAGATGGTTGACGAAGTGATGAGAATAGAATCGAGACTACTAGCTATTTGACTAATCATGTTGTTTTAGGTTTGGAACAAAAACGAATAGTCATTTCTGTCAAATGTCAATGAAAGCAGAATGAAAAAAGAAGAAAGCATTAGATGAAAACATATTTTGTCAAAAGTCTTCAGCAATAGACATCATCGTCGCTCGTTGTATATGATCATCTAGCTTCTCGATCGTGCTGATGAGAGACAAGTTGTAAAATTCATAAAACAGTTTACGCACGCATTGCTCTTTTGGTGATCTTAGACGTATTGAGTTGATGTATGTTAAGTACAATTATGAGTACGAAGTATACACATGTGTGAGGCAAATAGAATGATAGTGAGGATGCTGAAGAGTACACATGAAATTCAGACAAGCACGAGTTGATAATAAACGATTATGAGGTTAATCTGCAATTTAAAATGGAATTAGAAGACGTATATAATGTGTATATGCAGATCTGATGAGACCGACAGAAGCGTGGACAAACAGAAAGAAAGAAACAAAGATAGTGAAAAGGTATTACGATAGAAGCATTGAGGAGTAGTAGAAGGGAGAGAGAAGAAGAAGAAGAAGAAGATGGAGAGAGAAAACGGAAAGAGAAGACTTTAGATAAAGAGAAAAGGAATAGTTTGAAATCTAAGTAGGCAGAGGACTTATTCGGTTACTTGAGAAGATCTTAACTAACATTACAAATATAAATATTATTCTTCATATAGATAGAGATATTTGTCAAAAATAAGTTTCTAAACTTTAAAACATTGAAATGAGATTGTACAAAACATCTGAAAGTTGCAAAAATAATCGAATGGCTGATGTTGTTTTCCATAACTTTCATGAATATAGATTGATTAGCCAATGTGATTCTTGAAACTTCATTTTGCGCATTGATTAGATGCTGTTTATCCTAATTAGGCAATCAAGTTATGCCGTATACAGCAATAGATAGTTCAACAGCCAGATTATACAGGTCTGAATCATGTAAGTATCCATGCTTATGCTAATCTGTCACATTGAATAACGTTACGTGAAATGTACGAGATCGTCTCATCTTTCAGAATACCGATTAAGATTCATAACTACATTACTGACGTGGCAGGCTGGTTGCATTCACTGTTGGCAAATGTCAATTCGTCTTCTACAATTATCCATCTTAAAACGAGCATAGAGATTTATAGACTTTATAAGATCACTGAGTGTAAGGCCAAGTTTTTTTTTATTATCACTCAGCCCATTAACTTCTCAACCCTAATATTATTCTTTTTCATTTCGTCCTTTCTTCTATTTTTATATGCATTGATTGGCGAAGACAACTAGACTTCTTGTATCATTAGTTGTAATTAGTCGTTCTCGTCTTTTTATGTCCAACTGGTTTGCCACAATCAACCATCACGAAGTACGTCTTCGCTTCTCACAATCTTCACACCAAGAGCCGTCGTTTGACCGAATTCTTTAAGGAACGAATTTTTCCATTATCTATTATTATTTTAACCGTTTTTTATAAATTTCTCACGAATTGAATGAATGATACTGTTTTGAGATCCGCATGAGCCAGGCTGTCGTGAAGCAATGGAATGAATCAACGGCTTCTGTAAAAGTCATCAAGGTATATAACACTTTCAGGATACTTTGAATCATCATTGAATTAAGGATGTGCATAAGAAGAATTCATCAAAACGCTTATGGATAAAGAAGCCAATACACGTTTGGAGAGAGCAGTTTCTCGAAGATCGCTGTGTTTCACCTAGTCAACTGTACAAAGAGGTAAGTAGCTGTTACTCAGATAGTCAAATTTACTTTTCCAGTTACTTATTTCTGCTTTTCCTCATATTTTATTGAATGGACTCTTAATCATCTATATTCTATTTGGAGGGCTGATTTTCAGCGTTGTCGATGATGAGATTCGAAGAAAACGTTTGTCCGAAGTAGTGTTGTTCGCGTTCACTACAATTACTACCATCGGTAAGTGTTTTTCATTGATGGGAAAAATCTGACTATCTAAGGGTATGGCGACGTTACTCCAAGCAATTATATTAGTCAAATGTCTTGTATTCTATACTGTTTGATTGGAATCCCATTGATTTTTCTTGTTCTTACCAATAACGGGCAGTTCTTAACCGAGGCTTACAACATTTGGATGATGAGTTATCATAAACAGAAAGTATTATTATCTATTTTGTGAAACTTCCTGAGTCATAGTTTCCAGACGCGCTTTGATAGTCTACCTCTTTCGGTCAGTCTTATGCTATTGCTTATCCATTCCTTAATTGGTGGTTTGATATTCAGTACATGGATAGATTCAATGCCATTCATCTCTGCAGTGTACTTCAGGTTGTGATGCAATTCAAACATTTATCATACTTATCAACAGCTTTGCAGTTTCATCTCTATTGCAACTATAGGCTTTGGAGATATCACACCTACGCCGGAGAACCCTTTCCAAGTTATGATCATCATACTATACATGAGTCTAGGTACATTTAAAAAGCTGGTTTCTCATCGGTCAGATGATATTCGTTAAGGAATCATTGCCCTGTCAACACTTCTTGGTTCACTTTCATCTTATTTGAAATGGATTCATAGCATTGGACGGTGTTGATTGATGATACTTGACCAAGTTCAAATTAAAATTTCAGAACTTTCAAAGATTCGCAAGATTTTGAAGTTTGGTTGGGCGGAGATGTAATGACAATCGGAGAATTGGTTGTGACAATCTCGAAGCAGTTCCAAGTAAAAAAAACTGAGTTTTGAAATATTTTCAGTATCCACTAATTTAGGTAGATCCAAAGCAATTACAATATGTACTTCGCGACTTGGATTCAATCATTACCACCTGCATGGTATCTGAAGGTGGAGACAACTGTGCTATCGTAAAAACATCACCCGAGGAGAAACCGAAAATGATGAACTTAGTTGAGTAGAGCGCTAGATGTAAAAATTTATTAAGTTTATATACAGACAAGTTGTGCCATGGAGCTTTCACAACAACAACAGAAACCGACATTTGAAAAAAGTCCCCCGGAGGACACAAAAGCGGTAGGCACTTAAACTATGAGCGTATGGAAATTACTTTAAGGCATTACATGCTTTGGGAGTTTTGCACCACAAAATAAAGAAACAAGGATCATTCCATCGAAGTACATCTAGCGCTTCTTTGCGATCTATGTCTAGATCATTGAAGAAAAACGATCCCGAAAAATGTGATATTAGTACATGTAATGTATAAATTGAAGAGCATAAGCTATCACATTACTAACAACAAACTTTTTAGAAAATTATTAATAAAAGAAGTTTTAGACATAAAATTAATTGGAAATTGAAAATATACTTTGAGATCAGGCTTTAAACAAATTATAATCCGGACATGTGACTAAAAGCTCCCTGTCACTGGTACTACGTCACTTGTCTTTAGGTCAATAGAAAGGCGGTTGACCCATATTGACTAATCTGTTTATATTTCGAAGATCCTGTAACAACTTATTATTTCGGGATTAGTAACAAGTTCTTGCCTTTCCTGGACTTGAATTTATATTAAATTTAAAATGACGATCTGTTTGAGGAATGCTTGTAGTCAATGGTAACACAGAAACCTGAGAGTGATTATTAGATAGGAATCAAGTTTTCAACTAACTCTTTCAGAGACATTACGTTTCACTGGAGACAGACCGAACCCGCGTGGTTGGGGGAAAGGTAGAAGAGGGAGGTTAGCAGGATCATCATCCATCTTTTTAACAAAATCTTGAACTCTATAAAACAAAACAGTATCCAGTAATGCATGTGAACGCTACCTTGGTAAGAACACTTTGTTGTAGTACATAATTAGATCAACTTTCATTTCGTCTGAAGCTTCAGGCGATTGTTTGAACTCTTCGTCAGACCTGAACGATTATGATTCTAAGCACATTGTAGAATTCACTAACATCTCAATATCGCTTTTGATCACCAACACTTCACGGTAGACTTGAGAACGAGATTGTGGCTGGTGCCTATAGTTGGTCATAATATCTATGAAAGTTGTTTGCATCTTCAAAGTTTTAGCTATGATATATCTGTAATAAGATAAGTTTTCTATAAGATACGAGAACAGTGATTTACATTATGCATAAGAGGTTTTGATCGAGATGCCTTCCGGCCAACAGACTCGTTTCGGACCTCAAAACATGTTCCAATAGAGTCCAAATCATACGACGACCACGTTCGTCAACGCGAATCCTATCACACAAATCTGTTAATCTCATGCAACAGATAAAGTAGACCTGACAAAAAACATCATTTTAGTGATAAATAAACCCAAGAAACCTTTCTGAAAAACATGGCGGTTGCAGTCGAACTGTTGAATGATGGACTAGCGGTTCCATCTTCAAGACGTCTTCTTTTGGCAGGTGAATAGCTTTTACTTAATTGTCTTGATTGATTCCAAGCAATGTTACATGATGGAACGCAATCTCTACGCCTCCTGATAGCATTCCATATAGGGCTATCATTTGACCATGCCAACTCCTCCAAAACCTCTTCCTCCTTCTGTGAATAAGCAAAGTACATAAAATAATATCCCAAGTGAAGCACTAACCCTGTTCAGGTGTTTAACCATATTTCTGCTCAAACCCGGCTCTGCCCTGATTATAACTTCAATAACTTTGTGGAAAGAAATCGGAGGCAATTTCAGAAGCTGAAAGTAGTCATTGAGAATTCATGAGGAAAGTCGCAAAACCTTGACACTCCATGGAAATACTCTGACACTTCCATATGAGAAAAGTACCAACTCAATCGCACAAGCAAAAACTGATGATAAAAACTCTTCTTTCCGGAAAACGTTCTGAAAGCTGATGTTCTTTCCATTAATATTAATCTTGACTCACGCAGAACTCTAAATCTCTTCCAGGATTTTTGTCCATTTCATACTTGGCTATTCTCTCCATTAGAATGTAAAAGAGAGTGATCACAGTTGCTTGATGCTTTTCAATAGACAGAGAAATACTATGATCATTCACAATTCTGTTTTCATTCGTCTCGGACTGAATTTCCTCTACGAATCTGAAATCCGAAACTTAATCAGAACACTTCGTCTAGGTACCTGATCGCCAGGTTTTCTGCGTGTAAGGCTATAGTAGGTAGAGGGTTGTCACGCATGCTCTGACAGCATTGTTCCAGGAATGAATTCTGCAAGGTACGATTTATAAGAATCGAGAACTAATTAATTTACGCGTAGTGTCCAATCAGATGGAATCAAGGCAATAAGTCTGGATATATTGTGCAAAGAGCTAGAGAGAGGAGTGAGAGGGAATAGTTGTTCAGACGAAATGATATAACTATAACAACAACAAATGAAAATATAAAAAAATCAAAGTTCGAACCTTTTAGCTGACAAAGGTGTGCCTGTGTTCTTTTGTTCTGACAACCTCTCCAAACAATTCTGAGAACGGTTATACATATTGCTACTATTCCTAATATATATTAACCTGAGTAGACATTCTGAGTAAGAGCTCCGCATCAGCAAAACTCGCGTCACCGCTTCCACGTTTCAATAGTTCAATCGGAGAACCTGAAAAGTATGTATCAAGCCGGGCTGGAAAGACGGAACTTACAATCATACAAACTATCAAATACTTTGTCGACAGAAGCAGGAAGAAATATTCTTTCGTCTAGTTCAGCTCTTTTAGTAATCAGTTCAGTGTACGAACGATTCCAAACTTCTCTTCAAAGTGACATATATATAAGAGCTTGAAATGAGTTAGCTTACATCAACTCTTGATGCCTGGCGATGATACCGCCTTCCACATCTCGACCATTGAAAAGGACATGGTCCCTTTTGATATTATAGCTAAATTGAACCATTTTGAAATTGCTTAAGTTCATCAGCTTACATATGAGTCCTGAAATGCTTAGCATCCAAAACAATCCCATCAAACCGACGGCACAAACATTCTAATGCACCTTCCCCACAGTCCAACATCTGTTGAGCTTTAACACCATATTTATGAGAAATACTAAAAACAAGGAGATACCAAAATCTTCACTAACAAGATTCTCCATGTTACAAACACACAGCTCATTATAAATCTGCTCGATAACACATAACAATAAGTGAAAGCTGTTAATCAAATCCTCAGATGGGAATGATTCTGAAAATGTGATCGTAAAAGCAGCAGCTATCTAATCACTTACTTTTCAACAGTAGAAACATGGTCCAGATCAAACGTAACAGGTTGGTCGTGGAGAAAACCTCATCATTTTCCACATTCATAAATAAAGTTCGGAATATTTTTAGAAACTTTTTGTAAACAACAGCGGATACAGCCAAGGAACTCTACATACTATGGATGAGCATACCAAGAAAAAAAAATGATTTACTTGAACTTTGTTCAGATGATCCCTCATCTTTTTGCTGCTTGAAGTTGTTTCGGTCCATCTTTCCATTTTGTCAAAGAATTCCATAGCACTGCGTTTTCCGTTGTAATGAGGTGAACAAGATATAAAACTGACCTTATTCCACAAACACATAGTATATTAGCTAAGCTCAGAGAAGTAGGTGATTTACTTGTTAATTTCTTCGAAATCATCTGAGAATATAAGGCACACGCAATCCAGGCATTCGGGTTCCCCTTAAACATCGTAATATTGCGAGAAAAGTCAACGAATGTACCTCGAGGACAACATATTGAGACGATGAATGATACTGCTTCCAAGCTTGAATACTGAACTCCTCTTTATCAAAATGATCAGTCTTCTGAATTCCAAGTCCTTCAATGATCGCAAGAAATTTTTCACTGGGTTCCGGAGTTTCTCTTTGAGCTGTTAAGTGATGGAGAGCTAATCGGTTTACAATCGGAGATGGAGGCACAACAATCTTAGACACTAATGAAGATTCTTCGTCCATTTGGTTGATGTGTCCCTGTGTTTGGGATTGTTCGATCTAAAAGACGGCAAACAACTTTCTCATCTTGGATATTATATTCTCACTTCATCTAATGGTTCTGCTTTTATCGAAACAACTGATGCTTCCATTTTGAATGGTATGGACCCTGAAAAACAGTTTATAACATGATAACAGCAGTCGATTGAAGAAAGTGCGAAAACAATGACAAGAATCCTACTGCACTGAACATAATTAATTGGAATATTCAACTAAAACTTCTGTTAAACTCTGAAGATACACCTTGGAAGCGTGCTAGATGTCATAAAAAGCGGTATGCTATTTTTCGATTTCCCTCTTTCGCGCTCTTATAGGGTACTGTAAGTAAGAGCAGTACTGGATGAGAGAGTATCCAAGATGTGTAGTGTGCCAGACAGTTAGAAGTCCTTTAAACGATGAAATGAAGCAAATCCCCCGTCATCAACTTTAGTGATAAACTAACAAACTGCTTATCATGTTTTTTTTTAACTCTTCAAGTTAAATTATTTAAATGATTTATGCTAGCTTAAAGCTTCTTCTCAGAAATAATGCTAAATACAAACGTGCTTGAATCGTTTTTTTGCGCTCCCTTCAAACTCATGATCTGATGTCGTCTAGCTTATTTTAAGCAATTTACCTTCAGACGTTTTGTGAATGTCATTCAAAATATGATTGTTGATCTTGTGAGTGCTACACAGAGAGAGGATTGGGAACAGACTCGTCAGTTATTGTACCGACACTGGATCACAGAATGTCCAAAACTGTTTAATCCCAGTCCCGAGCAGCCATGGGAGTCAGTAAGCGAAAGTGTCATCAGTTAGTTTACTTATTTTATAATGTTATTGTTTGTATTATCATTAGGCCCTTCTTTGTTTTTACCGATAGCAGGAGCTCTACGTGTAGATTCTCAGGTTAACAACACAAGCTTAGTTAGCCTGAATGCAGAGGCCGGCATATCCGATGATTCCAGTAAAGCTGGTAAAATATGTGGACATGTTTTTAAAGTCGGAGAGCTAACATATATGTGCAAGTGAGTTTTTGTTGCCCCTATAAGCATGCAAGAATGTTTTTTTCAGAAATTGTGCTACTGATCCTACGTGTGTAATGTGTCGTGAATGTTTTATGCGCTCTGAACATAAAGATCATAAATATAAGGTTTTGCATATTATTATTTTGTTTTTTATTTGCTCAAACTCAGATTCGCGCTTCATCAGGACATGGATATTGTGACTGTGGTGATCCGGATGCTTGGAAAAAAGGCTACGCTTGTGCTGCACATGCTCCCAGAACCAATTCTGAACAGTATGATTATGATGAGATTATGTTCCTCATGTTAATCCTTTTCAGCCAAGATTATGTGATACCACAAAATTTACAGTCTCGTCTCACAGAATTGTTCTCAATAATCCTGCAATATTGCAATAGCCTTGTATGTTGGGATGAAGGTGAAACTCTACCATTCTTTTTAAGAAAGTATGTTTTTTGCTTAACTTTTCCATCTTTTATTGTTGTCTTAGAATCGAGGAAGAGATTGCTCCCGCCAATCCAAGCTATATGACTGTACTTTATAACGACGAAACCCATACTTATGAGAATGTAAGCATTCGATTTTTTTTGTTTCATCACATTTTAATACTTCAGGTTATAAGAGCTTTAGAATTATTTATTAATTGTACCAAAGAACAAGCTATGCTAATTGCGACAATCGTTGATCGAGAAGGACGAAGTGCGGTAAAAATTGGTTCACGGCCTGAATGCGAAAGAATTCGAACAGAAATCCAGGTACTAGAGTTATAGTTCGAAACACGTTATCACTCAGAACCAGAGAAGAACATCCCGGGACACAAACAGACGGACCGAAAAGAATGGTCCGCTAGATGTCAAAATCATGGAAACTGCTTTAGTAGCTCATCAAGCTAATGCTATAAACCTAATGGCTTGGACAAACCAGCAACTTGAACTTTGTCGTTAGTTGAATCTTATCTTAATCTATGTATTGTTAACTTCTGTAGCTTTCTTGAGTGAATTAATTGGTGATGTTCTCCTCAAAGTTAATGCCCTCGACCACCAAGAAAGTTTGATGGAAGTCGATGGCGTTCAAAATGAAACCTTGCTTGTCCGATTCTTACGATATAATCGACGAATGTGGAAAGCAGCGCGAACAAATATTCATCAGATGTTAATGAAAACTGTACTTATGAATCCTGCACAGAAGTATGAATTTGCTAAAACATTCTTGAAGGTACTATTTCTGTTTTGGCAGTATTGAGCTCTGAATTTAGCATTACGAAGTCATGTATATGGATTTTGTGGATGATGATCATGATCTGCTAGTATCTATTGTTAGTTTGTCTGTTCAGTTCTTAACTGTGCCAGGAATTTCCAAGTAAGATCCTTAATCTTTCTCGTTTTCCATTCAGCTGTTTTCAGACGTTTGATCGCCGAGGAAAATGCATTATCTGTTATGCTCGAAGCACTGAAACAGCATTCAAGCAAATATATCAAAAGTAAATTCCGTTAAATGCAGTACTTAAATAGTTTTTTTATTCAGCTCTAGAAGGGAAAACTCAGCAAATGTTTGATTTCACGAACCGTTCGTTCCCAGCGGTATTGAAAAGAGCAATGAATATGACTCGGGATTTAGTGTATGAATCATTTTGGTCGGGCTCTCTAAAATTTCTTTTTTTCAGGTACATCTTGAACTCTCTTCCTCAGGAGAGTGAATGGACTGAGGGTTTAGAATCCAACTTCATATCTGGATTCACGAAACTACTTGAGTTCCTGGATTATATGCAGGTAGTTCTTGATATTCATAATTGTTTATTGATCATTTGATGTTAGGGAATGGATGAAGTTAAAAGGTTATCTTCTGAACACCAATTGTGGGAATTAGAATGGGAAACAGCGTTCAATATCCAATTGCGTATTCAAGAAGTATTAGGATTATTCATTGATTGGACCACTAGCAATGTACGAGTGAACACGGAACAGAATTATATGATTATATGCATTTCAGAGAACTGTACATTTGAAACTGTTAGCTCTTTGTTTGGATGCAATGAGAAAACACCCTGTCACATCTTCCGATTCTAATGAAACTCATATGGTTATAGATCGTAAGTTCAGCTTTGTTTGGCTCTATTATTTTACTGTTCAGTAAATGAAGAGACGTCAATTTGTAAATCTTTCGATGTACTTCACGGATCTGTGTCTATCCATCAACCACTTTGGCGTCTTGCTGCCGGTCTATTTGCTGTCGGAGGAGGAACTTTAAACTTTTTCGCCGAAGGTAAGCTCTTCAAAACATGAAAAGAATATGGTAGACGAATTTATAGGCTATGAAGTTAGGGATCCTTTAGAGAATGAAATTTTACAATTTGTAAAGTCAATGAGGCAAGATATTTATGAAAATTGTTTGAGGTATTAAAGAACATGAAGTCATTAATGAATCTTAATTAATGATTTAAGAGTATCTGTTCTCTGTGCTCAAACCAATGCCCAATTATGGAGAAGAAACGGATTCTCTTTAATTAATCAAATTCATAATTATTATTCTCCTCTATGTCGAACGGAAATGTTTGACAGAGACTTGCAAATGCTACAGGTCGGAGCCGCACTGTTCAAGCCTTCAGATTTTGTCTTACATCTCATTACTAGGTAACTTGCGTATTTTATTTCCATTAAAGTCATTTTTATAAAGATTCCGTTTGACTGAATGGGCTGATATCAATCTGGATCTTTCTGGCAAAGCTCAGAGTCCCATAAAGTTAGAACCCGAAGAAAATAGCAAAGTGATTGTTTCGCTGGCCGAAGATATGCTTAATCTACTGATCCAAATTTGTGGTAAAGATTTTTTCAACTTCTGTTTCTTAATACCCTTATTAAGGAGAAAGATATAAACCAGGTTTGGGAAAATGTACCTTGAGAGATTTACTTAAAAGGGAGGTTGTTCATGTTCTATGTATGGATGCGCATGCCTTCAGTAAGGTATGACTTTTCTAAGTGAAAGGACAGCCGTTAACTAAGCATGCCCAAAAAATATGTTTTCATTTCCAATTTTTACGCATGTCAAGCGGTCGAGTCTTCGCATTTTCAACAAATCGTGTGAATCTATTTCATATTGTATGTTTTTCAGATAGTTAAGAAGATGCCTACTGATCCTCAATTGGATAAGGTCTCTCTTCACGATGTTGTTAATGAGGTTGCGGAATTCAGGTAAATGCATTTTTTTGATTGAATTGTTTGACATTCCTCTATTAAAGAAAACCTATGCTTACTTCTGCTGGACAGTTCTATTTGAAAGAAGAATATCTACGGGACTACAACCCTTTCTTCTACCATTACTCCAAGAGTGATATATCTCAAGCAGAGCTACATCAACATAAAGTCAGGTCGAAAATGGATAGGTTTAATTTTTCTCTGTTTCTAATTTTTACTCGAATTTTAAGATCCCTGAAAGCATGTCCACCGAGCATCCCATGCGAATTTGAACATTTTTTCGCACCCATTATTGAATTACTCAGGTGTAAAACAGTGATTCGAGTTTGCAAAGTTGTGATTGATAGATGCTTGAAGTGTCATCGGTTCTCTAGTGATCGGTTATTGCACAGAGTAAGTTCGCTGATTTCAGCTCCTTACAATGTGTTTTACAGGCTTTGTTCCTTATTGGAATGGGATTACAAGAACAAGAGAGAAGTACAAATAACTCATTCGATTACGTTAGTCAAGCGAACGAGGAAGGACTTTTACAATTACTTGAAAAAGTACATGATGCCCATTTCTCACAAACACATCACGATCTAGTTTGGTGGACAATGACGGTTTGAGTTTAATGCTTATTAAATATTTATACTTCTTTTTTCAGAAGTTCAAGCAGATTGAGAACAAACTGAAAGACTGTGAAACTCCTGAAGTTCCAAAAGAAAGCGAAAAAGAGGAAGCTGCTCCTTCTTCTGCTTCCAGAGCGGCGAAAGGAGCAAAGTACCGGGAGATGGCAAGACAACGAGTAATTCAGATGATTTCTCAACTTTTCACCAATATATTTACTTAGATGATGAAACTACAATCATCTTTCCTGAATAGCATGCAGACGGAAACTTCGAAAACCGATGCAGCACCTCCGGCCGGTGAAACTGCTGCAACAGCGACTGCATTGAATAACCGAATAGATGAAGACGAAGATTTCCCCATGTAATGGGTTTAATTTTATTTGAATTGAACTGTTGATTCTTACAGTTGTGCTACTGACAGCGGTTTCCCAGTATGTCTTGGTGCTAAACGTACGAAAGTTGTTCATGTAGAACCAAGAAAGGTATCATAGATTATGATTTCTGAAACAAAATATTCTTTATAGTTGACTTGTATTCTTTGTCAAGAAGATGACATCTCCTCTCCTGATCAGAATCGACCGTTTGTATGTGCCGCATATGTTCAAAGGTATTCATTATCTTATTGTCAAAATACTAAACTGTTTTTACAGATCTCAACTCTTCTCGCAGAAAAATGCTGAAGAGCCTAGTGCAAAATCGTTGAAAAACTTTTTCGTGTCGGCTGGTCTGCAACATGGGATTGACGCTTCTACATGCTCACATACTATGCATTTTGAGTGTTTCACCAAGTAACGTGGTTTCTCAGTTCTGAAATATTTGTATTATTTGCAGCCTGCTAGACAACCTTCTTGGGAAAGAGAGGCAACGTCCTAGACAGCCACTACACTTCCCTCAGCGTCTCGTTGACATCGAAGTATATCAGTTTTTTCAATACTCCTAATAAGTTGTTATTCAAGACTGGAGAATATTTGTGTCCATTATGCAAGCGACTTTCTAACTGTGCTATGCCAATTCTACCATCTCATTTTGTGATGAACGTTCCTGGGTACGTACGCATGACACTCCCTCTTGAATTGATTTTTTTTTCAGTTTCTCATCTGCTAGAGCTGATGTCGAAGATACTTTCGAAACGTGGTACAGTAAGGTGAAAGGTATTCTGAACTCACATGGCAAGCAATCTCCTTCTTTGAAACGTAAATCTCACAATCGAAAACGGTACCACTAATTTTCTCCTATAATATACGTTTAAACTTTTCCAGTTCTCATTCGGAACGTTCACTTCTGGATCTTGCTAAACAAGGACATGCATTTTTCGATTCACCCAGAGACATTGCGTTATCCAACTCTGTTTCGAGCGCTTCTGCCATGTCTCTGCTGATGGATTCTGAAGAACAAGCTGAGAAATCGGGTGAAGCCTCTTCATCTAGTCAATACATGGGTTTGTCGTTATACAAGATCGTTTCATTTGTTTTTTTATCAGACTTCCAAGACATGACTGAACTCCAATCGGAATTCTTAGCTGCTGTGGAAAGTACACGTAGAGAACGCAAAGATCCCAAGTTTGCTAGTAGCTTCGCCAATATCCTACGCAGCGTACCGGGCCTAGCGTTGATCATGAGGAATAACAAAATGTAGGTTTAGCTGCTTTATACTAAACGCAATTGGTCACTTATAGTGTGGGAACTTCTTATGAGAGGTATAACGATGTCATCAGGGCTTTCTGCAAAGCTTTAACTAAAGTAAGGCAACTTGTCGGTTTAAGGTGATGCCAAATTCTTTTCAGAATGTTGACGATAAGAACAAAGAACTCTTTGATGACAGGATGCGCGGATATTTGTTTGCTACTACTGTTTGGCAAAGTACTGCCCATGTATTGCGGTCAGCTTCGTCTAACTTGAAAACCGAGAACAAACCCCTCTTTGGAGCTCTCAATACACGACAAGTATTTTTCACATTGTTATGTTTTGACATTCATATGCATTTAGCGTGATTGTATCACAGCCATGGGCAGACTATCCGCAGCCATGTCTCACTCCCTGCAACATATGCAGCAACACACAATACTGGGGCTGAAAGCTCTTCTTGGTCGTCCTCCTGTAAATGCACCGTCCTTACCCACTTCTCCTGCTTCTCCAGAGATATGTGCAACAAGTCCTCCTTCATCTCTTCCTACTAGGTTACTTTCATTACTCAATCATAATTATCTCTTAGTTACAGTCCCGTTGCAACAACATCTCCTGAATCATCTGTTCAAAAACTGTCGGGTCCTCTGCTAGAGTTTCTCTTTAATACCCATACAAAAGCTTCTAGTCCTTCAGCATCTGTGAATTTACTTCATATTGACATACTCAGTCTGGCGGTATTCAAATTTTCTTCGTTTCTCATTTACTCTTCTCCATTTTAAGATTTCACTTTCTATGTGTATCGGATGGACTTGGAATAATGGTGTACAATTTTCTTCAGCATCTCGTAAAGATTGTGAAATGATACCTGATGGTTCTGCTGACGAGCAATACTGTATTCGTCTATGCTTACTAGGCCACTACTTCCAGGTTAAAAACTCGCATCATATTCAATTTTCTTTTTCTAAAGGTGTTCGCTACATTCGAAGATACAGAATCGAAAACTGAAGTCAGCTCTGATCCCGTTTTCGAGGAACGTGTCAAGCAACTCTGGTTGGCTGGTAGACCTTTCGATACTCCACTTGTGAATGCAAATGTACTTTGTGCGGTATGACCAAAAACACAATGACGGTGTTAAATTCTCTTTATAGCGTTTGAAAGAAGCTACGTTCATCATGCTTCGACCAATAGCACTGTTATATCATGTCATCACTATGGTTGAACCCCCTGAAGCTCTTAAAGGTTTCTCTAACATCGTCTGTTCTCTCTATAATTCTGTTCAGATCCTTCTTTGGATGAATTCGAACCTTTGTGCAGATACTTGGGACTACCCACTAGCATGATCGATCTAATGAGCGGATCAGTGATTGAAGAGCTTTTCGACATGTTTGATTATTTATTTGAAATCATCTAGTTTTTATTGTTGCAGGTGGTCATTGGCTATTCCTCATCCATTTGAGAGAGGAACTTTAGCTCGTCAACCGATTCATCCGAATATGCTCATAGATCTTCCAGAAGATTTCAGTGAAGTAATTCAATGGGCTACCAGTTTCAGGTTGTGTAATCGAAGCGTAGTCAATTAATAGAAGTGTTCAGATGTCCAACTGTTCCTTTTGATGAATCTGCATCGAATATTCCTACCCTCTGCTTGATTTGCGGCACTATACTCTGTGCTCAAAGTTACTGCTGTCAAAAGCAGGTATGTTGCTTATTAATGTATGAATATCACGTTTGCTTGTGTAGGTGGGAAAAGAATCAGCCGGAGCTTGTCGTTTTCATACGGAAAAGTGTTCTGGGCCGATGGGAATATTTTTAAAGTATGTTTAATTTTGAACTGAGTGGTATATGTTTTCATTTAGAATTCGCGATTGCACAGTGTTCTTGCTCACTTCAAGAGCTCGTGGATGTTTCCGACCTGCTCCCTATGTTGATGAGTTTGGCGAAACCGATCAAGGATTTAGGTGACTAATAATAATATAGCTCGTTTGCTAACAATGTCGGTTTAGACGTGGTAACCCTCTTAGACTCAATGCTCAGCTCTACAAAAAGTTGTGTCGATTGTGGCTAACTCAAGGAATCAGTGAAGAAATAGTTAACCAATACGAGATTGATCCTCGAAATCATCAATATGATTGGTCTCATTTCTAACTCGTGTTTCTAACTACTTCTTAAATATTTATCGTAGAGCCAACTTATATTCAGAGTTTCTATATTACATCTTGTATCCCTGTGGTGTCGTAGATCATTTTATTCGGGTATGCTTTCCATTTGTAGCGTCAAATAGAGTTTATTACGGTACCCCTGCATTAATGGTTATGTGCATAGCTCAACTTTAGTCAAAACTCTTATTATTATACTGTGTTCTTAATAACGCCTCATATAAGTCAACAAACGTTTGCTATCTTAATAAAAAAATTTTATTTTGTTCAATCAATTCTCCATTATTTGTTGTAAATACTCTTTCTGCGTTTGTTCAATTTGCCTTATTGCTGCTGCTTCAGCCCTTAATCTCTCCAATTCCACCTGCCGTTCACGAATAACTATCTTAAGTCATAGAATGAAGTGTGATGTTCAAATAAACATTCAAACGCTACCTGTGTTTGTTGAAAATCTGCCATATTCTTACGGCTTGCTGATTTTAACTCGGCCCTTGTGTTCATAGCTTTTAGTTTCTCTGCTTCAACTAAGGTTGCTAACTAAACTAGTGGTTATTATACAGTTTGTAGAGCCACTACTACCTCTTCCATCGTTTTCTGCAAAGAATCAACGTGAGATTTGAATCCGGTTAGCTGACCAGTAAATTCTTTGCAATCAGTTTGGAGCTCGACGAACACTTCGGATACTTCTGGAATGGAAAAGTATGATCATGAACATCTCAATGGAACAGACCTGGGTTGAGTAGACGCAGTCTATTCAATTCATCAATATGAATACCAGCTCGTTCGAGAATGCTGTTCAGTTTACTATCTTCGGACATTTTGAAAATCTTAGCGACTCAATAGCGTAAAGTAGCTCTGGCCCGCGTCACGTTGCCATAGTAACAGAAGAGCTTCAGCAGAATGTATTAGCCAATCATACTATCCCACATATGGTAGTAATGATAGAACTCACAGAATTGAAAAAAAAGATTGGAAAGATTGGAAGAGTTCACAAAATGAGAAAAAAGGTTTTTACAATAATCAGATGTCAAGAAAAAATGTCCGATCTTTTAGTCACTCTCCAACAATATGTTATTTTATTTTTCATCCATTTGTAAGTGTACTTTTCGACTACAAAGATTTATGATAGTTATTTCATTTGAGTCGGATATACCTTTCCTCGTTTCATCCAATGCTTAAACTAACGAGGGAGTTTAATTTTTTTGAAGATTAAGGATGCTCTCGCTGTTTTAAATTTACTCCAATTTTTGAAAGATTTCATCAAGCAGTAGCAGCAGCTTTGTAGCTGTGTATATCTCACTTCGTTATTGTAACGATGGAGAAGGATATTACCATTAACTTATAGACCCATCATAACTTCAACTTCACGTTGACTGTGAATTAGGCTCATAAATGATACGCAAACTTACGTGAAGTTTGTATTTTTTTGAGAAAAAAATATTTGAATTTTGAAATGCTTTGAACTAATACACTGAATGTGTTTTGTTTTCTCTGTTCGAGTTGGTAGCTTCATAGATTTGCTGAGAAATGTGTAATTCTTTCTAGCTCGTTCATGGAGGAAGACAGTAGGGCACAACTGTCTGATGGAGAGAATGATTCTGAACGCCACAGAGTACGTTAATCATGTAGTCGCTGAAAGAATTCAGAAGTTGTTCAGGAGCAAGAGGCGGAAAGAATCAATCAACGGCTCAACAAACAACATCCTAAAAGCAGACTAAAGCAAGGCGCAAAGCTGCGGGAAACGTATGAAAGTATTGCAAGGGGAATCACAGGTTGCAACAACGTAGTGAATAATCAATCGAAACGCTTTAAGTTAATGAAAAAGAAGAAGCTGAAAAGGTTGATGAAAGTTTAGTGAAGAAGGTCAGCGATGCTATCCTTGAAGCTGATTCCTTGTTCTCACTGGTAAGCTAGAATTCATATCTGTTCATCTTAGTATATATATCATTCAGGTTCGGGAAACTGGTGATTCGAAACAACTATGTAATGATGCGAGTGTGCTTCAATCAGCAGGAAGAGTTCTCTTGAAGCAAATAAACGATATTTCAGTTCAAAATACTGCACGAACTTTGAACTTATCAACTTATGCCATGAGAATGGTTAGTAATTATTCTTATAAGATTAATCATCACATGCTACAGAGACGTTATGCCCAAGAGGGGCTAGAGTGTCAGACCAGATTGGATCGTGAACTCAATCCTCTCATGATAGAGGATGAAATTGATAACTCCGATGATGAAGATTTAGATTCTCGCAATGACGAGTCATCTAGTTCGGTGTCGAATGTTTTTGAGACAGTTCTGACCTTTCCGCTTTTCAGATGAGTAAACGGGAATGGGCATATATAGGAAAAAACTTAGGAAAACTACTTCACAATCCTCCCACTCTTTCTTACTTGTGAGTATACCTTTGTAGTCAAATTATGATACCTGTATTTCAGACGTCCACTTCTGAAAGACGAAGATCCCGCTCCTACCGAACATAAACCGAAAAAAGAGAGAAGAAAGGTTTGTCCTGTTGAATGATTTTTGGAGAAGTTTTGAAAAAGGCAGATGATAAAGAAGCTCGTGTGGTTGTCCGGCGAAGAGAAGATATTGAAGACAATTCAGATGAACTAGCTGTTAGTAAAGAGGTATCGAATAATCTTATGCTCTTATATGCGGACTACTTCAGCTGGCATTAGTGTCCAAAGCTCTGAAAAAAGCTTTCCAAAGACAGAAGAAAGATAAGATTGATTACTACTCTTTTGTAATCGACCCCAACGACTTTTCAAAAACAGTATGCTCTGTCGTGAAACAATTTTTCATCCTTTACAATTCTAGATCGAAAATATGTTTTACGTTTCGTTCCTCGTGAAAGATGGAAGAACCAAGGTGTTATTAGAAGATGGGCTACCTTGTTTAAGTAAATACCTTTATTTTCACTTAATTCTTGTTGCCTTTCCAGTGAAATTAAGTGAGGGAGAGAAGAAATATATCAGTGATAATCCCAAATCAGCCTTGGTATCCCACCAGTCTATTCTATCGTTCTCAGTGCATGAATGGAAGGTATTGAAACCAAACTCTTTTCTCTTTCACAAATTACTATCTTAGGCAATGAAAGAAATCCTTCAAATTGAAGAGCCAGCTATTCCTAACACAAGCAAATCCTCGTGATGACACAAACCAATTGTCATTATGATTCTCATTATGGTCTCATATTTATTTTCAACTTACTAATACAATTAATGTTTTACAATTTCGAGAATAAGATAAACGTAAAAAGAACTTATTCACTGTAAACGACCGGTTCTTTTCTCTGAAGACTATCCCTCGCTTTAGGATTTCCTTGCAAGATGCGAGCTGACATATAAACATCGAGCACGAAAGAAATGCAGACCAAAATGCAAAAAAGCTAAATTTAGTTTTTTCTTTACAGAAATAAGAGCAGGTGAAAACTCACAGCTGCGAAATACCAGAGTGTGTGTTGCCAGCGTAAACTGCTGTACGACATTGTGATGGAATTTACAAAAAATAGGAAAGCTCCGGAACCACAGTAGATTATTTCCTAAAACTTTATCAATGTACAATACAGGAGATTGCTAATCAAACCCAGAGTATCCAGTCGATGGATTTCGTTGTGTTATGCAGATTGAATGAGAAAATTATTACAAGCATTGGTGAGATGATAGATACTTAAATGTACAATTATTTCAGTCCTTCAAGTTTGTTCAAACCTATTGTGCATACCATAAGACTGGCATATGTTGGGGAAAATTGGGAACCCACTGAACCAATCAGACACAAAGATACTAGAGATCCTATCTTCAAAGGGTTTATAATGTAATACACTTTTGAAACTTTTCGAACCCCTTGAAAAACTCTCAAACCAGACTGGGGTGTTGCCAAATTCCATTTAATGAACTGTGGTAGTTCTGAGTGTTCATGCTGTTGTCTAAAACTCAAAGTTAAAAATAGTTGTAAGCTGAGAGCTAATCTAACAGGATTCCTTGACAGAAGAGTAGGAATGTAAACAGCAGAATGAAAAAAAGGAAAACAAACCTAGTTGTGTTGGACATATTGAAATGGAACTAAAATCAATGAGACAGCTTTACACATTCGAAGTGTTCACATCAATATTACCATGTTTGTTCTTAGACTGAGTTTGATCTGATAAGCAAAAGCTATGCGGTTCCCATGCTATTTCAATACTTGTGGGCATGAATAGTCATTATAGATGAGAAACTTATCAAATAAAGTTCAGGGTGCATCGCTTCTCATCAGCCGTCATTTACAGCCTTAGCCCTCCATAATTTGTTGCTTTCAGCAGTATGTTTACATTCAATTCTCTCTTCCAGAGGCTCTAGAACTAATGAAGAAGAAAGGTTTCTCTATATCGATAAACGAGAGTAAAACCATTCGTTTGGAAAAAGGATGAGCAAATAATTTTTTCTATTTTACTATATTTAACGCCTCATTCATTTTTCTTCGTCATAATTAATAATTTAACGTGAAAGGTGTTATTCTCTTGAGTACTAGCATAGTCCTATCTTATCTTCAAATCTGACATTTACAAACTTTTTGATTTCCAAAATTCAAAAGTGGACGCCTTTTAACACGTATATCCACATACATCGGCGCTCCAATGTAATTAGCATAGACGTTCACGCGGGTTTTCTGCGACAACGTCTTTTCATTTCGGGAATGAATGGTGATCGGTTGTGTTTGATTTTTTTTCAATTAAAATGAGTTTTCAGTGTTCTGTATGTTTAAGTAATTTCTTCCCTTCGTTTTATTTGCTCAAATTATAGAGTTCATTCGTCATCCATTTTCAAATTGTACAAGTGTAATTATACAGTTTCTGGATGTTCTACATTATGCTAGGTACGTATACTAACTAAGTAATATTTGTATCCTTGTTTGGTATTGACCTATTATTGTCGATTGATCGAACCTGATGCGCGAGTCTGTGACTGAGAAATGAGAAAAAGAGAGCTTTTTTTATTTGCCGTAGACAACTCATATTTGCCTAACATTTACTAGCTTACTAAGACTGCTCACTTTTGTTCAAAAAGTCTCTGTGTGTCGCACTATAGAGGAAATTCTTTACTATTGTTAAACTGATAGTGAAAAACTAACTTTATGGTTTATTCTAAACAAAATAATAGGCGGTATGGGAACAGTATTTCTTGTTTCCAATGCTTTAATCCTTCACAAGTTCAACCGACATGGGTGAACTCGAATCTCGAACGCAAACCTGATTTTCGTGTCCTAAATCGCTATATCCCTTAGAATTGATACGCTCCATTTCTATGAAGATATTGGAAAACGCTGAATTTTCAGCCCACCAATACAAGGATTTCAATGTGTTCCATCGTTTTTTCAATATTTAGTCACTTTATGATCCCTTCAGTACTTCCTCTGCTCTTTGTTGGTGACTTGATCTTTTATCGTTCCACCATTAACACTTCGTTTGTTGAACATGCAGAGCAATGAATGTCCGAAACGTGCGCAACTCTTGAGTGAAGTACTGTTAGCCATTATGGCCAACTTCCGTTCTCACCACAGACGCCCTTTCTCTGTATGCTTAGTTGTATATTCAGAAGACCATATTTTCCAGGAAGATAATAGAGAAGCATATTTTTCTAAACTTAGAACGATTAATAATCCGTTTGTATGCATTTCTATTTGACTGTTTATAGAATGTTAATGGAATTCAATATGTTGAGAAGTTTGAATGGTTGATTTAAAACCAACAGTTCATATGGTGAAAACGTGCAGAGCCATTTCTAGAAGCATTCAGTAACGAGAGTAGTCTTCGTTCACACTCTCGTCATAATAAAACCTCTACCTCGTTTAGCGATTCAAAAATCTTGAATAGCTTATGTATAGTTCTGAGTAGATCTCCCTAGGTAGTTTCCCCAATTTTCAGATGATGATATGATGATACTTCATTAATATTTTGCTTGACATCCTTTGGCATTGAGCCATTTCTTTCTTTCCTTTTCTGTTTATATTTCTGCGCTTTCTTTTCTTGTTTTTTATCTCTCGGAAAGAAACATATCAATCATAGATGGCCTCTGTTTAATCGCTTTCCTTGAGAGTCCTGATTTACGTTATCTGATATGTATGCATTATATGTCTGCATACGAGGAAGAGGTTAGAAAAAATGGTTTTCGTTGACAATAGAATCACAGTCTCTTGAGCCCTCACCTTTTCGCTTTCTTTCAGAACATTCATTATCGTTTTTCCCATTTTGCTGGATTTCGATTCAATCCGTCTCTCTACCTTCGTGTCCCAATTCCTTAGTCATCAATCCAAGCGCGCCCTCATCATTTCCTGACCGTCAGAAAGAGGACATATGCAGTAGGCAACCCTCAGACATCAGAATATCGTTCAATCGATTCCTGGTTGCCTCTCTGAAAGTTTCACAAAAGGTTAATGTAACTAATTCTCAATTTGAGTGCATTCACCTCATTAAATTCTGCGGAATACGCAATAAAAATAAAAAGTACTTATCCAATCGTTATTATCATCACATCAATCAATGATTAAGACGTAAGGAGTGTCTCAATAGCATATGAGCATTTTTTCGTACTTTACATTTCAAATTCTTTCTATGCGGTCATACTAGTTTTCAAGTTCCATGTTTTAACTTTCAAATGTCCTTTTTATGTTCTATTGAAAGTACAAATAATCAAGTATTTTCACAGTTTCAACAGGTAATCAACGTTTGCTTTGTTATACACGTCATGTATTGATGAGAGATTCTTGTCACCAGAAGTTGTCGATAATTGGGAAATCTGAGGAAACATAGTTCTATGTTGTTTCGGCAAATTTCGCTTCAAAACTGTAGTTTTGTCGAAAATTTAAACTGTATCTCTCTAAATCCATATTCCGAAACATTTCCCGTTCAGTCAGACTTGTTTCTACACATTTTGATTAAGTTCTGTCATTGCTTATTGGAAATGCTGATTTCACTTTCCGTACGAAGTGTTCATAGTCAATTTTGTACATAGTTCTACGAATGTATGACCCTGCACATGAACAAGCAAATCTCTTTTAGAGGTCAACTTATCCTGTTTCTTGAACAGAAGCTTCTTTTTAAGCATTTATTCTTACAATGTAACGTCGTTCGCATTATCTTCACGTTTTTTTCCTGTTCAAGTGTTCGAGAGAACTATGGGCAGAAGCTTTAAGTGAAATTGGCGTGACTGATAGAGACATGAATCTCTTACTTAGTATTTCTCACTCAAGTATCCATAAAGTGCTTTTAGCTATAAGAAATAAAGAAAAAAGTAGTCTTTCTAATACACATACATTTAAAAACTCCCTCTTCAATTTTTCGCAGTTTTTGCTTTGATTTTATGGAGCAGTATACATATTCTAGATATGTCAGACAAGATCACTTTTCACTAGTGAAAATAGAAAGTGATCATGTTAGATGTGGAAAGTAGCCTGTTGTTAATATAACTCGTGTTTCTATTTTTGTTATGTATTGTTGTGTCCATTTATACACTTAAACTCCACTTTTTTCGCCTTTAGTAGTAAGAATTATCTTTTTTTGGGGAAGCTAAGTAACTTGCTGTCTTTGAACCAGTTCAGTCACAGTTCTCTCATTATCTCATTCTTTTTTTCGCGCCACCCAACTTCGCTTTCAGTTAATCATTTTGCACGAGCAGCGAAGGTGTATTCCTTTGTATCTTCCTTTCATTTGAGTTAGTTCATGTAATTTTCGTGCATGTGTCTTCTGAAGTGGCTGAACCGTAATGATGAGAGGACGAAAGGACAGCGACGTATGTCATGTATTTTGATAGTTGCTCTCTCTCTTTCTCTTTCTTAAATCACTGTCATACACATGACGGACATTGTAGTCAATTTCGCTTTCTAATATAAGCTTGCTGATCAAAGCTGCCTGAACACAATATCCTCAGCTGGAATGCTTGTTAGTTTTGTTTATTCTCTCTAACTAAATGTTGGAGGTGATATTTGCGTTCCGTTGACACTTTCATGTATTTTCAATGAAGTCCTATCCGATTTTGACAGCTGACGAACCATAGCTACAGTCATAAAGCTAGGCACTATTTTTGAAGATGTCATTTTTTAAATTGTTCTCATAATAGAATTCAAAAATGAACCGGTTCAAGCGAAGCTGACCGCCAGACACCTCAAACAAAGTTCAATTATATGAATATGTTTGAGGTCAAGCATATCAATTCTAAATTGAGAGCTTCTTGAGTCCTAAACTTGTGCTAGCGTTGAAAACAGTTTGTATTAATACTAGTTATTTCATCATGCACTGAACCGAATGTTTGGTTTCATTTTGATTTCTAGCTTTGATATACTCTTCTATAAATCCTGCGATCAGTTTCCCGAATTATTTTGTTTTTACTATTTCTTTCATTCAGCATGATGCATACTATTATTTTGGTTAGATTGCCGCTTTAAATGCCTTCATGATACCGACACTGTCGGATATAAACCTGTTCATCTCTTCAGCCAACCTTCCGGGTCAGAAAATCTGTATGTGGATGTTTGGATAGAATGATAACGACCTCAAATAAAAAACTCTCGAGAGCGTGAAAGTGACAAAATCTCTCATATACGGTTTTTTCTATTTGCTATCAACTCCATAGATGACGTTTAAAGTAAACCTTTTGTATCTTCACATAAATGACATTTTCTAAATGAATGCTGTACCAGATCAATCTGTCCGTCGATAAGACACAGACACTATCCTGATCAAAATCCGAGAATGTTTTTTATTTTTAATCTTCTAAGAATGTTTATATTCTCCCAATGTTGCTTTCTTGATTACGATTCAAATGAAATGTGCAGCGCCCTATGTTCATGTTCTTCCGGTTGTCTATTTTCACTTCTGTTGCGCATTTGGGATAGTTCCAATCCTATTTAGTGTATAGTGTTTTGCTATTGAAGGTTTTTTGTGGACAACAAGTCTCAATCTAGTTACTATCTGTCCACCTTTGGGTATTATCAACTGGTTTCTACGTGCATCCCTCCATATCTATAATATTCCTTTCTTTTGCCATACTTAGTTAAAGGCATATACTAACAGTAGACATACAGCAATATTCGGCTTGATTTAGTCGTCATAAAGCATCAACTAAAATCATACAAACTCGTTTGGTGCAATACCAATCTCTCTTCCTCTTTCATGCCTTTCATCAGCTTATGCTTAAGCAATGCGGGCTTCTCTGGTCTGTAACCTATTCAGCTTATTTTTTTTTCTCCTGCTTGAACACCTGTGAACAGTTTCTTGACAGAATCTGTTTACAATGCCGTAAGTTCTGCACTGTTCGGCGTTCTGTTTATTTTAATATTCAATAGATAAGGCTTACAATTACTACTTCCGTCTTCAGTTCATACAGTTCTCCATTGTAACCTTCTTGTTTTTCAAAGATACTTTATCTTTATCTCAATGTTACTACGGACTAATTTTGCTTGTAACGCAAACCGGGACAGATAACCTTGAATCTTGGCTAGGTGTAACATGCCATCTTTCAGACAGGAAATCTCGTTCCATTTAACATATTTTCTCCGCCTCTGTTTTGTCACAGTCGCTCATGGCACTTCAGGGAAGCAGCATCATTTGCTTTGTCCGTATCCTTCAGCATTCTCTCTGTTTTCATACAAAAACAGTGATGAAGAGAATGCGAAATAAGACGGCCGTCTTGTTTTCCGAGACGTTTCATAACCTCAGAGGATTGCTGCTCAATCCATGTTTTATAATGCATATGTTGCGTTCTTATGTACTTTAAATTGCCAAATGACGTCAAGTCACTTGGCCTTTGGCCGAACATCATTATTGCAGTAGCGATCGTTTTCGTTCTTAATAATGAAGCTTAAACATTTAATATAATCGTCGATTTTGTCTGTTTCTGCGAACTCGTTTGCTTCATAGTTTACTGGACATATCTTTATTACTTATCTTCATCATGTTTTTCGATATGCTTTTATCATTTCATAGAATTATTTTGTTTTTACATTAAATTGAAGGATATTTTTTCATTCGATCGCTGTTCACGTGTTTCGCTTCTCTTCATACTCTCGTTATAATCTGTTATGTTCAATATTTCAGATTTTGTCGTGACTAAGAAGCAACATGTTCTAAAACGACAAGCTTAGGGTCTCAAAAAACCAACTTTCCGCTAATTTTCACTTATCACTAGTCAAAATGAGGACGGGTACTCTGGTTGTTTTATTGTTTTTTTGTAGCTGTACTTATGCTGTTGAGCATGACTCAGTAAGATTTATTCTTCAAAAATCATCAATATTTCTTGATTTTCAGCTCTGTCTCGATGACGATGAGTCATGCCCCGAACCAACACATACTATTATACGGTTAGAAAAAAGAGATGATGTATTAGCGCGGAAAATAGCCGAAGATCATGGAATGCATGTTCGAGTAAGTTTTCGTAGAATTTTCCTTTTTCATTTAAATGGGTTACTCATATCGTTTTTCTATAGGGGGATCCTTTCCTGGATAGTCATTATTTCTTATATCACAAAGATGAAACATTGTCTCGGCGTCGAAAACGTTCAGTTCATCAACGTTTAGAGGTTGTTTTGGATTTTCTAAAGTTTTGTAACCTTAATATTCAGGAACACCCTGCTGTGGCGTGGTCACAGGAACAAAGACCTAAACGAAGAACCAAAAGAGATTATGTTTTTAATGATGATGAGGTGAGTATCAGAAATCGAATTTTCACATAACTTGTAATGTTTCTAGGTGTCTAGCCACACAATTGATAAGAGGGAAACTTTGGATGGAACAACAAGCTCTACGAAAAGAAGAAGACAATCCGAGCCTGTCCGCGAAATTCCTCAATTACCTTTTCGTGATCCCTTGTACAAAGATCAGTGGTACTTGGTAGGAAAACACATAAACTCACTTAACTAGATCAATCTACCTATAGACTGGTAATGCTATGGATGGGTTTGACATGAATGTGCGGGAAGCCTGGCTTATGGGATATGCTGGGAGGAACGTTTCTATTTCAATTCTCGATGATGGTATTCAACGTGATCATCCTGACTTAAGGGATAATTATGATCCTTTGGCCAGTACAGATATTAATGATCATGATGATGATCCAACGCCTCAAAACAATGGAGATAATAAGTAATTACTCGGAAAATCGAATAGCTCAATAATTGGGTGATTTTAGACACGGAACTCGTTGTGCTGGTGAAGTAGCTGCTATAGCAAACAATGATCAATGTGGTGTTGGTGTTGCATTCAAAGCGAAAATTGGAGGGGTTTGTTCTTTGAGTAAGCTTTTGTAAATGTTTCCGATATAGGTACGTATGCTCGATGGAGCTGTGTCTGATTCAGTCGAAGCCGCTTCCTTGTCTTTGAATCAAGATCATATTGATATTTACTCAGCAAGTTGGGGACCTGAAGACGATGGAAAAACGTTTGACGGACCTGGACCTTTGGCTAGAGAAGCATTTTATCGTGGTATCAAAAATGGTAGAGGAGGAAAAGGAAACATATTCGTTTGGGCTAGTGGAAATGGAGGATCTAGGTAGCTCTTTCCAAGCTTTGAGATATCTACTGTTCAATTTTAGGCAAGACTCTTGTTCTGCCGATGGCTATACAACATCAGTTTACACTTTATCAATTTCTTCGGCTACCTACGATAATCGTCGTCCATGGTACCTTGAAGAATGCCCTTCCTCTATTGCTACAACGTATAGTTCAGCTAATATCAATCAACCAGCCATAGTAGTTTTGTCTTTTCATTCTAAAACAACTTCAATACTTATAGGTCACTGTTGATGTACCTCATGGATGTACTAAACAACATACAGGCACTAGTGCCTCCGCTCCTTTAGCGGCAGGAATTATTGCTTTGGCTTTAGAAGCTAAGCCTGATCTGACTTGGAGAGATATGCAACATATCGTATTGAGAACAGCAAACCCCAAACCTCTACTGAAAAATCCTGGCTGGTCCAAAAACGGTGTTGGTCGTATGATCAGCAATAAGTTCGGATATGGACTTATGGATGGTACTTCACTTGTGAAGCTCGCTAAAGTTTGGAAAGCTGTTCCTGAGCAACACATATGTACATATGAATACAAACTGGCTGCTCCTAATCCTAGACCTATCGAAGGAAGATTCCAGATGAACTTCACTTTAGAGGTAAGAATACGCTCGAGTAACTGAAATATGGAACATGTTAAAGGTTAATGGCTGTGAATCAGGCACTCCTGTACTCTATTTGGAACACGTTCAAGTGCACGCGACAGGTTATCCATTCAATAATTATTGAGTATTTATGTTTTGACTTTAGTTCGATATTCCAAACGTGGTGATTTGAAGTTGACCGTATTTTCACCATCGGGAACTCGTTCAGTTCTTTTGCCTCCTAGACCACAAGTATAGTTTTGTATAGGATTAGAGGAGCTCATTTTCAAATTTTACAGGATTTCAACAGCAACGGTTTCCACAAGTGGCCCTTCCTTTCAGTTCAACAATGGGGAGAAGATCCCAGAGGAACTTGGATTTTGATGGTTGAAAGTGTAACAAACAATCCTTCAGCTACAGGTGCGTTGTAGATCTCTTTCATTTTAAACTCTTCTCTTTAGGCACTTTCCATGATTGGACTCTTTTACTTTATGGTACTGCTGAGCCTGCCCAACCAGAAGATCCTATCCATCCCCCATCTCCTGGAACCCAATCAGTATTAGGACGAGTCCAGCAACTCACTAGCCAGGTTCGTGCATATTTTACTCATACCGGCTAGTTGTCAAGTCGCATCTGAGCACTATAATGATCTCACTTGCTGAAGTTGGCGTAGTTCGGCTTTCACTCCAAATAATAATTGAGTGTGTTCGACCGCTAGATTGTAAACAATGGGGTTTTTCGTGCTGGTTTAATTTTAAATACATACTGATCAATGATTTACTTTTTCTCACAACTTTCATATGATCGGTTTGTGTCTGAATGATGAACCCCTATAGTTTGCTTTTAACGCTTCTTACTTCTGAGTGCTTGCTTTAATCTATTGAGTGCTGTGCGTGTGTGGTCCGCTCAAAATTTTCTTTATATGTTTACTCATCTTGCTTGTACTAATGTCAGTGTTGTGCATGTCTCTATGTTAATTATGTACACTTATCTACTTGAATGTTTCATTTTCCGTGTTATGTCTATCTTCGTTCATTTTGTGTTTACGTTTTCGTCGACTCGCATGATAAATAATATTTTGAACATTCTGATGATGGAATATCAAGCATTATACTCATGAACGTCTCATTGTCCCTTCACTGTCTCTGAGGTTCCGCTTGATTCTTCGTTCTTTACGCTTTCTATGTGCTTGGGCTTTTGATAACTTCATATCTTCATTTCTTAAATGGGCATGGGATCGGATATGTTGCAGAAGCATGTGAAACGTCCTACGGCTTACTCTCGTGTCCGTCAAATGGAGATTCCCTCACTTCGTCAGCAACAGTTGCCTCCTCAAATTCAACATGGTATTTGGATCTTCAATCAACGAGCTGGACAATGGGTTTGGACCCCATCCCGATCTCGCCGTCACCGTCGTGTTCGTCGCTACTGATTCGTGATGAAGCATGACGATGATCATCCTATAATTTCTAGTCATTTTGTTTGCCTTGAATCTCTTGGTGGTGGTAATGCTGGTAATGTAACGTGGCGGTTCATTTTTGATGTAGTGTATAAGCCAATTTTGTCCTGACTTGACTATTTATATTGCATGGCATAATGTCGGTTCAACCGAGTTTTTCGTTCAGTCGTGTCGCTTACTCGTTTTTAAGTGGCATGTTCAATGCACGAGACTTCACAAGACTTGTGATTTGTGTAAGCGTTCATTTTTCGTTATTTTCTGTCGTGCCTTCATCAGCAAAGTGCAGATGGATTTGATTTCTCCAGAAGTCGGCATTTTGTCCAAATTCAGTCTTGCGCACTTTTTTTTCCCACAGTTAGTAAAGTTCGAGAGATGAAAGAAACACTTTACTTTTGCATGAGCGTACTTGGTCATATCTCCAGATAACACTGCCAGTAGTATTCATGGTCGTTCAAGCGGCCGTGCTGTTAATAATAGTTGTTGCTGCCTATCTATCTTGTCGACGGTCATCACCAGTTGTACCGAATTAGATCATAATTTTTTTTATCTCTATTAGCTCATTGACTTGCCTTAGCCAGAGTCACTTTCTATCGTGACTCAGTTTTTCTGGTGTTTTGAAGATATCGGTGGTTTGTTCTGCTCAGTCGTGTTAGATTCTGCTTCTTTTTCCTATTTTTATTGTCGATCTTTACTTTTGTTGTATCTGTGATATACTCGACCCCTAGAGAGATTATGATTCAATAATAGGGCGCTACTTATGGGTAATTCTGCGTGTTCGTTTTGTGATATGCCATCATAGTTTGTACCTTTTCAATGTCGAAGATTCTACTCCTATTTTTAGGGCATGTTGTGTTATTTCTTACTTTCTAAAACTGCATGAGTTTGGTTTGTCTCCCCTTCCTCCCCCCTCTATCTCCAGATTTGCATTTAACACTCTTCTGACATGTTATACCCTGCCATAAACTGCATCTTTTCTGCCTGATTATCCTCAGATGAAATCATAAAGTTTTAATTGGAAAAAGATTTAGCCGCAACAACGGAGTCATGAGCATATGCGGAACTTTTTCGATTCCATGTTCGCACGGATGTTTGGTGGTTCTCCCTAAACAAATCCATCTCTAAAAAGTTTTATGCGGAAGGATATGGCTTTACTTTATTTTATTGTACTTAGTAAAGAGACCAAGTGATCTTCACTTAAGCATTTTGATACCTGAGGTAATTAGCATATTAGAGTTTCTTCCTCCAGGCCCAGTTTTAATTTAAATCTTGTTCGTGTTGCTTCATTGTACAGGGCTTTCGAAATATCCATAGCTTCTAAACATCCCATTCTACCCTTGCTGTTTATGGTACTTCGGTATATCAGTATTATATTTAAGTTTGACATTTTACGCATCTTATACCATTTAGTCACTCTTCGACATTGTTGTTGGTCTCTTTAGGAAGAATCAACTTCATCATCATCCAACTCATGCTTAAGTAAGACAAAACTGAAGAAATACACTCATGTCCTATTCTAAATAGGCGTCTAACTCTATATTTAGTCGTTGTGAAGTCCTTGTATGTAAAACTGTGTTCATATCTTGTGCTCTGCGCGATTCTACTGAGATAGTTATAGATTAAATAAAATTTTGTTGTTCTGTTGTGGTGTTGGGTGATGTGTTTCGTAGAACAAAAGATGGATACTGCATTCTCCATCTGAGAAAAACTATCGCATATCTGATATTGTAAAAAAGAAATAACTGTTATATATGAAACGCATGTCGCTGTATGCATGAACCCAGTTTCCATTAATGCAGTGGTAGGGCTATACACATTATGCCTGCAATCTTGGTCGAACACTCAAATATAAACAAAAATTTCAATGGGATATATACATTGTTCATTCTTATTCAGACGGAGGAAACAGAATCTATTGCTTTCGGAGATTTAACTTCAGTCGGAGATTGTCATGAGCTATGTGATGGTTGTACCGAGCCAAGGTCCGCTACATCTTGCATTAGATGCAAAGGATTAACGCAAACGTTACGTAACAAGGGCGGAAGTGGTTTCAAGTAAGTTCGGAGTATGAAACTGTACCAAAAGTCTTTTAAGATGTGTTAATCATTGTGATGACACGTACTTCTTGGATGGAAACATGTGCAAGATGTGCTCCTCGCATTGTCATACATGTACAGAAGCTGAGGTTAACATTTTTTGCAAGTATTCATCACTCTAGTCTGGCTTCCAGGTGTGTGCGACATGTCCCGGATCTCAGTTGCTTGTGGATGCTAAAGAAGTCGGGTTACATGGAAAATGCGTTGATAAGTGCCCTGGCAATCTTGTGACAGATTGTAAGTTGAAGTGTTTCTTTACTTTGAACTTGGATTTACTTAAATATTCAAATGTCTAATTCGTTTTTGACCCACAGGGCTGTTGCATTCGATCTCCTCAATCACGCTTGGATTGTTTTATATTCTATGTTTCAGACGAGTCCAATCTGTTGCAAGCTCGCTGTGTTACTGTAGCAGAAAAATGTGGAGCTGGCTATTACATTGATGTTCTCGGAAAGTGTAGTCCTTGCGATGAAGCTTGTCAAACATGCCATGGACCTGGTAACACCAATGAAAATAGCTTAGCTTATTGTTTTGAAGGTTCTTTGAGTTGCGACTCATGCTCTTCCGGATATGGAAATCGTTCAACTTCATACTGCCGCCCCTGTTGCGTGAACGGACAAGAACCTGGTAGAGAACGTTGTGGTATGTTTTTCAAGTTTAAAACTCTTGATGAAAATCATTTGCAGAAGATTGCTCGCCTAATGCTAAATATCCTGACCGCCATCGTTCATCGCGCTCTATGTTTTGGACTTTGGTATGGTCTGTGATCATTGTAGCTATCTTAATTATTGTATATGGGGTGGTGCAATGCTTCATACGTGAAGATCGGCAACAAATAGAGTGAGTTGAAAGTGTTAAGCAACAACAGTTATCAAGTTCTTTCAGTTATACACCATTGCCTCATTACAATAGTGCTTCTGACAAAGTGAAACTGTTAGGAGAGGAATCATCTGACGATGAAGAACTCTACGAACTTAATCCTAAAACCGAAGTTTGAGAATAAGATCTATTATTCTCAGAAACAAATGATGCGGGGTATATAGTTGTGTGAATATGTTTTTGCCCATGATGAGCGATTTCAATAAGTTATCTTTGAAGAGCATTTCTCGGAAGGGAGAAGTATATTTTCACATAACCATATCAAATTCTAGGGATTTTATATCACGAGTGGGTTCGAAGAGATATATAATATCATTCTTGCCTGAAATAATCATATTCAAAGCCAAAGTTTTATTTCCACATCTATCCATATCAACCGGTTCTGTGATAAACTGCTACAGTCATAGTCTAGCCATACCTATGCCCGTAGAATTGTATTTTTCTAACATTGCCTTATTATTTATTTTTTTATTTTTTAATTTAAATCTTTTATGACTCATCTTGCATAATACCATGGCTGAATGATTCTTACCATTTTTCGTAATAAAATAGTTTTTATGAGACATAAATCAGAATTCTTTATAAAACTGTATTCGTTTACATAATCTCTTTTGATTTACATTTGAGCTTCATTGTGAAAGACGTCGTTCCAGAGAAGATATGCGCGATTTCTGGAATATCAAACTATATTGTTTCTTTTCACAAGCTCTTGCTACCAATTGAGTAATTTCCTTATCTTTAGCTTGAAGTTTATCTCCTAATACAACCACAGCGCCTGTAGATCGTTCATCTCGCGAAGCTGAATTGAGGAAGTTGAAATATGAAAATGATTTATGCGGGAAATACCCAGTTTCTTGACTACTTTAGAATACTCTTCCGTCAAGCTTGAATGCTGATCAGATATTTGTTTCAATTTCTCATCACATTCCTTGTATTTTAGTTCCATCTAAACATGCATAATGAACGATTGAGTGTGGAAGGTTGTACGAACCAGACGGAGTTGTCGCCGGGTTCCTTTCAAGACTTCATCCAACTGACTATCCTTGATTATTACTTCTCGTACTTCTTTAACGGTTGGTGTGACTTGCTTCTTCTGGCTCTCAGATGAGCTTTCTATCATTCGATGTTTCTCTTTCTTAGTCAATTCCAAAGATAACGTGAGACTTCTCATTCGTTCTTTCAACTCCGAATTCTCCTTATCGATTCGACGAAAGTTGGAAGATATTTGGGATAACTCCTGAAGCATTAACAACTTGTAATATCATCTTGCAACATCTGGCATACCTTATCTTTCCCGTGCAACTGTTCTTGTAAAGTCTGGATTTTGTCTCGTAATATTGCTAATTGATGGTTGTCAAAGACAGCGGAGTCCTAAGATAGGAAAGAGTTTTGATTATCCAAAATAGGTCAAGTATTACTCGTTCTGATCTCATTTCCTTCAATCGTCTGCTCATCTTCTGAATCTCCTTTTCATATGATTGCTCTTCTGTTCGGATCTGTTCCAAATATTTTTCTTTCTTTTCCAATCGATCTGAATGCATCTCATTGCATATATGAGCTGAGAAGAAGCACTAGAAACCTTTAAATTCGGCAACTTGATCATTGGATTCTTTCAATTTTTTTTGTGAAACTTCCAGCTTCTCCATCAGCCGCTTGCGCTCATTCCACTTGTTAACCTCTTCCTAGAAAAGCATAGCAACCTCCATGAATATCATTCTGATTTCAATCGTACTTCACTATCTTTCTTCAATTGAATCTTGTTTTGATTCAAACTAACAATTTCCTTTTCTCTCTCCATAAGACGTTTTTTGAGTTTTTGAACTTCTTGTCTGTGCTGCTCTATTTCCATTCTGAAAGAAACAGTCAAACGTCTTGCCTCGGTCATTTATTGTTTAAAAACCTCAATGACACTTCCATATTGTGATTGGCAGAGACCTGCGCCATGTTATCATCGCGTCTTTTAGCATCTAGCTGTTCCATTGCTTCATCTTTGATTTTCTGACAAGCTCTCGTTAAACTCTTCAAAGAACGATTTTAGTATCCGAAAATTTCCAGATGGATATCTCACATTGTTGGTTTCAACTGCTTTCTTAAGTCGTTCTTTCAAAAAACGAATTTCATTTTTGTATTTGAGAGATTCATCTTGCTTTTCGGTTGTAAACTCATCCAGTTGACTTAGAGACTTCTTTGAGCTTCTCTCAGAAGTCTTAATATTGTCTCCTATTCTTCCTACTCCCACGTCTCCGTCCTCTTCTCCGTCGTCTTGAATATCCGTTTGAACTGAAGTCTATCAAAACGAAAATCTCAAAAAGCCAAACTCGGAAAAACAAACATTATGGACAGTTTTCCTAGCTGACGTCTGCATAAATTGCCGATTCCGGTACAAGTCCTTATTTGAGACTTGCAGTTCCTCAACTTCTGCCTGAAACATCGAGCATTTGCAAATCTAAATTGCTCATTCAAGACAAACCTTTAATCGCGCGATTTCTCCAGCTGCTTGTTTAAGTTTCGTTTCAGCTTCATCGTCCGGTACTCTCAGCTCTCTTGTTACAATCTCTTTCTCTCTAACCATTTTCGTTGGTTCATTCATTTTGATTAATAGCAAATCTCTATAACTGGCAACTTCCGCTTCTTTTTGAGTTAGCTGCTCCTAAGCAAGAAGGTGATTAGAGTGAATGAATCTTCATCTGAATACTTTGTATCCTCGGATAGCAGCTTCAGCCGTTTGTTTCATCTGTTCCAGCTTCTGCTTAAACTCCACGGAATTATCTTGAACGATTGTTTTGACAACTAAACGCTCTGATAGTTTATCTGAAAAACGATGTATGCCTCGTTATGTCATACGAAACGAAAACAAACAAACCGCTACTTCCAGAACTGTCATAGTCCATTTCATAATCTGTTTCATCTTTAATCGCAGCTTCTTCCAGCACATTTGCTATTTCAATTGTTTTTGTTTTATTTTCTCCTTTCTCCCAATGGAAATCCATTTTTTTGAAAATCTGTTCGACATTCATGCTTGAGATGACTTGCAAGTATTCATCATTCGTCTTTTCCACATCTTCTATTTTCGCTTTCAAATGCTTAATCTCATCTTCTTTCTCTTTTATCTGAAACATATCAATTGGAGTGATGCTTCTCAAATTCATTTTTACCATTTTTTCAATTTTTTCCGATTTCGTTGTCTCCTTGCTGATATTCGTATATGCTGTTTGTAACATCTTTTCAACTCGTTGACGATTCAAATCTTCTCCTATCAAGTCATTACGAGCTTTATCCAAATTCGTCTGATTCATCAGCTGATTTTCAAGCTTTTCCTGAATCTCCTCAGCCTGAATCAATCAACCTATGCAAATGTGACTGTTTACTCGTAAACTTCTCGACGCTTAGCCAGCGCTATCTCTTCAACTCTCAATGTTTCAGCTATTTTTCCTTTAAGCTTCTCCATTTGTTCTAACGTGAATGATGCCATATTACTAGCTCGCTGTTGCTTAAGAGATTCATAGATGAATTATAAACGACTTAGATTAGAGTGATGAACCTGTAATGCTCTTTGAAGGATGACAACCATGTGAACGAAACGCTTCCTCTCAGCCATCCATTCTTGTCGATTTTTAGCCAAAAACTCATCTGAATCTCGTTTCTTTCTCGTCTCTCTCTGTAGATCAAAGAGAGTTTCCTGTTGTTCTCGTATCGTGAACAGCAGACGATGTTCGATCGCGGCTGAAAAACAAAAAAAAAAGTTTCAAAACAAAAAGAAAAAATATTTGTTTTCAACCTAAAACGCTCTTCAAATCAGATTCATTTTCGATGTCTTCAATGAACTTCTTGAGCTCCTCATTTTCCTTTTGAAGCGATTCCGTTTCTTTGTTCCAAAATTCATTTTGATCCGTTAAAACAGATATGATCTTCTGAAGTCAAATATCATATAGCTCTCATAATTTCAATCTCAAAATTTACTTTCAAATATTCGTTTTTGGCCATCAATTGCTCATTCGATGTCTTGTCCTCCATGCTCTTGCCCAATGATACCTCGTGTTCTTCCAATTCAATCGACGTTTTTGCCATCTGAGCAAAGATGTTTGAAGCATGGACGAAATTGTTTCGAACCTCAACATTATCCGTTCCAACAAATTCTTTTTTGATAACTTTCTTATATTTCGTCATAAGCTCTTCCCATTGCTTCAATGGAATAGAATGGATTACCCGATGTTGCATAGCTGCCAACTCCATGCAAGTTAAATCCTATAACTTATGTCACTTTTCTTGATTATTCATATAATTACCAAGTCATATTGCAGATTAGCTATGTGCTTGTCGTTCTTTGTTCGATTTTTAACTATTTTCTCTTTCATTTTCTGTGAAGCTTCTTCGCTACGAAGAACGCGAGCTCTCAACACTGTGCATGTCCGTGATAGTCTGCAAATCCATTTTTAAAAATATTCTTTTCAACCACGAAATGTTACCGAATGTTCTGCATTTTCTCAGCAATTAGCTTCCTTGACATTTCTTCTGTTCGACGTTCGAGCACATTGCCACCTTTCTTGATTGAATCACGTAGCACCTATAGCTTCATTGATGCAACATCCATTCATCCTACAACTTACGTTAAGCTCAACAATTTCCATCTTTGCTTGTTCTAATTCGATTTGAGTTGAAGATGTCTGATGTTCATACTCATAATTTTCCAATTCTGATTGTTCTTTCAATACTCTGATTTCATTGTAAGCCATCTGTAAAGCAGTCATTCAAAGCTATCTCACTTACGAATAATACCTTCAACTGAGCTTTCGATTCGTCGATGATGGATTTTTTGTTTTTCATCCAGTGCTCCATTTCGTTCAATTGCCCAGTCTTGGCATTGTTTTCCTGAAACAGAAATGTTAGAAACACCTATCCCAACTTGGAAAACCTCAATCAATTTCATAATTTCATAGTAAAGGTTAGATATGAGCATGGCTTGCTGCTCGAAATCTGCAACCAATGGTTGGAACATCTGTTGTCGTTGCCCTCTGAGATTCTGTTCTCCAGCTTCCTTTTCTATGTGTTCTACTAATTTTTCTTTTTGCTCTTCTTCATTATGAGAATCTTTTTTGACGTCAGAGGTTTCAGTTTTTTTGATATTTTTGTCTTTTTCTGCTGATGTTGGTTGCAGGTCCTTGGTTGACTGATTCGGAGGGCTTTCTTTGAATTCTCTCTCAGCATAACGACCAAGCTCGATTTGCAGCATCGTACAGAAGTTTGTCATTTTGCTTATCTGAATTTCTCTGAGCTTCAGTTGAGTCTCCAATCTTTTGACTTCTCCACGAGCATCTCCAAATTTAAGCTGCAAAAAGAACTTCATTGTTTCATTGTTAATGATGAGGTACCTCTCGTAGCCGTTCGATTTCAGCTGCGAGGGAGGCATGACTTTCATCCTTCTTTACCAATTCATCCTCCAGATTTTTTTGACTCTTTTGAAGTTCGTCATTCTGAAAACGGTCTTGGTTCATAGAATTTACATTTTCCTAACCTGTGCAGATCCTTTTCGTAGCTTCTGCTCTAATTGCACTAAACGTATGCGCAAGTTGGCTGTTTGATCTTCATTGATTCCTTTTGATTGGATATGTTCTCCGAACAGTTCTCGAGCCATTCTATAACAGATACAAGGAGAGAGAGAGTGTGTTTCCTGATTGCAAAAGTGAATTTACTTCGTTGCTTCCACCAATTCTTCTTTCAGCTTCTCCAGTTCTAACTCTTTCTCTTGAGTCATATCAGATGCTATTTTTTCTCTCAGATACATCAGCTCCCTCTGAAAACGTATTATACAGTTTATATAGGAAAAACAAAATTACTTCAGCCATTTCGAGTTCATCTTTGAGTTCTTCAATCACTCCACTCTGCCCCATTATTAAATTCTGAAATCAATGAAAGACTCCGTGCGTGAACACTTTTTTTTCTGTTCTCTGATACCTTCATGCCTGACTCTGAATCCAACGCCTCATTTTCCATTTGTTCAGTTTTCGATGAATACTCTTCTAGTTTTTCCAACAAAATGCCGTTTTCATTACTAAGCTCAGCTTCTCTCTCTTCTGCCCCCAACAAATCTTCTTTCAGTTTTGAAATTCTGAGATTCAAAGTTGTTTATAAGAAGAACGGAACAACAGAATGAACCTTATTGAGCTTTCCTCCATGAGTTTGGTAGCTTCTTCAAGAGCATTACTCACTTTCGTTACTTCTGCACGGAGCTCATCGTTTTGGGCAACGACTGCCTTAACAAATAAAACCAAATTATAGGGTCGACACTCATCGAGCAAATCACCTGCATCTGTCGACTCAACGTTACAGCTTGTTCATTACGTAACTTGAGTTTCTTTGTTTCCCATTCATTTGTAGATTCTTCTGTTTTTGCAAAAATTCTCCGACGCAGTTCACTGATTGTATCTTCTGATTGTGCTCGCTGTTAATAAACGAAAGATTATTGAAAGAAAGTGTGCTCATACATAATCGATAAGAGTATCTCGTTCCCTAGTGAGGGCATCGACTCGTGCGACTAAAGCTTCAAATCTATAAACAGATTAGAAATTAAGGAGAAATTGTATAAAAGTAACCTATCCCCTTGATCTGCCATCTGCCTATCTCTATCTCTGCTCAACTGTTGCAGGGCTCGATTTTCTTCTTTCAAACTGTTGATTTGTGCTCTGAAATTTTCAGAATGACATTTCTTTAGATGATACCATACACACCTGAAAGCTTCACTAGATTCTCCAGCATCAGCTCGAGATGTTATTCGCTCTCGCAAAGTCTCCAATTCTTCCTTGAAACACAGATTATATAAATTGTGTTTAAATATAATTTGGAAACCTTAAGTTCTTGTTTCTCTTCTTCCCACTGATCTTCTCTTTCTGCCATAGCTGATGTTTCTCTTTCAGCAACCTCTTTCAGTTCTTCAGCTGCTGTGAACATGTAACTCATAAGATAGCTATAGAAAGAAGTAATTATGTTATATTTAGTATCCTCTTCAAATACCTTAGTCCATTAACCAAAGTTTGAAGTTCGTACATGCTTTCTGTACCTTCCAGCTTAAACTATAAAATCATTTATGCATATTTTCAATAGCTCATTCTATTATAACAAACATTTTGCAATTTTTCACACCACATCTTGATGGTGGCAATATCCTCAAAATCATCATTATAAACTAATTCTTCTAATGAACGATAGTTTATTGATTGATTATGATCCTCTGGAGATAAATCAATTGAAGACATCTTTTCACATCAGAATATGAACACACTAAAAATATATAAAGTTAAAAATATAAAGTATTATAGGTAAGAAATAGAAAGATCAATAGGTTCGAAGGAAATTATATGGCGCATTGACAATTTCACTGCCAAAGCTACGAGCAGTTGCTATGGTAACAAAACTGAATGCTTCCTAGGTCAGGTCTTCCTTTAGCATTCTCTGATTTTCGTATTTTAATCTTACGCTATATAATTTGCTGAGTTGATCAAATTGATAAAAAATTTTGAATATGGAGAATATACAACAAGTATATCTTCTTAGCTACTCTCATACAGCTATGCCATTGGTATAAGCAATAAGAGAGAAAGTGCAATGACAGGTCATTCGTTAATGATTCACGCATCTTACGTGAGAACGACCGCTAACTGAACAAAAAAAAAATGCACAATGAGTTCACGCATTATACCTCACAACAACCGCTAACTACACAGTTAGCCTGTAAATGGTTTTCGGTGAAAGATAAAAAAACGACCGAGAATTAAAGATTTGAGATGAAAAATGAATTTACGATTGAGAATACGATGAAGAAAAATGCTTGAACGATAGTTTTGATGAGAAACAACTGATTGGAAGATGATAAAGCCAAAACATTAGCCCCGTAGGGGGCTCGAACCCCTGACCGTTAGATTAAAAGTCTAACGCTCTACCAAACTGAGCTAACGAGGCTACGAATCGACAGTTTCTATAACTACCCACAATATTGGTATATTGTCTAAGTATTCAAAATATATCCAAGTCAATACGAAAAACTATTACCTATTGACTGTGCAGATTTGGTTGTTCAAGATTGTAATTAACGCTCTAATATACCATTCTTCTGTCAATAACAGGATAATCACACAATTCATGAATGAAAAAATAATAATTTCTTCTACTGTTCATGACCTACGAAAATAAAGTATCTAAAGATGTTTATAATCTTTTCTCACAATCCTCTATTTTGTTTCACTAAATGACTGTCGGAACAAACCAATACGAAATTGTGCAGAAAGAGAATCAAGATGGTTCTTCGACGAAAATGAACTAGCATCTTCTTAAAACCTAATTAGGCTATAAAAGTAATAAAAGAACCAAAATATTAGCCTCGTAGGGGGCTCGAACCCCTGACCGTTAGATTAAAAGTCTAACGCTCTACCAAACTGAGCTAACGGGGCTACGTTTGGTTAAAATTACTGTTTGTAGAAATCAGATTAATCATCAAGTTAGGAAATATCTTGAACCACCTCGATATTTTGCAACAATTACCTCTTTCTCATACTGATCAAAGTACTGCTCTAATAGTTTATTTAATTGATATACATTCAAGTTCTGTGCAAAATTCAAAGTAATGCAAAGCGGTCTTGTACACGTGATAGTTCCGTTTCAAGTTGATAAGCAAGTTGAGTTTCTCCAGCCCATTCAGCAACAGTTTGTACCATTTCTATATCTGTGCTGAACTGATTCGGGTTCTTCGCATGTACAATATTCTAAAACAATATGATACAAGAAGAACTCAAAATCGAAAGTACAGTTTGACAACTCCGGAGATGGCGCGACATCACTGGCAACGATTCCAAGCTTGACCATCTCAGGTCGTTAGGTTCATCAACTGTTAACAGAGGATCATGTCGTAATACTCCTTCGGGGACATCTTCTTCTTCTGAACCCAATTGAAAAGATGTAACAAGTTCATTCAAAAAATTCCAACCTCCTTCTTCACCGACATCCATTAAACCAAAGATAGACTCAGCGTTCCACGAGAGATCAACCCAATCTTTGGTCAAAATTTCAGACTTATAACTGGAATTTACAGTTCAGTTTGAAACACAAAAAACACTTACGCATCACTTGGTCTAATTTTGACTCGCCCAAAGTTTATGAGTAATGTTTGTTCAAAAGCCTTTCTCTCAGATGGAACTTTGAAGTTTATTCGAACCAACTCATGCTTCCTAGAATGAATAGACCGTTGAGAAGTCCCAACTTTCAATTCCTTACTTTCCACCAATCTCAATAAACTCTATGAAGTCAAGATTTGGTAATAATACGGGTCCTGATTCTTCTTGTGGTTCTGTACAGTTCAGGTAATATAATTTCACATCGCATTTCACAGGTTTCATTGTTTCAGGACACACCGGTACAAGAAGACGTCTCTCGACAGTGCGAGCCCACAAGAAACGGAGGGGTTGATGGTAAAACCTGACAGTGGTTTATAAACTTATTTATCTATTCTCAAACCTATTATCGGTGATGTTGTGACATATGACTGGGTAGAAAGAAATCAGAAGAAGTGCCAATGATAGTTTATCATTCTTGAAACCGCAACTGGAATAGTTGGATTGTTTTATTTTCTTTATTCATATAGCGATTTACCTTCCAGTACCCATAAACAGCATTCCCATAGCTTGATGCGCAGCGAGCTGCTCTTGATGTTTTCTTATATTTCTTGACCAAGATAGTACACTCCCCTGCATTCTCCAAAGCCTTGCCAATCTAAGAGGTTGAACATCACCCTCACCCGCATGGAGCTGAAAAGATCTTCGATACACTCATGTTTGAATCAGTTTCGAACCATTGCTAAACAAGTTAGTAGAGTATTCATGCACAAACTGAGAACATTGGCTCCTGCGTGCTCCGCTAATCTCACGAACAGTTTTTTCTTCTGTGTCGGCTCAATCATATTTACATATGTATACTACAAAAAAATATTTTAAAAGCTCTTTGAAGGTAACAACTAACTATGACATCGGAGACTACCCTCTTTGTCGGACTGGGATGAGCAACATGTTTTAAAGTCAATGCGAAGCAGGCACCAGTAACAGCATACAGGTATATCTAGAATCGAATTAGGCTTTGAAGGTGTATCATCCATATTGTAATACTTGAGCCAAAGTTTCTCTGTCAACAATACTTTCCCAATACTTATCCTCTTCTTCTGTGAGAATCGAATCTTCATCATCACCCCATTTTAAGGAAGATTTAAGATAACTGGAGACAATTTCCGGAACCTATTACAATAGAACTAGAGCTTTTAATTCAAAGTGCGTACTTGACTTTCCACCCATTCCTTCGTTGATTTGATGTCATTCCACAGAATTAAGTTCCGACAGAGAACTCGAATAAGAACCTTAAGGAGTAAAATATTTAAGTGGCGATGACAGAATTATGAATACCAAGTCTGGACGTATCCCTTCCAATAGAGAAATCGTTTGCGGTAAACTCAAGAGATCAGCCATATAGGTATTGTTTGTTTGGAAAAACATTAAACCGAGCGCAATCGTGGCTGGATGACTAGTCAAATGTGTATTAATGTTCTCTTTTTCCTATGGAAAACAAGATAAGTCGGAACATAACATCAGGAACAAACCCAAACGTGACTAGAAGGATCAGGAGTGAACTGATTAACTCCAGAATGAATAAAGTCACTGGTAGTATTGTTATGCTGAGGGAACACACACATATCCTGGGACAAAAAATAATCAACTCAAAAGTTTTGGATCAAACTTACTCTAGGTCCTCCATTCATCATTGTTGTTAATCTCTTAACGATCGAGCTTTGTGGTTCAATAAAGCAAGGATCGCTTTCCAACATTTGATTTCCTGTAAAGGAACAACTCAAAGCAGTCAAATGATACAACGAACCCAAGGAGAGGCATATTAACCCAACTGAGAACCCTGCTGATAGCTTATAAGCATAACGATCGGCAAAAGGAACATCTTCTGGATTGGAAGATCGCCCAATCTAAACCGAAGGTTTACAAAAGCCAAATACTCGACACTACTTCATTAACTAATTTTTTAGTTATGTTTATATGACCTGATTCAGCGAATACCAGTCCAATTGCAGAAACTGATGCTGTCTGAAAAACTCATTTTACTTTTACTTCTGCAAATGTGATTTACTTGTATAAGAGGAGTTATCATAATTGGTAACAAAGTGGGACCCATCAGGAATGGAAGTTGTGTAGTTATCATTCTGAATATTCGACTGTCGTTAGTTCCTATGCTCGAAGCGGCGTATCCCAAGATGAGAGCGACAGATTGGAAGTCTTCCACTGCAGCCAGCAGGTCGTGAACATCAAACATATTAGTATTTACAATATGGCCATTTAGACCGAGCCCGTAGAGTATACCCGCTTTCGTTGCTGGAGTGAACTACAAAAAACGAAAAGTATTCAACACGTGCTGTTCTAACTTACTTTTTCTGTGTTATTGCAAATAGCCATAATCCATTCTCCATCAACTTTAACCTGTGAAGAATCTGCAAACCTAAGAGCAGAAGATACGCCGTTGTAGAAGTCACCCCATTCTCGGAATGGACGCAAAGTCTATAATGATTTCATTTTTTTTTCTTTTAAATGTTATCCCTGACATCGTTAATAGTAATTTCAAAATTTGTGTTAGATGGGAACAAACGAGCTGTGAGACAAAGCTTCGGAACATCAACATGAGATACTGAGAGTGTAGGAGTGGTCGTTCTAAAACCATATAAGATGCTTGAAACATAAGAACGAATTACCTGAAGTTAAGGAACGCGCTACCCATAGATTGAACCAAGTAACGGATAGATGCTCCAGACAAGAACAATTCTTGGGCATCCTTCAAATCAGTATCCGCTAATCCCCTATAATTAGAAACAATCAAAAGTCTTCAGAGTTGTTTTCTTACAAGCTTTCTGTGTTAATCAACACTGGACAACTGCTTTTGCTGAGCATATCTTTCACATTCATTAATCTCTTGTCTACCGACCAACGGGCTGTTGCTATATCCCAAAACTCATGAGTTGTAGGGAAGCTCCTGAATATTCTATTTAATTACGTTGAGAATTCAACGTACACTTCTAGTTTTGAAGTTCGGCATACAAGCGTATCTACAGCGGTTTGATCAGAGTGTACTATTTTACCAAACAATAGAGCTATGTAAGGTGGGAATCTATCAACATCTTCCAATCCCATTCCAGAAACTCGCAAAGTCCAAACGCATCTGGAAGGACCTGTGAGTAACAGATTATTCAGGAGTACTAACTTGAAAGATAACGATTCCTTGGTGTTTAAAAACTTTTCCAAAAACTTGGACTGATCTTCAGAAGAGAACTTCAATCGTTTTGTCCAATTTTTGCCAAAATGTCTCTGTATATCATTCAAGGTCTTGATTCTGGCCAATCCTATGCCAATAGCTGAACTGAAAGATTGAGAAGACAGCAAAAACGGTCTCTTCATACCTAACAAGATTCTAGCAGTGAGAGGAGCACACAAAGGTAATGGAGACACATTCACTTCCTTCAAAAACATTTCTACTGCGACCCAAATGCTAAGAACGCGATTAGGATTGAAATTTCTCAGCCCATGCGGCGAAGGAAACTCTGTAAATATGCTAATTGCATCTTCACGTCATTACACGCTGACACATAGCTGTTTATATTTAAAATGAACTCAACGCGAGAATCGGTTGTTTTACTTATAGATAGAAAAACGACGTTCTTCCCTTCTCTCATCTTCTAGGAATATCTCACCTTTGGGACTATCATCAGTCATGGATACCTGCAAGTCCTTACATTTGGGAAACACTTTTTCATACAGAGCAATATATGCATCAAGCTTCAAGAGTCTAAAAATAGGCTCTTGCATACATTCCAGAAGCTACGCATACTTCACTACAGAGTAAAGATAGAATACTAAGGACGATCGAAGATTCTTTTGACCTCTCTCCAGGGACATGTTTTCCCAATGTGCATGAAGTGCAGAAAAGGTTCTAAAATTTTGAATTCAATCAAGCCCCGCGATTTAATGAATTACATGTAAATGTTCGAGTACAAAAGAGCTGCTGGATTAACAGCCACCCGGACGTTATAAGATGAAAAGGGATTTACTTGGCAATCAATGCCGTAGGACAAGATTTGCTTCCAGTTCTGAAAGCCAAGTTGGATTATTGGAAAGCCCAACGCGCATTACCTGATCAGCAGAACGTAATGGCCTTCTTTGCTTTGCTTGTGTTTCATCTAGTTCATCCGTTTCAGAATCCTACAAAGTACAAATTTAGAATAATGAGACCATTAGTATTCATCACCATCCTCATTTTAATAACAGTAGGAATATCAAAACCTATACTCTTCAAGACGAAGAGATATGTATTATGGATGTTAGAATATATGGTGCCTCGTTGGGCAGTGGGAGTATGGCCTAAAATGGTTCGTGTGAAGAAAGGATGATATTAATCGAAAAAATACTTCTCCACTCTCCTGCCAAACGCATGGCCTTATCCTGAGGAAGCGCTTCCAAAATTGTGGCGAAAAGTAATTGAACTGGAAAAAAACGAACATTTCCAGAAAATATTGGATACTCATACCATCTTTTGAAGAATACATAGGCGGAATCGTGAGATGATAAATACTTTTCCCGACGACGAGGGAGAATGTATCATCTATGGCAGATGGGATAAACACGGAACGTTGCCATTGAGGTGAACTGCTTAAAGCCTGGCACTAAAGGAAAAACAATTGCAGAAAAAGGAAAATTAACGAACGGTAATGAAAACATCAGTTGTTCGAGCGATCCCGGAATAAATAGAGATATGATGATTGAAAAGTACAACAGTTGAATCATCCTGCAAGAGAAGGACAGAGTTCATATGAAGAATTTTCAATAACCTTCATCGGAGCTGCATCTACACATTCCATAACGGAGAGATTTCCGGAAATCGCGAACGACTTTTCAACTTCGATTAGTCTAATAGATCGCAATTGAGACTTGGCACCTTTTATGGATTCGGGTGGACGCATCATATAGTTCATGTATGTATGGCCTATGAACGATTTCGAGAGAAAAGCCTGGATTAAGACACTGATTTGTAAAGCATAACTAAAAAACGAACCCTGCAAGCCGGGTAAGAAGGTTCTTCTTTCCGTGGCTCAACCCAAACGCATTCCAAACAGAATTCGGCATAGAGTAGATCATTGTCGAACTCTCGTTCCAGAACTCTTGTGAGGTGAAGTCTAAACCACAACATCAGTTAGATGAAAAAAAGTTGCTAAAATTAACTCATTGATAGAATAATGAGAGACTGCCCTTAAACGGAAGGACACAGTTGAATCCCGAAAAGATGGTTTGTTATGCGATCTGAAAAGAAGTGTTTTCTGCGTAAGTAGGAGGGAGGAAGTTCCCTACAAAGGAGTTCCTATGGCAGATAAGGCAGGGCTGTCCATATGGAAATTCCTCGTTCTTTCCAAACGTCTCATGCTTCTTGTGGTTCGTCCGGGAGGAAGATGAGCCATTGGACCTTCAAACATTATTAGATCTGTTCATCATTGATGAGATTTGTTTGAGAAACTTTTTGTGAACTCTCCCAGTTTTACTTTGAATTTTAAGAAAATCTCATCAGATGTCTTCACACCCAAACATTGCTCAAATGCTCAAGAACAATTCTAGTGTTCATATAGATTCTGCTTCGCTTAGCTCATCCTAAAAAGCAAAGCGAGGAAAGACCAACGGCAATTTAAGCCTCTTAAAGTCATTGCAGATTCTTCAGGCAGTTGTAATTAGACAGATGTGTGCTTTCGTAAGAACTGCAAATGATTAAAAATCAAAATGATTTCCATAAAAAGAAGATCAAAACTATCTTGCGCCACATTTTTGAGAAAGCAATTTTCAACTGCTTGTCTAAGCCAAGCATCACTTTTTCAATCAGATACTACGAAAAGTAAGAAGATTCATTAAATCTCTCTTTTCTCTTCTCTCTCTCTCTTTCTAAGCAGTGAAATGATCCTTTTAGTACGCGATAACAGCACTGAAGGCAAAACACACTCGCGGATAACACAAAGATCTAAATTAGGTTAGACATGGCCCGCAAGCAATCGAATTTAGGCAGGTGTCAGTCGCCGTCAAAAAAAAAAGTTCCGTCCTTTGCCATTCAACACCTTCAGAATATCTCATTATTTCCACCTTCTTCACATCCGCTCATCTTCATTTTTTCGAATACGACAAAACCTCATGGGCTTACAATGTCAACACATTAACAAGCCTCTATAGTCGCTCCTCCCATTCCTTTCTGCTATACCCACAACCCAAGAGGTTCTACTCTCTCTCTCTTCTCCTTTTCACATAGGCACATTTTCTTCTACGAAAGCATTATTTCTCTTCTTTTCCATATTTTAAAACCTATAATCATATTATTGTTCTTCAGCACGCGTTTATAAAATTAGAGGATGGGAAATCAATCTGCTCGTCAATTATCCACTCATCGCAAACATGTCATACAGTCGTGGACAACCATCTACTCCTTTGATTCTAATTTACTTAACAATGCTATAAGGTTAGTCCCTCATTATTTCAAAGGAAATGTGAAAAGTGAGAAATGATCTTGTAATTTGGCACTTAACCGCATAGTTTGTTTTCGTCTGGAAATGAATATCGTTTTTCATACTTGGAGCAACAAGTGGATGAAAGCAAAACTTGAAACTTTGTTTTTTAATTTTTTGCTCATTTTTGACTTTTGCTGATCTTGGGTATAATCTCTGTCCCCTTACTCGACTAAAACAGTAATGGTCGCGATATATTTGGAAGTATCGAGACCAATAGTCAAGTTACGTCACAATCACATTTGCTGCGACGGGGGCGTCTTCAGGAAATCGGTTAGACAGCAGCTCTTTCATCCGAAATAGACACTGATTCTAGAGAGACTACCGCTAACAAGTGTTCTCAAGAAAATTACAAAAAAAACAAGTTATTTAGAAAGTGTACACGTGTGAATTTCAGTGATGCTTGGCTCAAAGCGGCTGAATTGACCCCCACATGGGTTTGGGCGTTGGTTGATCTTCCGGAGACGATGCACTCAACTTATAGGGAAAATACACAATTCACAAATATGATTCAACAGGTATCTTTTCGATTCAAGGAACCATACTATAATCCAAGTTAGGTCAGAGATTTTCTTCATGTTCTTATAAAAGTGCATAAATGTGACCCCGAGATGATAAAGACGTTAGCTTTCCGGCTGGGAAGTCGACATAGGTTAGGACACCCTAAAGCTTACGCATACTTCCAAATTTCTTATTCAGACATTATATGAACGAAGGAAACGATAACTCATATTGGGCTCCTTTCGCTCAACAACTACCCATTGCCATGACCAAAACATACATGCAAGTGGTCAACAACGATAATAAGTGGGTAAAACACTAAAAGTAAAAAACGTTTGTACTTTAAATGACCGACTGCAAAACAAAAGAATCAACTAGAAATAATAACTTTGAGCTGAGAGTTCACTATTCAGATTAAAAAGAATTTTACGCATACGACCGAAAACAGAGAAAAGTACAGAAGAGGAGCTTTGTGAATCTTGGAGGCAATTTATGAATATGGTGGTCGAATCGATGAAGAGAGGATATGAGGGATGTGCTTCAGAGAAGACACCTTTGAGACTCAGTATAACCAAGTAAAGACTTTTACATATTTCGATTAATGTATCGTTCTTAAGTAGCATCATATCAATGGCTTCATTACGATCTACCAGATCACGATCAACTTCGCACTTTCTCGAACCAAATCTTTCACCTGCTATAGGTAAGTATTCGTCAATATCTATCCAATCACAACATTATTCTTTAGCATATTCGGCCCCCACATCTTCTCATAGCAATAGTGCTACAACTCCATCACCGGTCATGCATTACAGAAGTCGGAGTATCTTTCGGGCAAGGCCACAACGTTCAAGTCAAGACATTACTAGTCTGCGGAGGCTTAGCTCTCCAAACAACTCTGCTTGTCTTCTCACACACAGCGACTTGCAACTTCTAAGATTAGTAGACAACAAGAACATGTCAGACCAGCGTCGTTCTCTCACATTATTGCCTTTTTAAGAATTCAATTGGAAAAATAAATACCTCTTGATACTGGAGTACTTGTCTTAGGTGAAGGTTGAATTTTATGTCTCTCAGGTAGAAGCCTGGGAGTTCCTGATATCATACGACAATCGTCTGATGTAGCTTTACGGATACTGTACAAAACATGAGCCTTAAACAGAAAAAATATCCACAGATAATCTATATATAACCTTTTTCGCGTCGTCATAAATTAGCAAGCAAGAGTTGAAGCTCCCCACGACCTGATTAGACACTGTGAGCATGTAAAAGTTAGTAATATCTTAAAAATTAATTGAGATGAGTCGAAAACTCTTTATGTTGCCTCCGTCTCGGAAAATCACAGGACGAAGTTCGTCCAGAGGATGTGTTAATGTGTATAGATAGATAGACTCTTCAGTTTTCTCAGCTCTATTTATCAGATGATCCCAACTTCTCTCTATTATTAAACAATCATTAGCAGCAAAAACACCTCGAATCTGAAATATATTGAGGAGCTGAAGGCGTTCCTTCCATTTTCGTTTACCTTGAATGGGAAGCTGAAATAGAAGGGATGATCATCCTCAGTCTGGTAAAATACAAGTTCTCTTTCTCCAACAAGTGTTAGATAATCAATTTTCTCGCCAGGATCTTCAGCTGATAATCGTGACCAACACGGGAACCATAAAATCTGAGTAAAGAATAATTTGCTTTATTCGGAGAAGAAACCTCACATCAACAATAGGAAATTTGGCTGTGAGTCTTCGTACGAGTTCTCCATTTCTACGAAAAACAACAACTTCACAGCCCTTAGTAGCAGCAATTATACAAGACCCATCAGCTAAAGCATGCTCGCGATAAACCCCCTGAAAATGAAGGTTTCAAGAGATGATCTCTCTCATAATTTCACAATATCTTCGCAACTTCTATCCCAAAAATCGAACTCAATCTTTCTGGCTGAAGCACTGATCATTTTAACTTCTACAGAGTTATCTGACTCCGAATCATTCATCCGCCTGAGCTCGCTTACTAAATTATTTTTTCATGAACAACAACTCATCAAAAGGTAGTAGTAGAAAGCTTCACTATTGCGAGGGGAAAACAAATTAATCATTTTAAATTATTTAAAACCAGTATTTTACAGGAATAGATTATGAGAATTAAACGATCATAGAAAAAATGAAAAATTAATTAATCAGCGGCGTTAATTTCTTTGAGACGTTTGGATTCATCAGTTTGGTTGGTCTCGGCAGTTCTTTTAACTCCTTTGCGGACCATGTCAGTAATGTCTTTTGCTGGAGCATCAGTCTTCTCAGCTAGGGCAGGAGTTCCCTTGTTAAGTCCAAGTTGCTCCTTGATTTTGGCAATATTCTAAATCATTAACTGTTACATCTATTAAAAGTTTTTTAATACCTCATCACTCTGTTGGGCACTTTCCTTAGCATCTTCAATCTTCATATCGATATCAGCAATTAACTCATTAAGCTCTGCAACCTCTTTGAGGTTTTCAGTCTTCTCTTCTTCAGTTCCTTCAGCAGATTCAAGAGATGCTTAACAGAAAAATTAAAAAGAAAAAAAACATTTAAAAACTAACCACGTTTACCAACAAGGCTTTCTTTGGCTTTGGCGTAGAAACCACTAGCTCCGAGGAAATCATCATTGAGCTTGTAGGCTCTGGCCATGATGATCAAAGCACGAGCAATAGTTCTGCTGGTCTTTTCCATGTGTTTACCATAAAGTTCAATGGAAACGGAAATATCGTCAACAGCTTGGGTATAGTTCTCGTCTTCGACAGAGCATTCTCCAAGGGCAAGATAAACATCAGCTTTGTTGAGTTCCCACTCCTTGTTCTGTTCTTGGGCATCACAGATCTTTCTAGCAACCTGTTAACAATTGAATAGTGACCAACATGTATAAAAAATATTACCTCGAGAATCTCCCAAGCAGCTTGGATAGAAGATGGTTCATTTTCTTCCTCATCCCCTTCTCCTTCAGCATCTCCCTCTTCACCTTCGGCTTCCGCATCTCCTTCCTCCATAGCAGCATCCTCAGTAGTGGCTTCGGCTTCCTTTACCTCAGTGGTAGTTTCAGGTTCGGCCTCATCCTGCTCAGCAGGGGTTTCAGCTTCAGCCTCAGTGGTAGCTTTTTCCTCGGTCTCCATTTGCTCAACCTCTTCGGTTTCTTTGTTCTCAGTTTCACCAAGCTGTAGTGATAATGTATTAATTTAATTAAGTTTGGTAAAACAAAATACCTTCTCCTTAAGCTTTCTATCAAGTTCGGCAGAGTTCTCAGCAAGAGCATCGTCAACTTGTTCCTTGATTTCTTCCCGCTCTTCCTCTGAATTTACTAGCTTCAAAAAGTCAACAGTTTTATGAAAATTATTACCGGTGAGGGTTTCTGGGTTTCCATACTGCTCATCATCAATGTCAGCATTCTCCTCAGGAAGAGGCATGTCCTTCAAAGCGGTTTTAAGAACATCTTCCTCAGCTCTTCCGATTTCAAGAAGGGCTTTACCGTAGAAGTAATAGTTCTGGTAATTCTCAACAGCGAACTCGCCATAAACCTCAACACTGCAAGAGTTAATTGTTATTAATGACCAACATAATTTTTACTAACCCGTAGTTAAGAGCTTCACTCAATTTCTCAGAGGCAGGAACATATGTTCCGGAGAGGTAACACTTCTTTCCTTCGTTGAAAATTTCCTTGGCTTTAGCGATTTTTCTAAAACGTATACGATAAATATTAATATGAATAAATAGCTTACTCTTCCTTTGTCATTGTAGGCTCTTCGACATTGGCTTCTTCTGTGACAACTGATTCGGCAACTTCTGATTGAGCAACTTCTTCTACTGGAGCATCGGTAGTCGCGGTGGTGCTGGTAGCTTCTTCGGTTTTGATCTCGGCTTTTACATCAACAGAAGGTTCTTCAGTGGTAGCATCAGCAGGAGCTTCGGTGTTAGTTGTGGATACTTCGACTTTGACATCCTTAGCAACTTCAGCAGTGGTAGTAGCTTCTTCAGTAGCGGCAGTTTCAGCAACATCGGTAGTTGTTGACTCGACTACTGGAGTTTCCACTTTGGCCTCACATGTTTCAGCTACACTCTGTTCAACAGGAGTAGTGTTTTCGGTAGATTCAACAGCGGGGACATTAGTGGTTTCAACAGAAGAGTCAGCAGCAGACATTATGATGAATCTAAAAAAACAAAAAATTATCAACGAACTGTACAACGGTCAAAAGACACAACCGACTAAACGCAATGGATAACTGAAAGTAGAGTAAAGTCAATACTTCACGTAACATTTTAAATCCCCCGCTCTGATTTGGGCGCCATCTTTTCAAGAGAAATTTTCGCAGTCCTTCAAGTGCCGGGCTTTCTGAGCGCCTTGACAGAATGTTTTGAATCAATAGGATATATTTATAAGTTTTGGTCATTTCCAAATGTTATTATTTTTGGTAACATTTAGATTGACTAATGAAGTTTCCCATAATAATGAAATATTTTTCTCATTAAATATTATGACATTATAATTTCCTCTTTTGTTCCCAGTTTTCAACATTGACATGCTCTTACTTGATTTGCTGTGAATGCAGTCAGATAGAGCACTCATACTTGCAATATTTTTTATCATCGGAACATGAGCTAGCAGAGTATACTCTTGTAGAAGCTAATTCCTCTTAGACTTTTCTTTGGTAACGTTTTTCATCTGTGCGTTAACTAATAGGAATTTGGTTCGGCATTTGTACTGACTTTGGGTTGCTTCGTAAATGCCAGTTCTCAACAACTTATGCTTAATCTTTCACCTAACTGAGCTCATATTGAGAATGGTATCAAAGATGTAAAACGATGAATATGAAGCTTCTGAAATTTTACACTGCTTGCTAGGCTATTACTCTTGTTTTTCTGAAGGGTCGACATAAGGCTCGTCTCATGTTTTCATAGAAGAATCGTATTGAAATAATAAAATGTTTTGTTATTGAAGCATGACCCTGCTAGTATTATTTCATTCTGCGCTTGTAAAACTGAAGTATCACAATCACTAGTTTCATGTTGACTATCTTTTACGGGATAACCACAAGTTTCTCTAGAAAAAGGTTGGGGGCTCAACTTTGTAGATCTTCAAGTACGCGGCTCATGTCTTACTCACCGCCCGTAATTTCGAGTAGGTAATACCAGAGTAGGAATCAGTTTCGTTAAAGTTTTCATCGGAATATTTGCAAATTTCAACGAACGATACTGATTTCCATTCGGTTTCTAAATAACAAACCGAATAACTTGTTTCCCATGTCATCTTGGGCAGCAGTATCAGAAGACTGGCTCAATCAACAGATGATCCTAGAAAACTAACCTTGTTTCCATATTCACTAATTGATGTTTTCTACATCTATCCTACATTAGCCTCCGATGAATGTAGTCGTCACGATTCTACTTTGGTTTGCACAATTATTTTTCTTCTCTTCATCCAAATAATTTCGTGTTTCTCATGGCTGTTTTCTGTTTTTGAATGTCACTTGTTCCTCATTAGCACATCGATAATCACTCAATCACTTACAGAAAAAGCTTTACTTTTTGATTTACAAACAAAAATGCATGATGCACAAAAAATTATTCGTTATTGATCTCTTTAAGACGCTTGGATTCGTCAGTTGGAGTAATTTCCGCGTTTCTCTTAACTCCTTGTCTGGCAATACTGTCATTTTCAATTTTTTCGGTTACTTCGTTCACAACTTCAGTAGTATTCTATGATTCAAAAAATGATTGATAGTGTCATCGTATAACCTTACCTCATCGGCCTGCACTACTTCTGGAGCAGATTGTTGGATCTCCAATTCCAATTCAGCAATTTTCTTCTCTAATTCTTCAACCTCTTTGAGGTTCTTGGCCTTCTCTTCATCAGTTATTTCTTAAAGCAAACGAAGAAATACAATGAAAGCGTTTGAACTATACCAGCTCTTGCGGTGATGGTTTCCTTAGCCTTGGTGTAAAGCTCTTGAGCCTTGGTGAATTCTTTAGTATTTTTGTACGCGTTAGCAAGAGCAATTTGAGTTTCAACGACTTCTGAGCTGGCGGATTCGATAAGAGCATTAAAAAGCTCTAAAGCTTGGGCGTAGAAGGTGGAGGCCTTGGCAAAGTTATCCTCCTTATCGTAAACTTCACCAGTAGCGAAAACAACTTTAGCAGCGCGAAGTTCCCAATCCTTCTTGTCCTCTTGAGCTTCAACTATCTTTTGGGCAGCCTAATATTATAATTAGGCTTAAGCAAAAAAGGAAATCCTGACTTCGAAAGCTTCGAGAGCGAGAACATAGGGAGTCTTAGACTCGGTTGAATCAGCGGCAGCTTCATTTGTTTCTTCTTGAGCTTTATTTTCCTCAGTAGTCTCTGTGGGCTTAGCAACTTCCTTTTTGAGGAGAGCCTTTCCGTAGTAGTAGTAGGTGTCGAAGTTTTCAACTCCAAACTCTCCGAAAGCCTCAACTCTGTAACAGTTGTCATTAACTGGTTCCAAGACTTTTGCATATTTTTGGTTAATCTTTGTGCGTACCCCAACTTCAAAGCTTCGCGCAATTTCTCTGAGGCTTGGTCATAAGTACCAGCAAGATAAAAATCTTTTCCTTCTGTGAAAACCTTTTTTGCTTCTGTAGTTTGTCTGTATATAGTATAATTAGGAGAGTAAACTATATGATCTCACTCCTCCTTAGGTTGCTCGGTTTGAGCTACAGGGGTTTCAGTAACAGCGGCTTCAGCAGACATTTTGATATTCTGAAAGAAAAAATTAACAAAAAAGATGGACAAAAATAAAGATGCGACCACACTCTACCAGCGCACAAGCATAGACTAACCTTTCAATTGTTTCTTGAAGCTCCCGCCCATTTTTACGCACCAATCAGGGACTACGCAAAATTTAACCATCAATATAGTATAGTTTCTATAGTAACTACGTGATATACCGTAACCCAAATCAAAAGAAACTTCATGAGACCATTAATTTTCAATTTCCCTCTTCTTTGAATATTATCATTTTTAGTTATGAACCATTATTTACCATATTCAATATTAGCGGGTGTATGTGGTTCATTAGGAGGATTGACTAGTAAATTAGCTTTTGGCCGTGATGGAGAAAAACTAGGCGATGTGGTGCGTTCAAACTAGAATGCATTATATTTTTGCTTCAGTTTTTTTGGGTTTCAGTTACATTTTTCATAGTGTTCAATCTGATTATGTGGTGGGCATATACCAGATCTTTGGCTAAATCGTCAAGTGCTCTAATGCCAATGGTCATCAATACGGGTGTGAACTTTTCTCTGACGGTAGAGAGCCTATGGTTTTTGATACAATGGTGGAAATGATTCAGGGAATTTTCGGAGCTGTACTTTTTGAGGAGATTCATGGTTTCGTATGGTGGATAGGATTATTTACAGTCTTATGTGGCATTACTTTGATGGCAAACGAAAAGAAGGAACATAATGAATAAGAACGTTTATGAAAAAGTTATTAACATGCTAATTTTTCAAAATAATGCAATGTATAAAGTAAGACCAGATAAAAATTACAATTACTTCGTAATAGTGTATGGTATTGACATTAAACTTCCTATTTACCGATGAGTCCTAATTCTCGAGCTTCCTTCTCCGCCCATTCTTGTAATTCTTTCTCATTTTCCATCGGAGAATCATCTCCGCAAATGCCGTCAATGTAGAAGGATCCTAAAAGAAACGAGTATATGCACATACAATCAGTTTTAATGGTCTTACGTTGGGCTGTGTAGGCTTCGAACTCGTCGTCCGAGTCATTATCAACAGATTCTGTAATTCGATCATTAATTATCTTAGTAAAGAGGTTATAGATACTTCGTCTCTTGAACTGTGATGACTGACTAGAGGGCAAATTCATAATCGAAGAATAATCACTAAAATCGACTATAACTCTGCTTCCTCTTATGGACAGTTTGTCGGAATCAACAGCCGTTCCTCCGACCACAACAGTCACATTACCCTGAATGCATTCAAATAACACTTCATTTTAATAAGAACTTACAGGAACATCATTAGGAAAACTTTTAATCAGCGTCTGAATAGAATCGCTTGTTATCTGAAAATGATTCGAGTAGATATCACTGAAATGCAAATGAAATACCAATAAAGAGCCACTCAAATCAAGATGTTTGAGATATTTACAACGGGCAAGTCCTTTCACCCCTTCGTCACTTAGGTAAGTACAGTTCCTTACTTGAAGGATTTGAAGTTTACACGCATATGCGATTTCTAAAAGAGTTCCAGATCTCACAGAGCCAATAGAAGAAATGTCTATCTGAAACGAACGAAGTAAAAACTGAAAAGTGAAAAAACGATACCTGTTCTAAATTGCCTAACTTTGCAAGGGCATTGAGCCCCCTATCCGTAATAGACTGATCAGTACCAGCATTGGCCAAACTAATAGTTTTCATATTCACGGCTTGCTGAGATAAGGAAACGAGAAAAGCGTCATCAACCAATGGATTATAGTCCAAGGCCAGTTCCGTTAAATTTGTTAATCGAGTAATGTGAGATAATCCAGCGGAAGATAGATGAGAGAACTTATCTCCGCATAATGTTAATACTTGTAAGTCTTCCATTCTTCTTGAGATAATGCTGAAAAGAAACTGCGTAAAACGCAGAACCTATCATACGCACCTGAGCACTTCGTCAGTGATATTATAACATTCATTGATACGTAATTCTTTTAAACTAGTTGAGGTCGTGCATAAATCCTCGAAAGCCATGGAATCGATTCCCAAACAACTATCCAGATATAGCTATAAAAGTGAAATGATTACATGACGCACTATAGAACTCACCATCTCTAGCTCTCCGGTTAACAACTTCGTGAACCTTCCATGTAATTTACTGCAACCTCTCAAATCAAGGAAACTCAAACTTTTGGTGCAATTGCGCATGAGGTACCAGACCGACTTAACAATAATATTCATGAAGCATAGAAGAACCAAACAAACCTTATCACTGACTGTAGGCATATCCCTATAGGATAATTTTTTCAAATTAACTAAGCTTTCCGACAGTTCACCGAAAGCTTCCCAGTTTGCTTGAACACCAGAGAGATCAATCTAAGAATTTGAGACATAAAACAAAACTACTTCAGGTTCATACTTCTTCCAACTCGGGACAACACTGTGCTATTACAGCAAGTGCTTTATCATCCAACAGGTGAACTGTTCCTGATAAATCGAAACTCTTCAAATGAGGCCCTGCTCGGCGCAATATAGCCTGATTAATGAAACATACAATAAAAAGAAAAACAAATAGACTATTACCCTCAAATGACTTGTTCGAAGTGGATTATGCTTACCGAAAGCGTATTCTTTACCAAAACTGAGTTTTCTTATGTGGGACCAAGACTAAAAGTTGCGAGTATTAGAAAACATAGTATTTGTCTCTAGATACCTTGACTGATGCTTCCATAAACTTTTTGTTGACCCGTTCAAGCTTAACAGTATCGTAGATGGGTAGGAAGCAGAAAATATACTCGAGAATATTTGAATTAAAATCACCCAAGCTTATTAACTGTAAAATATGATTTGAATTCAATCAAGGAATGGGAACTTACATCAGCATGAATGGACTTTGAAGTCGAACTCAGGGATTGACTAGAAGAAGCGCGAGACAAACTGTCAACACTTTCTTCTGCAATAATGAATCTATTGAGATGGCATATAATTGAAAATACTTGCCTCTAGTGTCGTCAGCAAGAACTATTCCTTTACATCCTTTACGTTTTGATACAAACTATAAAAAATATAATTCGGTGGTAACAGGAAACTCAATATATAATTTGAAAATGAACCAGATCACAGCTTACTCGCAATCAAAATGAAACATATGGCAATGGAATTCATACCTTAGAAACAGTCATAACACTGTCATAAAACTTCAATTGATCCTCTGTAGCAGTTAATGTTTTCTCAGCTTCTTCCTTACGTCTACAATGATTTCAGTGTATTTATAAGCTTCCTAAACATGCAAATACTTGAATGTGATAACCGCAGTTCCACAGTTTTTAGTTGTTTTCGACAGAGCGCCAAAGAGAGATCGTTTCTCGCTTGGCAATGAACAATGAGAAACCTTAAACGAATTTCAGAAATTAAACAGAGTTCAATTGAGAAGCTTACTTTGCCGAATTGTGAAAAAAAACTTTGTAACTGTGACTGTGTAACTTTCGATGGGATATTCGTTACCGTCACCTTACGATCATCTACAGAATTAGCTTGGAAAGCCAGAGCTGCATCAAAATCTGAAAAGAAGAAGTTCGAGTGGTGGACGAGAATAATAGATAACCATCCGTTTCCATATTCTCGAACTCTTGCCCATCAGCCAATATCATAGGTAATAACCTCCGATATTTCATAAATTCGACTGCAGAATGAGACCAAGTTCGTCTGTTAATGAAAGATGATTTCAGATGACAGACTGTTAAAAAACCTCAGTTTTCCAACGCTGAAAAAACGAGCACGAGTAACAAAGCTCTGAAAAGCTTCGCTCATGTCATTTAAACCTCGACTCTCCAGGTTTTGGCCATGCAAACGTCTGAGCGCCTTGAACATGGACTGAAAAAATAAGAATAAGCTAATTAAGCCAATATTCCACAACCGTTTTTTGTCCAGTAGAATTACCCCGGAAACTATGTCGAAAGTCCATGTTCCTAACAATAAGAAAAAATAAAAAAATTAGCAATTAATAACGGAATTCAAGGTGTGAAAACGAGAAATTGAGGAAAGAAGGCAATTTGTTTTAGGTTGCTGGTTGGTCAATAACAGATGAATGCGAGGTCGAAGGGCACCACCAGTTCTCCATAAAGATCGATAAGTATGTTCGGTCACCAATTACATACAAAACAAGAATGCTCTCCTAGACAGATTGAGGATTCTGAGCAACAAATAAAAGATTTCTTTTGTTTTATTTATTCAAGTGTCATCATTTTCATGATTATAGATTTGTTTTTTGATACAGAAGTTATCGAAAGTCTCGTAAGAATCATTTTCACTCAGTTTTATTATCTAAGTCAGCTAATAATAGACACTAGAGTTTTACAAATATTTTTATTTTCACTCTTAAGTTCGGCTTGGAGATTAAGCACACAGAGTTCTGTTGAATCTTGTGCCAATAGCAAAAATTGGTCCTGACACGAGTGTTGTTTATAAATTAAATGAGTCTCCAGAAATTTGAGCATCGTTAATGTATATTTTAATCGTTGAATTAGAAAATGAGATCATAGTGATATTTAATATCTTGAAGCTAAAATTTAAGTTTAGAGATGGGTCGTACCTGTCCACATTGCGGTTGCTCGGAAATAGATGAAGACACCGCAAGAGGTAAGACTCCTCGTGATAATGTGTTTATCATATTTGTTCGTTTTTAAGGAGATGCCACATGTACAGGATGTGGTACCGTTTTGGAAGAATCCATTGTTGTGTCGGAAAATCAGTTCCAAGAGAGAGCTGGGGGAAGTGGTCATACTCTCGTGGGTGAGTGTCAAAACAGTTTTACACGGGTTAACGGAGCATTATGAAGGACAATTTGTCTCTATGGATAGATCTACGACCCATACTTTACAAGGAGTACCTGGTTTAACCTCTCAAGAGTCTCGTGAAGTAACCTTTCAGAAAGGTAGAAAGCTGATCGAAGAGGTGAAAGCAACATTGTGAAATAATTTCGTTGGTTGTTTCTATAGATTGCAAGTCAGCTACGAATCAACCAACATTGTATTGAAACTGCGTACAATTTCTTCAAAATGTGTGTAAGCAGAGGATTAACTAGGGGTCGCATAAGGTACATTATGGAAAAGAATCAACTATTAACTGTTGTGTTTTGAGAACTCATGTTGTTGCCTCTTGTATGTACATGACCTGTAGATTAGAAAACACATCCCACTTGCTTCTAGATTTCAGTGATGTTACTCAGGTATTTCTGATGGCTTCTCTTATATCTTATTCATCTATGTTAGGTTAATGTCTTCGATCTCGGAAGAACACTCTCATTTCTTAGTAGATCTCTTCGAATTAATTTGCCCACCACAGATCCTTGCTTGTATATTATGCGGTTTGCATGTATGTTAGAGTTTGGCGACAAGCAGAAAGAGGTAGACAATTTCTTACTTGTAATACAGTGACCAAGTTAATTTTTTGAGGTTGTGAACCTCGCGACTAGACTTGTGCAGAGAATGAAAAGAGATTGGATGTCTACAGGTCGTAGGCCTACGGGGTTATGTGGAGCTGCTCTCCTGATAGCTGCTCGGTTTGAAAAAATTATATTTGGTTTTCATAAATTTTCTTTAAGAGCTTTCAATTTCAATAGGTCTATACCAGATGTAGTTAGAATTGTGCACATCAGTGAGTCAGTCGTTCGAAAACGATTAGAGGAGTTTGGTCAAACTCCTTCTGGAGCGTTAACCATAGATGAGTTTGCTATAGTGGATCTGGTTGGAGAAAGAAAAAATGCGAGAAAAAAAACTGTAGTTTTAGGAGCATGATGAAGATCCTCCTGCTTATCAAGAGTCGAAAAAAAAAGTAAGGGAACAGTTAATGCGGAATGAATCTCTCTTGGCTGAGAAGGTAATGTCTAAAGGAGGAGTATGGAATATCTCTAATTTTTAGTTACAACCTGTGGAAGAGGAGATTGAGAAAGCTCTCGAGAAAAAAAGACGAGAAAAGTTCAAGCATACTCCCTACGCTAAAATTGTTGCAGGGGCGATTGGTACGATACAGTTCTCTTTTGTCAGTTAGTATATTGCTTTTAGACGATCCTGATGTTGGACAAGCTGAAGAGCGTTTAGTAAGAAATGATATAATTGATTCCGTTTTTGAAGCAGCTGATGAAGTAACGTCTGACAAGTAAGTTACTTCCTCTCGTAACCGTTCACGATAATAATTATTAGGGATGACTCTCAGTATGCTCAATTCCGTCCCACCCTTGAATCCCTCGGCATTGCCAGTAGCTCGAGTGGTGTTTCAACTCGAATGAAATATTGTGATGTACCAAATGGAGAATTAGAACTTGATGGTGAGTTGTGATTCACTGTATGAGTGCTAAATTGTTATAGATATTGATGATGATGAAATTGATACCTATATTCTAAGCTCGGCCGAAGCTTCATTGAAGGAGAAGTTCTGGATGAAAAGTAATGGTGAACACTTGAAGGAAATGGAGAGACGGTTTGTTCATTTGGAAAAACATGTTGTCATTGTGATTATATGATAGGAAGAGAGAACGTGAAGAGCAAGAAGAGACTGGCAAAGACGCTGGAGTGAAGAAAAAGCGTCGATCCACTGCTAATCGGAACCCTGGCTTTTACACCCCGGCTAATACTGCAGTAGAAGCGATGGAAAAGATTATCCATGTATATTCTATTGTTTCTTTGTATATCCTCATACGTTGTTTAAGGAGAAGAAATTATCAAACAAAGTCAATTACGACATCCTGAAGGAAATTGAACACACTTCTGTTCCTGGGACTAGTATGCCTGTCAAACCAGAGGTATTTTGAGAAACTTCCTGATGTTTTATTCTTCTTCATTATATTAACAAACAACCAGTTCCTATCGTCCACATAGTTTAAATGATTTCTTCTGTACCACCAAAATTTCGTTCATGCAAATTCACATCACATGACCATGATACAACTATTGCTTTCATAACTATTCTTTTCAGACACTCCCAAGCACACCTGTTAAGCGCAAAGCAACAGAGGTAATAATTAGCCTTTGAAACAATCTTCTAAAATGAACCTCTTTTCCAGAACATCGATTCTTCTAGCTCAGCTGATATTCTTGCTGGCGTGGTCTGCTGTTCAAAGCTATTGTGATCTTATTGATTTTTTTCAGACACACTCACCTGATTTATCCAAACGAGAGAGAGATATAAAAAGAAGAAATACAGTGAATTCGTCATTGACCAATCTTCTTGATGTAGAAACAGTTTTGAAGACTGAAGTTGTCACAACTGTATGTTTTCGATCAGTTTTCTTGGTTATCATTGATCGATTTTAGGAAAAAGCAACTCCCAAGCCAGAAGAAAAGAAAGTATTTACCCCTCCAATTTCACTTCCACTTACAAGAGGAAGACTTACAAGATCTCGGCGTTTAATAAATGCCGCTCCTAACATTGGGAAGACTCAAACAGAGAAATGAGTTGTTTTTCTGTTGTTGGACAAACGCTTGCATATTATTTTTGTTGGTGTTTGTTAGGAGTTTTCAAGGATTAATGTATAATAATGGTTTTACGAAGTCGGAAATATCTGGCAACTCTCACTTGGAAGCACATCTAATACGAAAATATATATACATATATACATGCTTAGCTGAGTATCCTTCCCCAACATAACCTCATACTTCATATTTGTCTTAATTATCTATGCCTTCCCTCACTGCTGTTAACAAACAGTCTTACCTCTCAAAAATACACAGGGACATATGTCTATTATATAGTTCTAATGTTTTGTTAGCTGCTTTATTCCCTATCTTTTCGATATTTTGCGTTTAGTATGTCCCAGATTCTGAAATCCATCTAGATCTATCAAGTACATCTGACGTTTTTCGTACTTTCACTCTTGTCATTGAACTAGAGTTGTTTATATTTTAGATTTTACGGGTTTTTTTCCTAAGTTGATAACATTCTTTAATAAAGATTCATGATCTAATATAACAACTAAATGTATTTGTTAGCTAAAGCTAAAACTTTTGAAAATTGTACATTACTTCTCTTATCCATAAGCTTCAGAGGGACAGGAGCTGTAATTCTGTTACCCAATGGGTTTCCTAAAACGCAAATTCATCTTTTATTACTTTCGTTAAACATACCTTCTTCGTCCAATAGAACAATATTATTGGAATCTGTTACAGGAACACCATGCTTCCGATAGTGAACGTGAGTATTTGCTCCAACTACAAAAGCTTTGCGCATTTCTCCTCTGATAGCAACCAGAATCTAGGAAGCTGTGTATGATTTGCGGGACTGATAAACTGTACGTACCTTATCTCCCAACGTAGCATGAGGTAAATGTCGAGATCTCATTCCTTGTTTATAAACGTGGATACAATAAGCCAATTTTCCTAGATTTAGAGATTAACATATCACAACTTATTATGCAAACCTGAGGCGTTCGCTTCTTTTCCCAGAGTAGAGTTATCCACAACCATACACCTAGTTCTACGATGAATACCCATTGATGGTGCTCGAGTACGATGCTTAGATAATTCATACCTTAATAGTATTAGTTGAATTCAAACAAAGCTTCGACTTTATAAGTTTATCAATAATAACCGTAAACAACTAAACATAGAATGCGCCATTCCACACTTTCGTTTTCCTAACTTTCTCAGGGGCATTAACCATTTCATAGGGACAATGTCTACAACCACTACCGCAACATTTAGCTTTTTGAAGATGGTGACTTATGGTGAAGACGGTATACTTCGTCTTTGGATCTATATAAGTCAGCTTACGCTCTTCAACAGCTTGTAGATGTATCATATATATGTCTCTCTCCTCACTCGTCAACTGATTATAATCATTCCAAGCAACAGTGGCTTGGTTTATAGAATCTTCGAACAACACGTAATTGGCGATTTGCTCTCCGTTTTTATGTTCCACTAGGCTATAAGCTTTTTTCCCAGCCCCCTTCGGTGTATAATAAACGGGCATTTTATCCTTCCTAGTCTCTACATGCGATTCCGTTCCAATTGTAACTGCGCTATCATTAACATTTGTAGAATAATTGCAATAAGCAGCCCTCCTGAAAGCTCCATTCTCAACAAACGAGAAATGGCGTAGGATATTCTTGAGAAAAAATTCAAAACTCACTCTGGTTGAGGATACCATCTCCCTGAAGCGAAACATTTAGCTGTCCAATCCAAGTGGTTGACTTTTCTCAGTAAATTACTCGCCAAGGAGTTACTTGCCCAAGATAGGGCACTCATCTACAAACATGTGAATTGATTTATTATTTCTTTAAGCTGGGAGAATTAAGTATACTAATATCGAAGCGAGAGAACGTTGAAAAACAGCTTATCTTTGATGATAGTTTAAAAAAAATTCAGCTTCAAGAGAGCTGATTAGCAGATTTTGGGTGTCTCTTACTGCGCCAGCAAGGCGCTTTTCTCGTGTTAGATAGGAAGGCTTAACAAATGTGGCATTTGTGTCAACGATGTTCATCCTCTTCTTTTCTCATTGAAATTAATTTAAATGTATGATTAAGCGTTACCACAATCTTATTTTATTGTTTATTGCACGCACATTCATGGTTTGTTCATGTTCGCTCTTCGTTCTTAAAACAACCCAAAAGGGCATCTCGCTGTTGATTTTTCATCGTTTCTTCATATTAAAATGCTTGTACATATTACAGGTAGTTTGGCTATGACTCTCAGCAAAATGGCCGTTGTGGCTAGTAGGCCTTTGCTTACTGCGAAGCCTTTCCTTATGCCCGCTGTTCGTCAGTCTCATGCCCATCTCTTCCGTAAGAGACCTGGTCAGCTTATCGTAAACCGCATTAAGGTACAAATAGTTTTTTCATACGTTCATGAATCTTTTCGCTTAGGACGTTTGTCACTTTTATTTCATCGGCATCGGATTCTTACCCGTTCTTTTATGTGTTGCTTACAATCACATTGTTCACGGACCATGTGAGCTTACAGATTATCCCGAAGACGTTAGTTTTCTGCACTTCTATAGATTTATGATTGTGTTCTCGCTTTTAGGGAACTGTTCCTCATCATTGGCAGTTCGAGAGAACTCCTATCAGACAGTGGTGGGCTAAGAACTTCGGAGTCTCCGATGTCGAACATCACGAGAGAAATTTGGCTTATTTTGAGAAACAAGCCACTCTTGCTCGCTGGAGGTACGAGTTCCTTACTCATACATAAATCAAGTGTTTACCGTTTCAGACAGATCGAACAACGTGTAAAGCATTTGGAAGGACAACGATGGGATTATAAGGGATGGAGCTATCAGCCCGTATCTTCCACTTGGGTAGATTATGGAAGATGGCACGCTCTTAGAATGAGAGATCAATATGAACAACATGGACATTACGCTCAATAATTAGTAAGGTGAAACATGATTGCAAAGAATTTTCATTCAATAATTGTGTTTCAGATCCGATATTCGATTGTCTCTTAGGAATGTCTTCTGTTTTATAGACTTACTTTAGATGTCTCTGTTGAGCTATTACAGATAAACATAGAAATTTGTCCTTATTTTTCAAATAATGTCGTTCGTATCGATCATGATGCCTTTTTTGTTGTTTAGTATTCCAATCTGGTCCATTTAATGAATTTTAGATATGCGTACTGTTTTTCGATTTGTAGCATAGCCAACTACAGGTATGTTTTTGAGTCAGACTTAGCTCATAGTCTCCATCCCCTTCAGAAATGCTCGAAAATATAGCAGCTTGGGTTTTGAATACATACATTGGTGAATATTTGGAAGATCTTGAAACAGATCAACTCAGTATAGATTTGACATTAGGTCTCGAGGCTTAAAATTCTGTTTTTTTACATTGAACATCTTAAGGCCAATTAGAGCTTGAGAATGTTCCGCTCAAAAAAACAGCCTTGAGGAAGCTTGATTTACCTCTGGAGGTGAAATCTGGAGTACTAGGAAAATTAACTTTAACTATCCCAATCACTCAAATAAGGACTAAACCATGGACGTTGAAGGTTTTCAATATATTCACACCAATAAAGATATTTTGTTCAATAGTTGAGCGATGTACTGATTGTATTAGGACCCTTGCCAACAAGCCGAAAATATGATGTAGAAGCTGTAGAAGAAGTTGAACAACAAAGAAAAGAACAAATGCTCCTAGAGTTAGAACAGAGTCATAAGGTTTTCATTGAATTTTGACCAGCTCTCATATATTCTTAAGAGTTCACTATTGCAAATGATGGGCATGAAAAAATCGGAAAATGAATATTCATGGTGGGGAGCTTCTCTGGTTGCTGCTGTTCTACACAACATTCAGGTTGAAATCTCGCATATCTCATATCTTATGACTATTTTAGTTAATTTTGGATAATGTACATATAAGATATGAAGATAATTTAACTTTGCCTAACAGTCGGGGTTTTTCGTGTGGTGTTCGTATTCAGAAGGTGATCATGGAGACTACAAATTCGGCCTGGGTTCGTCAAAAACTAAAAAGCTATTAAACGTTCTCTATTTGTAGAAACCAGGCTTTGTTGAACCGGAAGAAGGTTTAAATATTTTCAAAAAATTGGTTTTGACCGGGTTCAGTATTTATTGGGATTCTGATGAACAGATAAGAGAAAACGAATACACTCCTTCAGAGCTCAAAGTAGCTTTTCATGCTTTTATTTCCTATTCTCATTCGTTTCCAGGAAGCCCTAGCATCTGAAACTGCTCTGAGCTCATTTATAATCGAGCCGTGCAGTATGGAACTTGTTATGGAGAAGAACAGCAGCAAGTTCCCTTTGAAAGAATCTGAACCGCGGTTCAAACTATTTTTAAAACCAAACAAAACAATTTGTAACTTGACTCGAAGTCAAATGATCGAGTTGAGGGTTCTGAATAGGTGAGGCGTCCATCGAATATATTAATCATTGTTTTAGGGAATGGGCTCGTTTTGAGAGAGCAAGACAACATAGAAAATGGAGACCGTCATCCTCTATAAGTAGAAGGTACCATACTGGATTTTCAACCCAGGTCTATCAAATTCTATCTTGTAGTACAGCGAAAGAATGGTGGCAGTTTGCATTCGGTCGAGTGACGGATGAAAAGCTTACTGATCATTCGAGAAAAACTTGGCAATACGCTTTGAATCGAGCGCGGCTCATGAACGCATATTGTAGAGCCTACAGAAGACGTTTATTGGGTCTTGTTCACAATCCGAATGCTCCGTAAGAAATCTTGAACAATTTATTACATCGATAAACTGCTTTCAGAGATAGTGTTGCCGATCCTGCTACTTCTAATGCAGCTGGTACGGGTTCAGTTGACGATAAAGCTATAATGAAGCAAATCGAACGTGATGCTCAATATACATATAATGTATTAAAAATGTAGCTTATCCGTACTTCATAACTTCGTTCAGGATATACAACTACTTCGAGAAATTGTTTATAAACGTTTGCAACATGAGCACGAACAGAGAACCCCTCCAGAGCCTTTGGAAGAAGTATTTGAGTCTGTGGAAACTCCTGTAGAGGAGGTGATTTATATCTCCCTTTACCGCTTCACTGTCTTCAGTTTCAGATACCTAAAGCACCTGGTAAATATGAAGGCACAGGAATATACGGATGGTTTTCTAGTTTCTTTGGTGCTTCTAAAACGAGTAAGATATTTATACTTTGATATCTCGTGAAGTTCTATTGTTAGATGAGATCATTGAGGAGAAATTGCCAGGCATCGAGAAGCTTGACCTCAGTGACTTGAAGAACATTCCGAAATCTTTCAATCTCAAAGATATGGAGGATGAGTTTCTGGACGTTCTTCATGAATCTTGGGATGATTCTACCTTACTGAGGAAAGATAATCTATTGGCCGAAATTCTTTTGCAAATGGAGCAGATAACATTGCGTTTCATAGACTCAAGCGTTAGTTTCATCTTAAGTTTTTCTTTCTTTATTAACATTTTTAGATCATATCTGGAGTGGAACAACGGAGAGTTTTAGCTATGCAGCTTAACAAAGTTTCTTCACGAGTTGAGCTCAGTCCTCGTCATTCGACCTTCTCAGTTCAATTATCTGTAGATGACATGAGTATTCAACGTTTAAGAACTGGTCATGCCCCTTCTAGTGTATGTTTTTGTTTTGTTGTTCTGCTCAAATTCTTGTTACAGAAAAACTCCACGAATAAAGGAGAAGATGAGTCTTCTATGTTTAATTTGGCTGAAACGACAAAAATATTGCTTGCGATAGGTCGGAAAGATTCCAAGACGTTAAAGAGTGATCCGATCTTCCGGTTCGGTTAAATTGACTGAAGTTATCATTTTCATTTCGTTAAGCATGCAATACCGTCGATCAGAGAAGAAGTTCACCGTGAAGCATGTCATAGAAGGATGCTTAAAACCAATATCTGTGATTTATGAAGAGAATGCTTTAGCTGGTTTGTCCACTCTTTTCGCTGACGATCCACTCGTTTTCAAATCGGTAATGTTCAGATGTTCAGATTCATATTGAGCTTATGTGTTTAGGATGTTTCATTCGACAATACGGAAACTTATAAGCTTGAATCGCATATCCTCGCCAATTTTCACATACCGGAGGTTAGTTTTTCTCCCTGAAACTTGTTACATACTCTTTTAAGGTTACGATGGAGGTCAGATATAAGGGATCGTCTTCTAGCAACCTTCCTGAATGGGAACCGGGAGACTCTCTCGTTTGTTTTGATGTGAATGACGTGCTTCTCGGAGTGAACAGCGAGGATCGCTACATGAGCCGGGTTCGTAACACGATTAGTTCTTTCGAAGAGATGGTGACAGATCCTATCTTTTTCCTTCCTTCTCAACTCTGAAACTAATCTGGAAAATTAGAAATATTTATATTATGCGTTAACTTCCAGCTCAAAATAAATGTTGGATACTTGGAATGCATTGATCTTGCCAACAACAAATCCCGTTTGTTAGTATCTGGAAAGAAATTGCACAAAAAGACGGTAAATAAATATACTTCATTTAGACAAGTTACCATCTCTCATTTCAGGACTCTCTGTCTAATTCTTGCCCCAGTTTGAATCAGATACCTAGAGTTGAACTGGGAGGTGCTCATTCCCTACCAACTTCAACTTTCCTGGATAGTAAGATCTGTAGGCCTATCAGGCTAACGTGTATGGTTACAGATATGCCTGAACAAAATTTCAATAATGGAAAAAAAATCAGCTTCTTAGAGAACGATACTTACCGAGAAATTGAAATTTTGGTTACTCTGATCGACAGTCGTCATGCTCAGTTTGATTCATACAAGGTTTTTTTTATTTAAAAATCACTCGCAGTTTTTCCGTTTTAGAGTAACTGTATTATTGAAGCCAAGTTGGACGATCTAAGTTTGAAAATGAATCGCACCACAGTTACAGCGCTAATGGATTTAGCTGGTCTATTAGGAACAGACGAGAAGAATAATGCTCCTATGCCTGAAGGTTTCCATAATTTCGGTGAATTTGTAAAAAAGTATTTTAAGACATTGAATCAGTACTTGACACGTATGTGATAAGATCGAGTTTGGAAACTAAAATGCTCAAAATCAATATGTGTTATCCGGGAAACAAAACTCAATTGGGTCAAATATTGCTGTCTAATCCAAAGTTTGTAACAACGGTAAGCTCAGCTCAGAAGAAATATTACCCTCAAGAACCTTACAGATGACTTTAAACCAACCTCAGGAAACTATGACGGTTGATATATCTATGTTAGGGATGAAAATTGATGATTTTACACCAAATTATTCGGATTTATATAGAGAACGAGTTTTTTTCCATGACAGCGCTTCGCGCCCATCACCTATGCAGATTCATATTGTTAAGTAAGAATCACTGATAGTTATTTTTCTCATTCGAAGTTCCAGGTATCTGGGTGAAAATAGAATTAGAGACTGTGATCTTTCTCTCGATTTGAGTGTCCCACAAACCATGAACTTCTTCTACGTTCATACGCACAGATTCTTCTCCGACTTCACCGATTTCTGGCTGCAGTTTCTGGAGCTTCAAGACCAAATTATTAAGAGTAGAAAAGAAAATGTGGTTGAAGGAGGTCGTGCAAAAGTTCTACTCGATCTGTCGATCTTATCACCAACAACAATTATACTTCCACTCAACCAATGTAGTGATCAAGTAAGTTCAGCATGTGGAAGCTCACATCTAAATGATCTTTAAGGTTTTGATTTTGGAATCAACCGGTTTGCGGTTTACCAATTCTTTCAAAAAACTCAGCTCAATCGAACATATTTTCATGAACAATTTCATTGAAACTGACCATGGATTCGGTAAACTCCGTAACGAGTTCTGAATTGATACCCACTGTTTACAGATAAAGAAGTTGACTGTACACTTGACTGTGGAAACGTGATAATGAAAAACGTTTGTGCTTTTGAAGGAAGGAGATTTGGATCTAATCACAAAAAGTTTGACACAGTAAGTCCCCTCCGCCCCCACCTTTTTCAACTTTTTTTACTTCAACTTGTCACGTTTTGAAAACGAATTCATTCTTCAGAGACACGCTAGATTGGTTGGTCGTCACTTTTTCATAAAAAATGAGTTTTGGGCCTCAAAGAAAAACATCTTCAGCAAAGCTTTTGATTTCGTTTTTGATGTTTTCCGGAACCTAGACGGCGTGTTTTCTCATAATGGTAATAGATTGAACCATATCCATGTTTAAATACATCTCTATAGCTCCTGATTTGACCGTTCTATCGAGTATTCACGATATGACGTGGTACGTCACTACAGACTTCTACATGCTGTTTCGAGGTGTGTAAATAAGATTTTAATGTTTTCAAAAAAAGAAGCTTCAGGTATACTAGAAAAGAATATTGCTGACCCTCGTCATATTGTACCCGAAACAGTTCCTATTCAAATATTACAAAAACCAGAAGTGGGATGCGTGAGTAAATTCTGACGGGTTCTTCATTGAGATAGTTCTGTTTAGGAAGTAAACTGTGATTTCAATTATTCCACATTATCATTCCGAATGTTGTTTGAAAATGTACAGCTAGAGCTGCTAGTATGTTTGAAAAACATTGCAGCCTAAGGTTTTTTTATCTTCTAGGCTCCGAAAAAGGTTACACCATCTGTATTGTTCGGCAATGAGTACCAAGATTTCGGACGTATGGAGTTAAGAAACGCTCAAGTTTCATTCGATGTCTTTATCGACGGCCAGAATGAATTCGATCTGATTTGCCAAAGTACAAAGCTGATAGATACAAGACAGAGTAGAATTTAGAAGAGATTTGTAAGAAAAAACTGTTTTTTTCAGAAGTTAATGATGAAAAAAATCTTCATCCCGTTATTCTAGAACCACGAGATCCGAGTTGTATGGACGATACGTAAGAGCTCACTGCTGACTTTTCTTCAATCTCAATATGGTTGTTACAGCTCTTTAATGGCGGAAGCCCATTTAATGATAAAAAAAGATGAGCCACCCATCATTACGCTGGTATTGATGAATGCACGAGTAATTCTGCTACCTGATTGGTTGAACGATGCCAAGGAGTTCATATTACTAACATCAAACTTTGTTCCTAAATGTATCTTTGTAGCCAAAGATTGTTATTCAAATTTTTCGATTTTAGATTCTGATGATCCTTCTAGGTATCGTCATTGTATGAGAGGTGTGGTAGATCGAACCAATCTTGGTTGTGTCCACTTCAATCATGAGCAAACGTTTTCCGTTAAGATCACCTTGAGGTTTTCCGTGTTCTTTTTTCTTTTAATCGAAAATTTCCAAAATTTAAGAGACAGTGATCTTTATGTACTTGAAGCACCTTCTAAAGTAAATTCTCTAGCCTTAGTGATTTCAACTACTGCGCTATTGAACATGAATGATGCGAATGGAGAGCTCAATGCCAACCTAGAAGTTCAGGTACGCTAGATAGACTGAGGTTTTTTTAATTTTGTATTTATCTTAAGAGTGTAACTGTCGGATGGTGCTCAATGCAAGAGGAAGAAATATCAATGACCTCGTGTTCGAACAAATTCGCGATTGGAATATCTTTGGGTGTTGATCATAAGCTTCACCAAAATAATGGATTGCCGGAAATTTTCTTCAGGAAACACGTTTTGGAGGTTCGATCATTTTGAGAGTAAAAGAGCTGACATGCTTGTTAAGGTTGGCGTTAGAGGGCTGATAGGAAGGATGTCATTTAAAGATATAAAAGTCGTTATGACGATTTTGGATTCCTTCAAGAAGAGCTTGAATGATTATACCGTGAAATCGTTGATACCTGTCGTCAGAATTGTAGATCCTAGCAAAGGTTCGCATGACTGTGACGACTCTAATAACTTCATTGTTTTTAGTTTTATGTTTGGAACGAATAGTAGTCAGAGCTGATCACATGGATGTTTGGATTCTTGATGATTATCAAGGAAGCGCTATTCCATTCCTTCGACTCTCTTTTTCGAGTATGCAGACAAAGTGTCCATTTAGCACAGTTCCTCATTTCAGATTTTGAAGTTGATCATAAATCGGATAAAGTGGAAGCAAAGCTTTCCTTCAGTACAGATTACTTCAATCAAAGAGTCTTCGGGTGGGAGCCGTTAATAGAGAAATGGATCATAACGAGATTCCTTTCGAAAAAGAAAGATAAAACTCACAAGATTGAACTAATAGCTGGTAATGTATGATAAAAGTCCTTTTCTAAGCTCTCTTCTCAGAATCAAGAACTCCGCTAGATATCAACATCACGGAACAGCTTGTGCAACAAATGATGCAGATGTCTGCTAGATGGCCTTCCATTCAATCATCACTTGAGAAAGAAGAATACAGGTAACAGACTAAAATGATATTATTGTTAATATATTTAGAAATTCATTCATGAAAACTCGCACTGATCATCTACCTTATCTATTCAAGAATGAGACAGGCTCTGAAGTGAAATTCACTACAGGTTAGATATATGTCAAATTTTTTTCATTCACTGATGATTTTGAAGAAGTCGCAGATGTCTTGGCTTCCAGGAATGAGCATAGGAAAACAAATGCAAGATGGATTTGCGTTCCCAAGAATAAAGAGCAGACTTTCGAATTTCCAACTAAGCTACTTTTATATTCGGTATACATTCTTTCTTACCATCTGACAACCTTGTGACAACTTTATAGCAAAATGAGCGTGAACCCCCGCGACAGTTGATTATACGGGTGACTGGCTGGGATGAAATTTCTCAAGTGAATGTAGACTCTTGTGGAACGTATTTCAGAGTTGTCAAAGCTGATAATGTATTCATAATCTCGAGATGATTTCAATGATTTTCCTTTTAGCCTGGGTCGCCCAATGCTAGATTAGTTATCAAAGTAACAATGGAAAAAGATGGAAAGAAAGTTGTAGCAGTCAGATCTTCTCTTCAAGTTCATAATCATTTCCCTCATCCAATTGATATCTATGTTGACAAGATATCAAATCGTAAGTAGAAAACTTTTGCTTCAATATTTTAATACGTTCTCCAGCTATACTAACTGTTGGCTTATCTGAATCATTGCCCATTCCCTTGGAATTTGCTCATAACTCCTTTACTGTAAAACCGAAGTGTGGGCAAGAAAAGAAAGCAAAGGTTTTTCCTCTTTCATATTCTCTACGATACAATTTGGAATGATCCAGGCTGAAATCAGTTGGCGCGGTATAAGAAAAGCGGGACAGTCTATAAATACGACACAACGTTTGGACGGAGTTTCAAAAGATTCAAATTGGTTATGCACAATGGTTAGGCGTGACTATTACCCTGAAGACGAAAATTTACCTGGACATTCGGTTTACATTGTCGCACCGTTAACGATTCAGGTACCTATTGCTTATATTTGATAACTAATCTGAATATTAGAATCTTCTCCCAATCGATGTTGAAATACGGATGAGTGATCAAACATTTGCTATCAGAGCAGGAAAGCAACTTCAGATAACAACTGTGAGTAAAAGTTTCAAATTCAACATTAATACTTCCGCTCAGGTCGATATAACAGCAACCCTCAGTTTCAATATCTGTACTGACAGACTGAAAACTTCTCAGAGTATTCAAATATCAAAGTCATCAATTTCAAGTGGCAAGCAGCTTCAAATCTAGTAATGCGAAGTTTTTAATATTTTCATCTCAATTTTATCTAGTTTGCAAGATGCCGAGAACCGCCATCTCAGTATGTATGTAAATTTACAAATTGGTCTTGGTGGTTCCTTGTCCATGTCTCTGTGGGTAACGTATTGGATAGTCAATAAATCGGGAATTCCTTTGGTCATCAAGCAAGAGGGGGCTACTTCCGAATCTTCTGGACAAGGCGATGAACATGAAAAGGCGAAAGACAAGCATCCCTTAATGTTCAGTTTTTCTGATCCGAGCTGTCCCCATCAGTACTGATAATATTGTATGCAACAGGTCATTTCATTGTTTCAGATGCGCGGTTCGAGTTGGGAAGTCATTTGTGACTGAACCTGGTTACACTCCTTTATTTGGCCGGAAATTCCCTTTGATACCAGGAGTTCAAGCAATCAAGCTGAAGCTCGTGCATGATAACTTACCTACTTTGTCAGTTGTTGTTTTGAACTTGAATTAGATTCCTTCGGTTGCAGGTATTACAATGTCGGAGTAGAAGTAAGACCGGGAACTGGTCGTTACAAAGACACTCAAGTTGTTCTTCTTACATCTCGATACCTGATTAATAATCAGTCCTCATATGATATTTCTGTTAGCCATTCTGGTGATGGGCTGGATAAGGTATTTTAAAGTTCGGAAATACTAGGAAAATAGCTCTTTTCAGAGCCCTGTTTCAAATTGCGTCGATATATCAGCCCAGTCCAGTATAGTCTGGAACGAGAAGGTCCAAAAGGAGTTCATAAGAGTTAAACGTTCAGATGTCAAGTATTGGAGTTGTCCGTTCCGAATAGATCGTATAGGATCGTTCCATGTGACTATGAGGTTCCTAACAATGAGAGCATGTTTTATTTTTTTCTTTTGTTCAGAAATGAGGATGAAACTCCACGCTTCATCAGAGTAGAAATTATTCTAAGTAGTGCAGCATTTTGCGTTACGTTCACTGATGCGGAATATTACCCATCGCCTATTAGAATTGATAACCAATCTGATGTAAATTACTGAGCACAAGTGCTTCATTGTAGTGTTTTTTTAGGTACCGGTTTTGTATCAGCAATTCTCGGACTGTTTGATAAGTTCTCATTTCCGTACTATCTGCAAAGCTAGAAGTCATGTGGATTATGCCTGGGATGATATATACGGACAAAAACTCATCGTTCTTCAGGTACGAAAGTAATGAAAGTTTTGAGCTAAGTTCTTGATAGTTATATGAAAACAAGTCTCATCCCTATGATCCTGCTCGACCTGGAGTAGATGAAAGAGCTTTGGTGTACGAAAATAATGCATATTTACAACTCGTGTCATCTTTCAAAAGGTATGAGACACTGCACGTTCAAGAAAATCGGACAATTACAGATCGAGCAATCCTAGAACAGAAGAATGTGAGCTTGTACTGGAAACACTGACCAAGGGGAAAGTAACCTTGAATAAACAGAACAGAGTTGATGCCAAGTATGTTTTTCCCTTGAATTTAAATTGTATCGTCGTCTCTTAGCTACGGTAATCAGTTGTGGAAGCTTTGCGATGATGGTTACATCGAAAACATCGGTCTACAACGGCGTTATAATGAGAGAAAAGTTTTGGATGTTCTGGAAAATGGAGACTATCAACTAATGATGAAGACTGTCGATCCAGCACGAGAGAATTATCAAAAGTGGATGTTCAAGCCAGTTAGTTGACATTTACAGTAATGCAGTGTAATAATGGTTCAGAGTGGTCAAATCTGCCTCAAGTCACGTCCAGATTTGATCGTGACGGCAAAAAGAACTGAAGTTTGCTTATCTAAAAATGACCCTACTAGTGAGATCAATGAGGAGCACATACCAGTTTCACAAGTTTGGAAAATCAGTCGTCAACGACCTGGAAGTGGTGTACTGGAAGTTGAGTGTCTGCACAGTGGTCCGACTTTGGTAGAAACGAATTAGGTCCTCTCCATATCACAGTTATGTTTTACAGGTAGTCAGGATCACAGATCGAGAGAAAAGACGTGCACCTGTTCGATCCTCCGCGAAGCAAACTCCAGGTATTTACTAGGTTGTTTCAAGTACCAACAATATGTTCAGATATATGCGAGTTGAGTATTTCCATGAAAAGTGGAATAGGAATTTCTATAATCAATGGATTATACGAAGAAATTCTCTATGGACGATTATCTCTCATTGAAGCCTGCGCTCAAATTCATAATGAAAGTTATAGTCTTCATGCAAGTATAGGACATATTCAAGTTGATAATCAGTTGAACGGTGCCGAAAAAGTACCATTAATCTATTATCAAACGCTAAACTCCGAAGATCTGGAAGCAGAACAGGTAAAATTTCATTCTTTGCGCTTCTATCAACTGCGTTTTAGACCAGAGATCTGCCTGCGGGTGTTCCATCTGCCCACAGTCCTGCTCTGAAGCTCGAAATGAACTGCACCCCGAAAAAGAACTACGATGCATTCGATGTGAGTTGCCTTTGGAAGGGAAATTACAAATATCTCTTGTTAAGTGTTTCCGATTGAAGTTCTGCAATGTTAATGTCAATTTGGACGAGTTGATTCTATGGAAATTGATCCAATTCGTTCAAGCTTCTGATGTGTCTTCGAGTGTTCAACAAAAAGCTCTTAATTTACCGCCCAACTTGGAGTGAGATATTGTTGATACAGATAATATTAGTATTTCATTTTGTTCAGAATTGAAAGACCTGATCCTCTCAAAACTAGACGTTGGTATTTCGGAACGTTAGAGTTAGTAATGGGACAGATTGCTCTGAGTGGTTCGTATAACGACTATTTGAAGTATACAGTTATACATTTTCAGTTACAACTGTGTCGAAGTCCAGTTTACCTATGGAGTTGCAAAATTTGAAAGAACAGTTCAACATTAAGCTTGTGTCATTTGAGAACGCCACTGTTGCTCTGCCAGATTTTCGGCAGTCCCATTATTTCGAGACATCTACGTTCCTATTAGAGTCATTACAGAAATTTTACTTTGGTATTGGCATGTTGTTTTCATAGTGAACCTTGTTTTCCAGCTGAGCTCAAGAAACAAACTATCAATATTATTGTTACTTTGGATGCGTTCGGAAATCCCTTAGGTCTAGTAACCGATTTGAAAGATTGTTTCCAAGGACTGTTCATTGAAGGAGACGTTCAAAGATTCTTAGCTGGTTTAGGCTATGGTGTTTCCAACAGTGTCTCAAAAGTATTGTCATTTTGAAATTACCTCTGTTAAAACGTCTTTTTAGATGGCATCATCAATGGCTTCTGGAGTGGGGTCGTTCACTTTCGATCAGGATCATGAGTTACGTCGTCGAAATATGATTCGTTCTCAAAGGTTTATTGTTTTACTATATTATCAAAACGTTACAGTTTCAGCGTTTCCTCTACTCCTCTTACTCATCTGTATTCTGGTGTTAAAGGCTTGGGTATGGGAGTTTTTGGCGGTGTTACAGCCATTCTGACTAATACTATAGCTGAGAGCAGAAAAAGTGGCTATGCAAAAGTGAGATAAAGAGCAGTGGATGCTAAAGTTATACCACTTTTAGGGAGCTTTTATTGGGATAACAACTGGTGCAGTCGATACTGTTACTAAACCAGTACAAGGATTATTCGACTTGGTAGAAGGAACTGCAACTGCCATGAAAGAACTCGCTGGCTCCACTGCATCAGGGTCAAGGAGAAGTGTTGTCCTAGGGTAGCGACGAGATAATATTTTCTTTGAAAAAATGCTCAAATATTTTTCAGAAAAATAAGACCTCCTCGAGTATGTCGAGATCTTTTCCATTTATTACCACCGTATAATCTCAAACTGGCAAACTGTCAAATGGAAATGCTCCGTATAAATGGTTATTCAATGAAAGAGAGGTGGAGAGTTTCGATGGTTCAAAAACAATTCCTTCGTTCAGACTGCTTGATGTGGAAACATCACTCGAGCAAGTTGAAGGAGTCAGTCGAATAGTGCGTTACTATGCGTTGGTATCAACAAAACAATGCTATGTATGTAAACAGGTAAGAATCCATTTTCTATCAAATCATCTATTAACCTATTCAAATTCAAGATTAACAACGAATCCTCGAATGTTATTCATTGCATTCCTTATAAGTATCTGCGTTCCGTTAAGCCTTTCGTGGAGAAGAAGATGAATTGCGCTTTAATAGGTATTGTTGAAAATAAATACGAAGTATCTCCTCATTCTTAGATGTCCGGTTGGACAACACTGAAAGTCGGAATGATAAACCTGTTCAAATTTGGTGTAGTAGTGAAATGGTAAGATCGAATATCCTAGAAGCCGTGTTGTTATAATGCTGTTCTTCAGGTTGCACGAAAGTTAGCTGATAAGATCATGAGAGCTAAGCACGAATATGATCATAGTAAGAGAACACTAATAGAAAATACTTTTTCATATCCTATATAATAATCCTATTTATGCTCAACCAACAGGTAAACGTAGTCATTTCTAGAAGTACTTGTTGCCCCCCATATCAGTTTTTTTGATGAAATTCCGGTGTATAGTCTAGTCATTTCACTTAGTTTTCAAAATAGAACGTTTTGACAATATGATCTCTTTCTTTTTTTTGCATGAATATATCTGATAATCAGGGGATATGATAGGATGTTCGTAGCTTTCTTCCAAAGTACACCTGCCTTAATAACAATTCGAGCTTTTTCTTACGTCTGTGATATAGAAATAATTAATTAATGTATATTATAATAAAGATTCTATGGGTTTTTTCATGAATTCTGTATAAACGACTAGTACTATCATGGCTAGCTGAGGTATCTTATTTTGTATAATTTTTGTTTTTACAACATTTCTTAAGAAATGGCATATGGTTTCCGGGTCTTTGTGGGGTCTTGCATTTTCTCCGTGACATGCATAGGTGATAATGATTTCAGTTCAGTATTGAAGAACTTTTTTTTGTTCTAGCTTTCGTTTTATGGGATGAACGACAACAACGAGAGAGACGACAAGAGGGAGTAAAGTACCGATTGAAATCCATCCAACAGCAACAAGTTTATCATAGTTTTAGTTGATTCCGATGACCTGTATTCTAGAACATGGAAGAGTATGAACAACAGAAGCAGAAATACGAAGAATATAAAGCAGGACATTCATAGTTTGTTGTACCATATAGTCATTAGTTAGAGATTGTTATAAGTTCATAATCGGGTTGTTACAACTTAAAGAAATTTCAAACTTAATTTGATCGATTGGTTTCTTCAAACGGAAGGTTTTCAACCTTTCTTTACCTTTTATATTGTCTTGTCACAAAAACTCTCTCAAACCTAGATGAATCGCACGCTAGTCTTCAGGAACTTCTCGTTTTTACCTAAAGGTCGGCAACTCTCTGTCACATCGGCAGTGAATAAGTGAAAAAACATTGAGTAGTGTAATCATCTTGTTGTTTATAGGCAAGACTTGAAAAAACAACACTGGAAGAAAGATGTAGTTTATTTGTATCAGGTTAGTGTTTTTCTATTAACATGGTATGAGTTTTTTGAAGTTTCCTCGACCAGCTGTTTTGCCAAACTTTTCTCCATTCTGTCTGAAGGTCGAAACCTTTCTTCGTGTACACAACTTGAAACATGAGGTGATATAAGAAAAACTTGGTGGTTTCTCATCTATATTAGGTAATCGGAAATTACTTCCAACGGTCACAGAACGGTTTGCTTCCATTCGTCGAGCTCAATGGCAAGCAAGTTGCAGACTCTCAGATTATTCTTTGGTATCTTCAAAAGCATTTCGAGATTTCGGTTAGTACCTAAGATATCAGTTTCGAGACTAAGGCTTCGTTTAGCATGGCGTTAATACCGCTGAAGAGTTAGCAGTTGTAAGAACAGTCGATCGAATGGTTTCAGCTCATACCAATGTGTACGACTTTCACTGAAGTTGAGATAGTTAATAGAATGTTTTTAAAGTTTACTTCAACACGATGCTGTTGTGCAGAACGCGAAAACAATGTTGTCGAGACCCGTAAGTGGTTTGATGCTTCCAGCCTTTGTTACGAACTATTTGGCTAAAGGGTTTTCAGCTAAGGTTAATGATATGAATGGACTTTTTTTTACTTATTCTCCTTCAGGCTAAGCGACGCGTCAATGGAGTGTTAGGAAACTTATCTCGCGATGACCGTAGGGAGTCTCTCAAACAAGATATAGCTGCCTTGGATGCTATTCTAGGTGACAAGAAGTTCCTGTTCGGTGACCGAATGACTATTGTAAATTTTTTTTTGAAAATCCATCAGAGCTTCTGAATTGCTTCCAGGCTGATTGTTCCACCTTTGCACATGTCGGTATCGCCTCATCTCTTCCTTATAGACAGCATATCACCGATCTTTTGGAAGATGATTTCCCACGCCTACGCAACTACATCCAACGGATTCGAACACACTATTTCCAAGATTGGAAAGATTTATAATTTATTGAAGCTTTCCTTAGGTAGCGGACGATTATGTTAATTAGAAGTATAATTGTAAACATATACTGGTACGACGACTTCATAAATGCTTTTGTATTATAGAAGTTTACTTATTTAGTTCATTCAATTCATCTTTTCACTCTCAAAATTTTGAATGATCACGGCTGTTAGTTTAGGACCCTTGGATGTATTAAGTATGTTCTTCCTACATGACCCACAAAGATTTGTTGAAAGAATATTGAGAAGAAGTTCATCCTCTCGAGACTGGTCATCCCTCATTGCTAGTATATGTTCGTCGGGATATTGACCAGATGATCATGAAGTCTGCGTTCCTTTTGATAGTTTTCGTAACTTCTGTACATGGTGCTAAACGGCTGAAAAGAGATTTCATGTTCGTGACGGATACCAATGGAACCGATGCTGGCTGTTTTGCGGTCACTCATTCAGCTCTTTGTCTCATCTAATTGATATTGAACTTTGCAGGACTGTAATGAGAAATACAAGCATGATTTCGAATACAGTTTCAACATGAATACAACAGACTTCTATGATTTTCCTTTCCATCCTATCGTTCTGCGCTATTCATCATTTCTCCTGTTTTGTCGCTTGGCTCAACAAAGAACTGAATGTTACCAGAACAAATGCGGTGACACGGTGATGACTACCGAGTTTTCTTTGTAATTTTGGTTTTAAGATGGCTGATACAATGTTTAGCCCGTCTAACTTCATCTGCAGTTTCAAGAAAACACTTTTTATGGAGGTTAATCAGCAGTTTTCATTTGACACTAATGTGTGTTTGTATCAGGTTCGACCATGCTTGGCGGAAGCTGAGCCAAAGTCATTCCTTACTTGTGATAAAAAATGCCAAGAAAGTGTAACAAAGAAAGAAGAGAATGACGGAGAAGAACCACGAAAAGTCAGTGATATCTTTGTTTTTTTCATTATTAATAGTCTGTGATTTAGATTTATTCCATGACGGAGATGGAAGGATACGAAGTAGAATTGGACAAGCTTTGCACTTTCCAATCCTGTTATTTACAGTGTGTTGAGCCTATCCTCAAAGAGGTGAATAAAACATTATTGAAATGATGAAGAATAAAATTTATTTTTAAGACTTGTCCAGCAGAACTAGCTGCCAAAAGTGTGGACTTGCTGAAATCTTTAGTTCAATGGCATGCTGGTGACATAAATGATTGGCACATGCTGAATGATAGACAATCTCAGCTACCTGAGAGTTGTCATCAACTGGCAATTAGTCGACTAGTAATTGATAAAACAGATCCAATTTTACAATTATTTGAAAGATATTAGCGAACAAACGTTATGACTCATATAATATTTTAATGAACTTAATTAATATTGTTTTTTTTCTTTATCAATGGATATCTACGAAACAAGGCGAAGAAAGAGTAAATGAAAGAGAACAAGAGTCAGAGAAGAAGAGTCAGAGAGAGAGAGAGGGAAAGAGAGACACTGAGGCGAGATGATGATACTCGTAGTTGTTTCTAGAAAATTAGAAGAACCCGTAAAGAAGGAAATGATAACGTTAGAAGTTCAATGTGAACCATATCGAATTTTATAAAATGACGTATTGTACGTACGGTCGAAGACTAGCTTATGGACGCACTGCACAAAGCCTAGATCAAACTGAGGATCGCTTCGAATAAAAAGATTTCGCGAACTTCTGAAGCCAATCACATAACAGAATACAAGATGAATTATAAACTAACTGTGCGAATTGATAACTTTCCATGCCTAAGACACAGTTTCCTTGTCGATCAAACTTCTCACTAATACATACAGGATAAGTAGCATTCGAATGTATACCCTAGGTGATGAATTCATCTGAATCTTTCTATGCGACACATACCTGACATTTAGAAAGTTGTTGTTTTGTCATATAATTCTTAACTATATCAAAAAATATTTTGTGAAATTCAGTTGATAGAATGATTGGTTCTCGTCTACCACCCATATATGAGCATGTAGCTTTCTTTACATAATCTGAATAAGGAAAATGATCTTTAGGACAATTAGCACATTCTTACCTAGTTCGTGTTTAACATTAACACTCGTCGTTTCTAATTTGTGCGTTGTATCCTGTTCTTGTTGCAAAATTCGAATTTGTTCTTCACTAACTCCATTTTTTCCTATTTTGGCAGCTTCACCAAGACGTCTAGCGTAATCGGCAATAAAGTGAACAGATTGCAATGGTATCTCATTTTCCTTGAAATACAAAGCATTAGCTCAAAATAATTGCAAACCCATTCTATACCTGCATAATGATCAAATGCCTCCAAGGAAAGTTGTTCATCTTATCTAAGCAAGCTTCATAAGCTTCAAATTCCTTGTGTGGATCAGATATATCGAATGTATCATCCGGTACAATCACATTTATTATGCATTTCGATAGAAACCTCATCTGGAAACATTCCGATTAGCATAATTTCGTTTTCGATTCTCGAACTTGAATGACGTTTCTAGTCATTTTCGAAATGTACAGACAATCGAATAGTCCGGTTAATTATTTTGCTGTTAAATTAAAGATCAATCGTTCAGGTCATCGTAGTATTCTTTTTCTCAATGACAAACGAATGTTTCAATCACTCATATTGTTTCAATACAGCCAAAGTATAGTTACCTTGATCTGAAAGCGTTCTGTTGAGTTGGAACTGATCGGAAAACAAAAAAAATGTATTGGAGAGTACAACATTGATAGAACTTCCTCTACAAATTCATAGTCCTAAATCATGTTGTGATGATAAATGAAGAAATGAGTTTAAAAAATACTTTTGAAACTAATCGAATCAAGTATAGTGGATGATGAACTTCCATACTGTCAGGAACTTCAGTTGGAAAGTACCATTGCTTCCTGATTGACCAGCACCTGCAAAACAAATTCAAATGACGTGTTTAAAAGAATAAATTGAGATGATTTTAGTTATCTTTGATTCTTACCCTCTTCCAGTTAGTTCACTGATGTTTCTTTCTTGTACTACTGTCCTATTAAGTATATAGTCTTCTAAGTTATTCTCGTACTTCATTGAAGCGCAGTCAAATGACATTTTCGGAATAGGAACAATAAACAAATGCAAGCTGAATAGTAAATGGTTTTACATTGTGGTACAGCATAACGTTTAAGAACTTACTTCCATAATACAAAACCTACAAATACTATAAAGACTGTTAAAACAAAAGCAGAAGGTAAGGCAATCAGAATTATCTTCGTTGTCGTCATGGTAGACATTATTCTGTAATTGTGAAAACACGTTTAGAATAAATAGGTATAATGAATACTTGAGCGAAGAAAAATACAAATAAGGGATATATACGTATTGTTAACCACACAAAAAGGTGATGGCTGTTATATGCTGAAGATAGCTAAGAAAGAAAAAAAAAGAGAGGGTGGGGGGGGGGACGGAGTTGTTCAAGAGAATAAAAAAACCTGTCTATCAGTCACGGTTCTTCTATCAATCAAATAAACACATAACATCATCATTTATTCAGACATTGCTATTCATAATATCTTTACCTTATATAGAATGTTAATTTTCAGTATTTTACAGCTATACACACGCACTGCGTCACAAAATGGTTGAATAGTCTGGAGAGAAGCCTTGAAGACGAATCGTTCAAATAGAGACTGGCATAACCCTTTCGGCTGGTTCGTCTACATCACGTTTTTCATGATACTGTTCTGCAGAAGGATCTTGACCTAACTTGATGTGCCTTTGCTTTCACTTATGACATCATGTATGTTCCATCGTAATACTTAGAAGTATCGCAAACTTTTTTGGTTTCGTTTTTTTCTTGGTTGAAATCTCATCGCACACGGTGTGTTATTGTAATGACCAACTTAACACTTCAACTGAGTGTTGAATGATTTTTCTGTAATAGATTTTCCAACTGTTGAAACTTCTCCTAAATGCTCGCCGTCCCATAAATTTTTGTTCTCTTGAGATCATCTTTTCTCGTTCTCTCTTCAAAACTATTTTCTACTTGAGCCAGTACAACCAAATTTCATTTCCTAGATCTTTGTTCTTTATTCGAAAAAAAAACTTTCTTCCTTTCACGTTGCGTCCCATTTGATGCGACTCTAATGTGAATTTCCGGGGCTGATTTACTTGTTCTGCCGATTTCTACACTTCGCGCACGAAACCTTGCGCATCGCAGAAAAATTTTTGTTCCGCTTGTGCTCTCATATCTGCCATAGCTTATCTGTCTCGTAAATCCAGGTTATTCTGAAATTTCGCATAGCATAATATTTTAAGTTATATGAAATATTTCGATTCTTCTCCCATATGAATATTCGATCAGCTGGCTTTCACTTCATATCACGACCGCTCTCGCTTTATCTTTGGAGCAGAATGAAAACGACATGTATGACCGATAACTAGGAGAAAGCGTGAAAAATGAAAACCGTTTGCACGACCGCAAACTCAAACTTCTAAGAACAGAATGAAATGCATTCCTTTTCTATTCTCATTCCAAATACTCTATGCCTAGCTAGTTACGAATTTCTTGAATTTCTGCCAGCATTCACTTTTTTCAGACACTTCACGAATACTTTTAACTTCACTCATAAGAAAAGGCCGGATGAGAGAAGAAAGATAAACTGACATTACTAAAAACAACCTAAAAAGAAGCACTCTTTGCTACAATGACGTAGAAATCGTACACAACGACCACAGCGAACTTTTTGTCAATGCTTTCTAAACAAGACGCCAACACGCGCCGAATCATATGAGATTCCTAAATGGGCGCCAACGTGACATCACAATGGCGATAAACAAGGCATATATGTCTATATGACGTGTTATGCCATCAGCATAGTAGCTTGAACTATGAACAAATAGAAGTGTTGAAGCTCAAACTGTTAAGAAATTAGAAGTGCTCGAGCTCAAACCAACAATCACTCGTATTGCTTGACCATTGTCACGTATATCGAATATCAGAGTTTGATTTCAGAAAATTATTGTTGTATAATTGGCTTACCATTCCTAACAGCAGACTGTGCTGATAGGCTGTTTTTTTGTTTCTGAGAATTCTTCCAAGAACCATCTTGTGTCTTGATTTGAGAAGAAAACCTTGTCTCCTGCCCATGCCCGACAACCAGAAAAGAAGAAAAGGCGCACTACAATCAGAAGTTTGCCATCATTCAATGCATACTATCCAAGTATCCAGAAGTACACAAATGAGAAACATTCATATCTGCCTCATCTGATGTTCTTCACAATATCATTCAGTTTACTTGAAATATTTAGGACACATGCTATTAAAAGCCATTTATCTTACAGTTTGATGTGCTGAAGAAAGGTTCAATGATTAGTTTGAAATCGACAACAGTCTGATCAATGTTGAAGATATAAGAGTGGGAAAGCTAACTGATACATTCAAGATTGTCAACAATTGTTAAGGCTAATGAACCAGCTAAGCTTTCACGTACAGTAATTGATAACCGAGAAAATTGAGTTGTTGATAAAGGAATGACTCGTTGCTATTCTCAAGAAATTCACAGAAAATCCAATAATTTCACATCCATACGTGAACGGATTTGACACGTACAACCGAGAATATCCGGTTTTCATACATTTACAAAGAGAAAGCGATTATTAAGCATGGTAAACACCTCGATTACAAAAGAGAAATACCGAAAATTCTTCGATAACCAACAAGAACTTGAAGGGATTGAACTCTTTCAATATTACCCCCGCACTGATTGAAGGACAATCAATCAACATCGACTACAAACAAAAAACATTCCAATCTCATTAGAAATTTGTAGTTATACAGATCAATCTAATACAGTTCTATGTAAACATTTGAAAATCACAATGAAGGGATGTAGCTAAGCCAAGTCACACGTAATAGTTTGGTTCAAGCCATTCGAGGCAATCACAATATATCACGTCATCAGAAGTTATGCTAATTCTTCCTAACAGTGCACTACTATGAATATAGAAAACTAAAAATTATTTGGAATGAGTTTCTTCAATGATTCGCAGACAAAAAATAAGACAAGAAAGTAGATGAATCACTCAATTTATAAAAAATGAACTTTTGAACTATGGAGTGTTCACTTGGTGCGTCGGCAGATAGGATGATCTCCTTGGCTACGATTCTCTCGTTGCACCTACCGTGGGTCGATAGTTAGCTCAGAAACTTAGCGAATGTGAGTTGAATTCAGGCAGTATTGAATTACATTTGAATTAGATCCTTCCTTTCTCATATTCAGTTACTTTTCAATCGAAATCATATTCCTTCAATGCTTCGGAACTTCATTGTCTGAATACCTAACATAGCAAATTGGTCATTATAGTTATATATTGCGTGAGATTTGTTTTGCTTACTTTACATGTTTCATCGAGTACTCATGTCAACCTATCCCATCTTCAAGCACTCTCGCATCCAATCTCTGAGCAAGATTATTGGGTCCAACGCGATAACTGATTATCACTTTGTCGTAATATATAAGCCTAGGTTATCGATTGTTACATCATTAAGTGTGTAACTATAACGTTCATGCACTTCATCCCTTTTCTTTCACTTATATTCATTATTTTTTTCATGTGCTATGTCCGAATATACTATCGAAGACGATGTATCCTCTAACGATCCTATTTGGAGAGAATGGACTCAAATGGTCGAAAATGAATACTGGCTGGCAGATGATAGATCCGTCACTACATTAACACCCTTCGAGCACACTACTCGTTGCGTAGCAGCCAAAGATAAAGGTGAAAACGCTTTAATTTACTATGTAAGAATAAAAATTTTTAGATGGTGGTCTCATAGGCATAGTTATTTGGAATGAATATGATAATCTTGCATGGTTAGGATTCTATATTCTTAGAGAAAACTATAGAGGTAAAGGTATTGGAAGCGTTATATGGGACCGTGCAATGCACAGAATCAGGAAAACAGGATATATCCTTGGTTTGAGAGGAGGTATATCTAGGTGTTTTTTTTTGCTCTGAAAAACTACTTTGCAGTACCTGCGATGTCACATAAGTATCAAGCCCATGACACACCTCACAAAAGAGACATGATGGGTAATCATAAAGGTAGATGGGATAGTTTTGTCAAATTCGCCAAGAAACATGCAAAGACGGTAAAAACAAATCTCAAGCAATATATTCATGTGGATTTTGCTTTAGGATTTGAAGCAATGGGCTTCTAGTACATTGAACGAAAACCAGCTTGAGAAAGTATATGCCTTTGATTTGAAAGTAACCGGAAAAGATAGAAAGGATTTCCTCAAGAAGTAATTCAGTGCTTTTTGATTCTTATTCATAATTACTAGGTTCCTGAGCTTACCTTTCACATATGCTAGCTTCATCGAGAACGAAAAGAACGAAATAATAGCAATGGCGTTCATCACAACTACTGGACCACCAAATGAACACTATTTTAAGGTTTGTGAGTTTTGAAGCCATTCTATAACTTCGTTCAGGTGGGTCCAATATATGCCTCCACCGTGGCAGAAGCCATGTCTGTGAGTCTACCAGTGTTCGAACATGCAGGCCAGCAGTTTGAAGATGCGAAATTACTCGTCAACATTGTGGATAGTATTGGAAGAGATGAACTCGAACCATTACTTGTCCAAGAGGAAGATATAAACTCCGACCCTGATGCACAAACCAGCCTGTATAGTATTCCAATGAATGAAACCTTCCGCAGAGACTTGGTTTTTGCCCCAAACAATAACTCGATACACTATGACGCCTAAGGTTTTTCTGCAATTGTTGCGCATCTTCATAAGATCTTGAAGCCATTTGTGAAACTATAGACTTTGTTAGA